>JAASFF010000310.1:52149-95416 GCA_013365195.1 Cercospora citrullina
TGCGCTGGGGCCCTGCCGAGCGGGAGCTGCTCGCGTGTGTACACCGTAAGTCGTCGTGATAGGACTCGTCACCACGGACTGCTCTCTCCTACTGACCCTCTGTCCCCTCTCTCTCGCTCTGTATACCATTCCCTTGCGTCGCTGCTTTCGATACCGTCTCCCCTTCTCCGTCCCTGATGTGAGCGTTCGCCACGATTTCTACGTCAAACAAAGCAAGACCCCCGCCATGATCCGAGCCACGTGTATTTCGAACAAAGGATAATCGCGACCTGTGATCGATAACACTCTATCTCCTAATACTTTTCCCTTGGCGTTGGCAACGGTTGTAACCTGTGCCTGGCAAAAGTGGGGTTTGCTGTACCTCTCGACCCGCAGCTCGATCTTTCCCATCTTTCACCCGATGGCTACTCGAAGTTATGCAGACGTGGCACCGACCGCTGCAACTATAGGTATGTCTGACCCGGGCCTCACAATTCTGGCCACATCTCTGACCATGCGCAATCGAACAGCCTTGAACGCCTACATCTACGGCTACGGAGGTCACTCATTAGTTACACCACATCAGCAACTCAAACAACGATGGTGGACCGACGAGAGGATCGATGCGAAAGTGACTCGATCGTTCGTGATCAGCAAACTTCGTGGCGAGGAACGCGACTTTCTTGACAGGCCTCTAGCGTTTGGCGAGGGCTTGACTGACGATACTTACATGGTACGCGATTCGACGGCTTCCTCCTACCCTTCCTGCGTCAATTACTGAGTATTCATTGCAGGACTGGATCCTCGATCGAGCGAAGCGGCTTTTCTTGATCTTGACCGAAGTGGGTGTTCCAGACCAGATCTTTGGCTGTATCGACGACTCCTGGGATGACGACGATCTTCCGCTATCGCTTGAAAACGTCGAAAACCTGGAGCTGTCGTACAAGAACGACGAAGTACTCAACAAAAAGTTCTATGACACGCAGTTCACATTCTTGCTTCGGGAGCTCAAGCAAGCCTCTCACATCGACTATGGTTCCAAAGAGCATATTCCAATGGAGCACGTCAACACATTACCGCCGGCTGTCACATTGCAACCCTTCGATCGTATCCACTTTCCTGGAAAACCGGACGAAATCTTCATGCGCAGGAAGTACTCTCTGGTGGACAAAGTGACCGGCGACAAACACCACGACAAATACAAGCGTGATATCCGAAAATCAAAGGCCCTGAACCACGAACATATAGCATCCTGCTGGGCATCGTATACTTCTGAGAACGCCGGCTTCATCATTTCCGACTTTGTGGCTGAGCACACACTTGCAACATATATTGAACACCGGACGCCCACGCAATACATGATGGTTGTCGCATCGGAACGACCGGCGCTGCTTTGCGAGTGGATGCATTGCCTGTCGGATGCCTTGGCATGCTTGCACAGTCGTGGTGTCGCGCACACTGCAATCCGGCCTTCCAATATCTGGATTGACAAGGACAACACGATCGCATTTGGAGATGTTGGCTCGCTCAGTACCTTTCAAAGAGGCAAGAAAGCTCCCAAAACAGAGGCACACGATTATGCAGCACCCGAATCACACATCTCACAGACACCTATTACTTTGAAATCAAGCTCGCCTCCAGTCAGCAGTATGAATGCCTTCTCGCGACTACGGAAGATGAGCACCAGCACCTTCACCACCATCGACACAGTCAGTTCTTCAGAATCTTCTGGAGCGAGCAGCACGCGCAGCAATAGTTTTGTGGGAGGGACCACCATCGGCAGTCCAATCACATCGCCCACAGTGTCATCTCGAGATGGACGATGCATCAGCATCACGACAATACGCACCCCGGTTACACCCGCACTCGAATCTGAACCTCGCTCGCCGCAGTCCGTTCGCAACTTCTCACGGCAATTCGCTGAGACGTGCCCGTCCCCAACCGTGCCTACAGGACCCTATCCCCCACCGTCCATCGAAACTGCATCTCTACTCCTCTCACGACCTAGCATAATAGACGCTGCTACTCTTTGCGATCTGCCGAGAGCAGTGCCTGAGATGAGCGACATTTGGTCACTCGGTTGCATTTTTCTTGACATTCTTACGTTCATGATCAAAGGCAAGAATAACGAGTTCATCAAATTCCGATCAACGCGCGTAACGACGAAGAAGCGAACGCGAACGGATTCTTCTTTCCACAATGAGCCGGACAAGATTTGGGCGTGGATCGACTTGCTCGAGGAGGAGAGCACGCGCCACGGCGAGCAGATCTATCGCGGTGTACCGGATCTGTTGAGACTGACCAGATCAATGATGGCTCAGAATGCAACACTCAGACCTACTGCGCGAGACGTCCGGGATCGCATCCAAGAAATTATGGTCGGCGAGTGCGGTGTGGAAGTCCTTTGCTGCGCTGGGCGAGAATGGTCCGAGTTCTCGAGAGGTGACCTCAAAGACAACATCAGTACTGCATCACCACGAAGAGGACGCAACGATTCTCCACTGGACGCCGACGCCAGCATTGCCATGGGGATGATTAGCCTCGAACCTCCTCGGAAAGGCAGCGATGCTGGATCAAGATACAACGACAGTCGACAGCGAGGCAGCGTTGCCTTAGAACAGCGACTCAATGCCGCAGAACAGGATGCGCTTGCCCGAACGACATCACATTTTGGATCTTCTGCGCAGAGAAGACGCAGCTCGGCATCTACCGTCACAGCCAAAGTCAGCTCGTGGCGAAGTAAATTCTTCAGTGGAGGTGGTGGCATAACGGCGTGAAAGGCCTTTGTACATGGTGCGGAGATCTGACTAACTCATGTCTGGCATATCCTGCATTTGGCATAATTTTGACGTGTAATATATATTCCAACGAACTGTGGCGACGCGATGTTTGAGCGAGCTACCAGCAAGATACCCTTCGGTAATGCGTATCCCAATAAATGAACGAATGAATCGTAAAACTATCATATCTTCCTCTCCTTGATTCGCACTTTCAATCCACTCGGTCTCGACATCCAATATCCTTCAACTTTCCATTCTTCGTCTTCTTCGCCCGCCCACTCGAAATCGAATTTCCTCAAAAGCTGCGGCACGAGTTTCATGGCTTCCATCGTGAAAATGTGTCGTCCGATACAAATCCGACTTCCGTCGCCGAACGTGAAATGGCATTTTTCCATTTTGGAGAGCTGTTCCGGTGAGGCTTCCAGCCACCTTTCGGGTCGAAAATCGAGGGCGTCGGGGCCAAAGACGGAGGGGAGAGTGTTGAGGACATTTGGTGCTGCTCCGATGCGGGTTCCGGCTGGCAGGTGAACAGTTTCGACTTTGCTCTTGTCGCCGTGACTCGGAATTGTCACTACCAAGCCGCCTGCTGGTACGACCCTCTCCAGTGGCATCGTCACGGCGGGAAATAGGCGGAGGACTTCTTTAAGGATTGCGCGGAGGTATGGAAGTCCGTTGGCTTCGGCGAAGTTTACGCAGGAGGAGAGTTTGTTTGCGGCGTCTGCTTCGTCAACTTCTGCGCGGAGTTTGGCGTATATCTGGGGATTCTTGACAAGGTAGTAGAAGCAAGCTGTGACGGAGAAGGCGGTTGTGTCGGATCCGACGAAGACATTGATCATTAGACTGTCGATGATGTCTCTATCGCTGAGCTTGCTTGGGTTGTTGGTCTGAAAATTGTGGAGGTAAGATATGTAGTCGCCACGATTCTTGCTTTCGGACTTGCGGTAGGAAAGCATTGCTTTGTAGACTGCCTGTTTTCAGGAGTAGGTCAGGACAAGGCGTAACGACAGAAGCTCGACCACTCACATCTCGAACTTTCAGAGCGATGTTGTTCTCTCTGAAAGCCTGGAACGAGTTCAGGAAGCGTAGAAGGCTTGCGTTGCCAATAAGCCAGTCATGTAGTCCTGGAATCAGTCCTACGACGCTCATGTATGCGAGGGCATCAAAGTGGGTGTCGAGGCCAAAATCGTCTCTACCCTTTTCCAGCATGCCGAACGGTTGCATGAAAGTGATCATTCCCACCACGTCAAAGGCATAGAAGTGGAACCATTCATCCAAAGGTACGACACTATCATACGCAAAATGCTTCAGCTTCTCAACGAACAAGTTGGTGCAGTCGTCCACCATTGGTTCCAATTGTTTCAGAGACGAGAGTGAGTATGCTGGGGCTACGGCAGCTTTCATTCTCTTGTGATATGCCACGTCCGGGTTGGAGAATAAGTTCGCTCTCGAAGGCGAGGGAAGCTCGGTTTCCATTCCATCTCTAATCTCCGCCTGGAAGCTGTCGTAGAAGTCTGATTTGATGTAATTGCTTCCGGCTCCGTATATTGTTGCTAGTAGTTCAGGGTCATTGAACAGTACTCTTTTGGGTCCTGTACGCACAACAGGGCCGTATTTCGCATGCAGTTCTCGCCACGATAGATGGCTGCGGCCTTCTGCGCTCTTCCAGGATACCCACAGATTCGTGAAGCGGGCGAGCGATGGACCTGGTAATTTGCGAAGAGGTGTCAAGAGTGCACTGTAAACAAGACTAGCCAAGATCGAAAGTGTGAAGAGAATTCCAGTCGTCCTGACCAAGTCCGTTTCCAAAAGCAGCATTGTCGGTCGCGAATTGCGTACTTTCTTTGAAGAATGTGTTGTAGCGTTAGCAATATCAATAACTCCTACAAGTGATTCCGAGCTCTCAAGTCGTGGTTCCACTTCATGCCTTTGTCATCAAAGGATTTCAGCCCTCAGCCGCGCTGACCTGTCGCGCAGATCCATACCACACGTGTACAGAACTGAACCGTGGTGATGTTTTCGTGCTCAGTCATGGCCTCGACAAGAGAAGGAGGCTCATACAAAGCCCCCATTCGACTTGAGACCTCTCAACCCCATAGAGCATTCCAACATCCATTTCCCATCTCTGTTTCTCCGGTAGCGATTTTCCATCAGGCCGCCAAGAGTCACGCCGCCGCTTATACCGGTGATGTCGGCTTCCGCGAGCAACCTGGCCACGCCACGCCCCAAGTCCACGTCGCATGAGCAATGTTTGATCTCGATGCGCATTTCAGGATCCTGTTTGTGCCACTCCCGCCATGCATTGTTGACTTCTGTCCAGCTCATTTCGGTCTTGTCTATGGCGTCGAATCGTGCTGTGAAATTTGGCGAAAGGTGTGAAAGTACTACTTGTCCAGCTTCGCCCGTGTGGTCGTGGTCGTGTTCGTTCAACGCTTGAATCGCTAGGAAGTAAAGCTCGCATATTTGCCTAGAAGTCGTATTCTTCTCGTACTGCGGTGCATGTTGCGCAGTCGTTGAAGGTCTTCCAGGAGGCTGCACATCTCGCCTATCGTCCATCAGAATGAGCCAAAACCCTTGCAGTATAGAGAATTATCCGTATCCTTTCGGTCTCTGATTAAGTTAGTATTCAATTCAACTTTGAGGCTCAGTGGTACGGCAAATTTTGCGAGACGTACACCGCGGAGTACTGCAGGGAGTCCCCTGTCACGAAGATCCAGACCTGAGAGATCACCACCGTGCTCTCCGAACAATGTCAGATGCTACCTCCGCATGCTTCGGCGGTATTTATGCCACGATACACGCGTTCGTGCCCTATCGAGCAGATGTCCACATCTGAACACTCCCAGTCTATTTCAGGCGTGAACAGATTGCAGATGCCGATTAGCTTTGACGCAGAGGACTAAGGCACAAACCCATGGGTATGACCAGATTCTCAATTGAAGTAAAATCGCAGGCCTTGCGACCAAACTCTTTTCTCCGAGCCATAACCTTGCGGGGCTTGTGCACGCACGAATGACCTTTCTGCAGTCCTTTCCGCGATCGGCAAGAAACGGCCACTTCAGAATACTCTATCCTCCCCAGCCTGGCGAGGACAAGCCTGTGGCCAGCATCCTCCTAGACAGCACGATTCTTGAAGCAATTCTTGCCAAGCCGAGGGCAATCCGAAGGACCGTTCAAGAATTCTTCAATGATTGCCGTGAGGTAAACAGGGGCCCAGGTTCTTGCATGATGTTCGACTGCGTGACTACACCTTGACCAAGTCATCCGAAAGGCCACCAAATCGCGCTCCAGACGAACCTGACTGTCCATCACGAGAGAGTGCTACTCTTGGCGTGTGTATGGTAGTGTGGAACGTAGTTGAGCGATGATTAGAATTATGCCACGTTCATGTTGCGGTCGTGTAGAAGTGTTGGTAGTCGCGAAGGGTGAGCCACGGGTGTCGCTGCCGTCGAGGCTGTGGATCTTGTGGCCGGTGTGGGAAACTACCCAGCACAGCTCAGCAAGCTCAAGGATGGCGTCAACACCAACAACACTCAAAGTATGGCCCGAATTCGCCCATTCTTGCCCTCAAAAGCCCTGAGGTCATCCTTCAGGGCTTCTCTACGGCGCACCAAGCCCAGACATCTCGTCACATCATGACCGCACCAGCGACCCGGCTCTTAGAGCCCATCCGGCTCGGCAAAGTCCAATTATCCTCCCGCATTGTGATGGGCCCATTGTCCAGCAACGGAGCAGATGAAAATAATGTCCTCTCCTCAATGGCAGTATCGTACTACGCCGAACGTGCTCAATACCCAGGAACACTCATCATAGCCGAAGCTACATTCGTCTCGCCCCAAGCCAGCGGCATCTCAGAAGCTCGAGCTGGAATCTGGTCCACGGCCCAGATCGCCGCATGGAAGGAAGTGGTTTCCAAGGTCCACGAAGCTGGTAGTCACATCTACTTGCAGCTCTGGGCTCTAGGCCGCTCCGCAGAACCAGAGATTAAGCAGAAACAAGGGACTGGTGATGTCGTTTCGAGCTCTGCCATACCTATGGAAGGTGGCCCGGCTCCGCGTGCGTTGACTGATGCTGAAGTTCGACAGTATATCGCAGACTATACGCAAGCTGCAAAGAATGCTGTCGAGCTTGCTGGCTTCGATGGAATCGAGCTTCATGGCGGAAACGCCAGCTTGATCGATCAGTTTACACAAGAAGTCGTGAATCAACGGGACGATGACTGGGGTGGCAGCGTTGAAAAGCGATCACGCTTTGCACTTGAGATCACGAAAAGCATTGCTTCGGCCATCGGACCTGATCGTGTGGGATTTCGCGTTTCGCCGTGGAGTACGTATCAGAGCATGGGGATGCCCAAGGACAAGACCATTGCGCAGTTCTCCCACCTGCTGCAAGGTTTGAAGGAGCTCAAGATCGCTCATTTGCATCTTGTGGAGTCACGGATTGCAGGAAGGACTGACGTTGACGCTGGACAGCCTCTTACTCCCTTTATTGATTTGTGGGGGGACGCTCCGCCTATCATTATTGCTGGCGGCTTTAGTCCAGAGAGCGCAAAGGACGCAGTTGATAAGGAGCACAGGGGTAAAAGCGTATTGATTGCATTTGGTAGAGCCTTTGTCAAGAATCCTGATCTTGTGCGCAGGATTCAGGATGGGACTGCGCTACATGAATAAAACTCAGCGTGTTCGCAGGCTGACCCAGCTTGGAAATGCCAGGCATAGCGCAGGCTGTCCGGCATGCAATACGAACCAAGAGTCTTGATTTAAACTTTGAACAATAAATGTGCACGGAAGTTGAACAGAGAAGACACACTGATTGGTGGAAAATTCATTTCATTCATTCTTTACAAGATGACTGCAGTAGTCCATCTTAGCCCGTTCGGCGTAGTTACATGTTCATCATCATGATCATACAGCGACCCTTCAAGGGCCCGTGTCATTCCATGCATTTCTGGCACTATCTAAGCACCGTTGCCGTTGTAGGCAAGTCTGTTTCCAGAGAAGAGCTGCAGACCAAGGTTAAGAGCGTTCCTGTACGATGATTAGTAAAGTTTCAAACTTCATTTTACGTTGGACTTACTTCGTGCTCAGCTCCTGGATGCGGCTGCAGAGTGCCTGAGGATCTTGTGGACCCTCGAGAGCCAAAAGGTAGGCACCGAGACCAGCAACGTGAGGGCTGGCCATGGAAGTACCGGAGATAGTGTTGGTGTCAGAGTCGCTGTCGATCCAGGTCGAGGTGATGTTTGAGCCAGGGGCGAAAACATCAACGAGGAGACCGAAGTTGGAGTACGAAGCACGGCGATCCTGGTCATCGGAAGCACCGACGGTGCAGACCTCTGGAGCAGAAGCTGGAGAGGCAGTGATGGTTGGAAGACCAGAGTTACCAGCGGCGACAGCGAGGAAGAGACCCTCGGCGACGGCCTCAGCGACAGCGGCGTTGGTGGCTGGGCTGAGAGGACCACCCAGAGACAAGTTGCCGACGGCCTTGCCGATGCGGCCCTTGGACTTGGCGTCATTGACGGCCCAGTCGATACCTGCGAGGACACCGGCGTTGGATCCAGATCCCTCAGCTCCGAGAACCTTCACGGCAATGAGAGTAGTCTTCTTGGCGACACCGTAGGTGGTTGAGCCAGTTGTGCCAGCGACCTGATCAATTAACGTTAGCGGTGAAGAGATGATTCAGTGATTGAATTCGACTTACGTGAGTACCGTGTCCATTTCCATCACCCTCTTGCTCGCCATCAACGAAGCTGGCACCGAAGACGGCACGGCCGCCAAAGTCCTGGTGTGTTGTCCTGATACCGGTATCGATGATATACGAGAAAGTACCCTCACCAGCGGAGTCGTCGTAGACGTAGTCAGTGGCGCCGTTTTCACGGTGCGAGATACGGGCCAGACCGTACGATGGGACATTCGACTGTGTGACGAGCGCCGAGGTTGTGACGCGAGTGTTTGGCTCAATGGACTCGATCGAGGCGATGTTGGCCACCAAACCAAGGAGGTTGTCGACTCCGTCAATGGAAAAACCCTTGAAGTTGCCGAACTCATAGGTGTGCTTAGCCTCAGCTCCACCGAGCGCGGATGAGACTTGCGAGATTACGTCGGACAGAACGCTATTCTGGTTGACGCGAACAATCCATGATCCGGCAATGGAATCTTCTTGTCTGGTGTTGAGGAGGACAGGCGCAGCGATTGCGGCTGGCACGACCAGTAGGGCAGCAATGAAAGAACGCATATCGAAGATGAATAGCGAGTTGATGAGAGATTGATCGCAGACGTGGCAAGGGACTCGCAAGCGCTATATACTTGCCTGGTGATCTCAAATGGCAAATGGTAGCATTCGTGAGCGCCTCATGCGCGACCGACCCACAAGACGATCTGGTGTCTGCCTCTGGTAATGCCATCGCCGGTCTGCAACCCTTCATTCGCTTGCCAGCACAAAGATCGTCAATACCCCAATCTTGGCATTGCACAGACATCATTGTAAGGCATGGAGTGCGAGCAGCGC
Source organism: Cercospora citrullina (assembly GCA_013365195.1). Taxonomy (NCBI): domain Eukaryota; kingdom Fungi; phylum Ascomycota; class Dothideomycetes; order Mycosphaerellales; family Mycosphaerellaceae; genus Cercospora; species Cercospora citrullina. Next base: position 61,410 of record JAASFF010000310.1, read on the forward strand.
CTCCACATTTCCCAAGCGGGAAGAGGCCGAATTCGAAGACAGTTTGGATCGGCACAGAGACTGACCATTTCGCGTGGTGGGAGTGGACCAACGGCCGAGGCACAGCACCGAGACACATCGGAGGAGTGCTGACGTTCGCTGCCTCATATGCTCTTGGCAAAGAGCAACTCCTTCCTGCTTCGTAAGGTGTCAAGAATGCCAAGGGAAAAGGCGTCGAGCTGCCAGAACTTTGTTTGCAGAGAGTTGAACGGAGCGTCCAGTCACCAGGGTCATCGAGCACTTGATAAGCAGATCTTTCCGTATCCGTGCACTCTCAAGCTTATCCTCAAATCTTATTCTTGGAGGCGTTTCTCTTGGGTTACGGCGTGGTAGGTACTTGCGCTGAGTGGCACTTTGTTGAACGCCACGACTAATGTTGTCCAGCAATTGCGCATCCGTCGTGGACCATACAGCTCTCTCGTATTCAAGAGCTGGGCAGTAGAGTAGCATTCGACCAGAGGAAAGTATGCCAGGAGGTGACGTTGTGGTAGTTGGCAAGTCCGAGATAAGTGCAATCGGATGCATATACGGCGGGAAGTAGGCTGCAGTGGGTCCTTCGCGCAGGCCCTATCAATCGCGGAAATGGCTTGCGCAAGGATATGTCGTGCTCCTCACGAAAATTGCGAGCACCGCAATGTTCATCGTAGCACAGCGCGCTCCGGGGTTTTGGACACGATGCTGTCTTGGGCTCGCCGGAAGTTGAACGCTGCGCAGTGTCTCGGCTTCGACTGCGGGCGGAGCGACTTCACTGCTACTGCGTGGTGATGTCGCATGTACCATCGGAGCATCGGCAGAGGTAGGCCAAGGCCAAGAAGGTCAAAGACTCCTGCTGGCAGCTGCGCTGTTGCGCCGTTACGCCACTTGGACCCTTCCCAACGCTGGCAGCTCAGATAAGCTTAACGTTGGAAAACCACCGACTGCCGAGCCAGGAAAAAGGCACAAGGCATGTCTCGGTCGACGCTCAGCCATTCCAAAGGGTTGACCACGTGCCTTCCATGCGTTATGTCTTGTTCCATTCCGAATTCGAGTGCTTTGAAGACATCGTCCCCGTCTATGCCCCCGGCCAGCGAACGTTGCATCCACAAAGAATAACGGCACCAGCATCCCCAATGTTCCTCGGTCCTTGGTATCGAGATGAGGTGCCCAGTTGAGAGCTACTGGTTGAGTGGGCGGTGCAGCAAAGCGCCGGACACTATCCGTTCCTCGAGAATCTCAATGCTGGCGTGAGAGGCGTCCACTAGCCCGCCACACCGCAGGGTTAGGATCAAGCATGAATACGCCACCGTGAGTATGGCTATGTGCCGAGGAACGCTCGTTGTGGCCGAGCTGGCATGCGTGCAATGAGGCTTATCATGCCTTTTTCGTGCCCCTTCGTCTCATGGCGAAGCGGTCCGACGTGGAGACACTGTCTTGGTTGCATTGAACGCTTTCGATCCGAGCTGAGGGACTGGGTTCGCGGGCGAACCTTTGCACTCTGTTGTTGCGTGATAGAGGAGACCGGTGAAAAGATGTGTAACTAGGCTTCAATACTATACCTGAGGAGCGGATGTACTTCTTATACACCAAGATCTCCAGCAACGTGGATCTGCTGTAGCATGATCATCGCGCCAAGAGAGGACAGATTTCTCGCATAGCTCGTTTAGCGATGATTGTCCACTCGCAAGGCAATCCGAGCGAAGGTCTGCATGCAACAAATGATAGAATGGCCGCGAACGAGATATCGTACGGAACGTTCCAAGGATAAAGTCGCTGCCCTCGTCAGAGGATCTCAAAGACGGTCGTCTTGATCTCGTAAGCCGAATTTGACAAAGTCTTCCCTCTCTACCTCATGGGCACTCTTTACCCTCATGCCAGCCAACAGACTAGCACCTGCCCATGCACCCAAGGTTTCAACTCCCCGGACTACACCTTTTACTGGAGCTTCCGATCGCCCTTGAGCCTGCGCACGCTCTGCCTTGATCGTGATGGGATCTTTGATATCGTCGTGCACTCGATCCATGTGCGGCACGCCTTCTTGCAATGGCATCTTCAGCGGAGAAAGCGGCACAGTAGGCGTAGTACTGTCTGGGGGTGTCAGATTGACGGTGTTGGGTGAACGCTCCCTGAGCGCCGGAGTTGTGTGGTTCTTCGCACTGCCGTAATTGGATACCGGGTCCCAGCCTCGAGTAGCTATGAGAGTCTCAATCTCTTGGAGCATGCGCCGCTTTAATCCCGGAATGGTACCATAGATACCAGTCACCATGATTCGGCTGACGCAGACCGCTCGGAAGTCCGTTGGCAGCGAAAGAAGTACTTGATAGGCGAGTGTGGAGAGCGGCAAGTCGTGGTCGTCGTGTTCATCAGGCTTGCTACCAACAGCAAAGAGAACTCTTTCTGCAGGCTCAGCGAGCTTGTCGAAGAGGATTGAAAATGTCTCGTTTGATGTGCTTTCGGGAACTGGAAGCTGCACGACAGATGCGTTGTGTTCGCCAGGTGTGCGCTGTTGACACCAGGCCATTCGCTGCGAGATGTCTTCAGCCTCTTCGAATGTGACTTTGACTTCTGCCTCACTAGGCACTGAGCCTTCAATGATATTGCCCATCTCACGTGTCAAAGCCTTGCCCGCTCGTACGCTACGCCGCTGTGCCACTTCCTTGTACTCTCCCACGGCAGTGACCACCGTCTCCTCCCAGCCTACGTCGATCACAATACCATTTCTCAAGCCCGCGCTGACACAACACATGACAGGTTGCGTGAGCAGAGCGATCGAAGGGGGCTGCGTATAATGCCCAAATATGACTTTCAAGGCGACTTCAAGCAATGGCGATGGAAGCAGTGCAGGCATGACGAGCGCAGCCTTTCTGGGCTTCGTGTCGAGCTGCAGGTAGTCTACGTGTGCTGTACGCAATGCGCGATCCAGCTTGTCTTCCACGAGACCCAGATCAACGTCTCGCAAATCATTGTGGTAGAGCTCGTAGCTGGCGGCCCACTCCTCTCGGAGCCGGTATGGGCGCATTCTGGACGCATGACCTTGGTCATACTGCCTGTAATCGCCTACTCTGCGCGCTGAATCTGGATCGAAGGGTATTATGCATCGTGGTCTGCTTTCACCTCCAAAGCCGGCGGAAAAGTAGCGTGGGCCAATTTCGTAGATGACAACATCCTCTTGATCTGAGCGAAAACCGCCTGGACTGCCGAATTGAGAGGAAATGCTGCGGCCCAGCTGCGGCGTTCGTGGACTCCGCGGCGACGGGGCAGCGTGTAGGTTGGAGTGCGACGGCCTCGAGCGCGTCGGGAGTCGCTCATAGTCACGATGAGAAGAGGCGGCGGTGGCCATGATTGGAAGACTGTGTCAAATGTCTGGCAGACTGCCGCTGCCGTGTTGCCAACTCACATCATGTCGTTGTGGCTGTCGTGGTGCGCGCTTCCGACACGCGACATGGAGCTGGAGCTGTGCAGATAGTCTTGGCGAAAGAAAGTTCGCGGAAAACTGAAGCTCTAATTTTCTCGACCTCGACCAGACGGCTTCCTGGTGCTGCTCCCTACCACCACCCACCGTCCACCGCCCGCGCGCCCATCCATATCGCTGCAGTCATCCGATCGCATTCTAGCGGTCTCCCAAAGCCAGGATGACGCTCTTCATCCTCACCGAAACCTCGGCGGGTTATGCGCTGCTCAAAGCCAAGGACAAAAAGCTGCTCAAGCGCGATGATATCGCCAAAGAGGCCAGCACCGCCGAGGGCGTGTGTGGTCTGTTGAAGATGAAGGAGTTCCACAAGTTCACCAGCGCTGCGTCTGCGCTTGAGGAAGCTGCTGCACTGACTGAGGGCAAGGTAAGAACTTATGCAGAGATCTAAAACTGTGCCGAGACATGCAAAGATATTGACGAGATCAGGTTACGCCTACGCTCGCTGGCATGCTCGACAAGATCAAGGATGAGAAGAAGGTCTCGCTTGCCGTTGCCGACCCTAAGCTGGCCAATGCGATTGGCAAGCTGCCCAACCTTCAAATCACACCTGTGTCCGACTCGAGCACTGCCGATATCTATCGAGCTATCCGCGAGCATCTCCCATCGCTTATCCCCGGCCTCATGCCAGAGGACATCAACACCATGTCTCTCGGTCTTTCACACAGCTTGTCCCGCCACAAGCTCAAATTCTCCCCCGACAAGGTCGACACCATGATCATTCAGGCGATTGCCCTGTTGGATGACCTGGACAAGGAGCTGAACACCTACGCCATGCGAGTCAAGGAGTGGTATGGCTGGCATTTCCCTGAGATGGCGCGCATCATCAATGACAACCTTGCATACTCTCGTGTCATTCTATCGATGGGCATGCGAACCAATGCTGCAGAGGCCGATCTTTCAGATGTGCTTCCCGAGGAGATCGAGACCGCTGTCAAGGCAGCTGCTGAAGTGTCCATGGGAACAGAAATCACCGATGATGATCTGGACAACATTAAGGCACTTGCTGAGCAAGTTGTTGGCTTTACCGAATACCGCGCACAGCTTTCGTCGTATCTCTCAGCACGCATGCAGGCTATCGCACCTAACCTTACCACACTTGTCGGCGAGCTTGTTGGAGCACGACTTATTGCTCACGCCGGTTCGTTGATGAACCTCGCCAAGTCACCTGCATCAACCATTCAGATCCTTGGTGCTGAGAAGGCTCTGTTCCGTGCTCTCAAGACCAAGCACGACACACCAAAGTACGGTCTCATCTACCATGCTTCTCTCATTGGACAGGCGTCAGGAAAGAACAAGGGTAAGATCGCGCGTATGCTCGCTACAAAGTCAACATTGGGTCTGCGTGTGGATGCTTTGAGTGACTGGGGACAAGCTGGCAGGGGCGAAGAGGAAGAGCCAACGGAAGAGGAGAAGGCAGCGATCGGTGTGTCAGGGCGTGCAGCAGTCGAGCGAAGACTACAAGCGCTCGAGGGTAAGCCTCTCAAGGCGAACAATGTGGCCATCGGGCCCAACGGCCTCAGGACAGCTCCGGCCAAATGGGAGATCAAGGAGGCTCGCAAGTATAACGCCGATGCCGATGGGCTCGCAGCTGATGCGCCAGCAGCCGTTGCGAACGGCGATGCTGAGCCTTCTTCCAGCAAGAAGCGCAAGCTCGTAGAAGAGGTGCAGACAAATGGAGGAGCCGATGACAGCGAGGACGAGGACGACGTTGACGACACAGTTGCCACCTTCCAAGGCGCATCATCGAAGAGCGAGTCGAAAGAGGAGCGTGCGGCCAGGAAAGCTGAGAAGAAGGCAAAGAAGGCTGAGAAGCTCGCCAAGAAGGCCGAAAAGGAGGCCAAGAAGGCGTCAAAGGAATCGAAGAAGCGGAAAGCCGACGACGAAGACGAGCCTGTGAAGAAGAAGAAGAAGAGCAAGGCATAGTTTGACTCACAGGTTTTGAGTCTGTCGATCTGGTCTGGAAAGCATTCCTTTGGCGTTTCAAAGCTTTGGCGGCTCGGCGTTGTTTGTTGTTCTCTTATGGCGGGAAGACGATTTCGATTGTGGATGAAATGCTCGGCGCTCGAGGCGTTCCTGACTGACTGTACACACCACCGAAAGCGTGAGTCCGGTGTATGACTGTTATACTTATTGTACACTTCCCGGAATGATTGAAGATAGTCTCCGATGATGGCCTCGCGGTTGTCAAGTGTAATGCATGTCTTCTACTCAGAAACAGTATTTGTCTCTCTTCTTCGCTGATCTTGGAACTGGCAACTTCTACATCTTTTGCTGATCGTGGAGCAAATAGGCATTCCTTCCGGCTGTTCGCCAGAAATGATTTCCTGAAAGACAGTCAAAGGGTAACGTTTGCTCAAGGCAAACGCCTTCAGAGCATAAAAATTCCCTCCAGGACTATCTATCGCAATCATGGCACTACTCATTCTCCATAGTATCCAAGATCGAAAGCGACGAATCCATCATGCCAGCTTCCCATCCTGGTGAGCCTCCACCACCACTCGACACAAGATCCTTTAGCGTCATGGTCCAGACCTCAGTTCAGAACTTCAATCTCACAGTCCTCAATTCGACAACTGTCAAAGAACTCAAGCAAATGATCATAGACAGGGTACCAGAAGGCCAGAACTTGTGTGATACAGATGGGAGAATGTATTTAATTCTTCACCCATGGAATGAGATGGAGAGGATGTTGGATATGGATGAGTTCGTTATGGGCACGGCGGAAGTGAAGGAAGGGGACACGATTGCTGTCACTACGCGACCAGTCATCAAGGGTGAAGGCAAGGACTTTGAGATTGAGTATAAGCTGGTATGAGAAGTGTCGATCTGAGGGAAGGGAGGAAGGGGCTGCGGGCGCGTTCCTACAGTTGGGCGTTGGAGAAAGTACTCTTCAACCATCACATCGCATGCAATACCTTCATCTTGACACTTGGAGCATTCTTATCATCAACAAAAATCCACTGCTCTCGAGCATCTGCCCAGTGATCATTCCCGTCTCGTTGTCTTGACGGCCAATTGAGGGAGTAGTGCTAGGCGCAATGCCGTTCGAACGATCAAGACAAGCCAAGCATATATTTGACGAAGACAAGATACATGTGATGATCATATACCGGGAGCCGCTCTTCGCCAAAGTGAACGAGGTACTGTGGACAAAAAGAGGAGCTCAGCATGGCGGCCACGAGGGCATGGTCAGCCCCGGGAAACCTTCCCAGCAACGGACTTCAGTCCGTCGCAAAATGACGCGGGTTCAACGACAGGTCGTCCAGGATCAAGTTCTGTGTCTGCAACTCCACCGTGCAGGTGGCTGTAAATCCAAGAAATGTAAGTCTACAACCTCTCCTCATCACTCTCATACTCTACACCAGTCTTCTACAACCCAACACATCAAGATGGAATTCGTATTTGGTCTCGCAACAGCACTGCCCATCGTCAGCTCGACAGCTATTTCGGTGGTGACGGGAGTCGCACAAGGAGTTTCAGAGCAGAAGAGGGTGAACGCCGATGCCTCAAACCAGGTGCGCATGCTCAAGTTCCACGTCGACACATGGGTAGATGAGGACAAGAAGAAAGGAGTCGGGCCAGAGCTTACGAACGGTATCGTCACGTTACGCGACTCGAAGGTTTGGGTGGAAGCGAAGAATGACGAGACGAAAGAGCCGGCGCATGTGGGACATCACCCGTTCACTGGGTTCTATTTGGCATACCCAGATGATAATAGAGGTTATACGCGTGGACTGGTCAGCACGATCAGTGTTGATCCACCCATGCTGAATTGGATCTATGTGGATAAGGAGACATATGAGTGCAAGTTTGCTGCGCGGTCGGGTAGTATTATGCACCATGTTGGTGATTACGACTGGACGAGCGAGGATAACGACAGCTGTATCACGTTCGACGGGTTCGAAGGGTTCGTCGCGGTCGAGGAGAAGCCAGGGGAGTGGGGATTGTACTTCGATATGGATGATGACGGGTTGAAGAGCAAAAAGAAGGGCAGAAAAGTAATTGAGTTGCATCTGCAGCGAAGGGTCATCACGGGGCAGGAAGTGAACAAGTGGGGATTGAAGGAGGATGGTAACATTGGATTCAAGTCTACCAAGGAGGTGGACAAGATCAGCAAGCCGAAGCCTGAGGGCGAGCAGCAGCGACAGTCAGCGATTCAGCCCAAGAAAGAATGAGATGTGTTTATGCGAGGAAGACTCTAACCACCGTGCGGCCCGGATCTCTCTTCGTGGAAGTTGTACTGATGCTGGGTGGGAGTCGTGGCCTGGATGCTGCCAGAAAATAGCCTCTTCCCTCGTCTTTTGTTGAGACTGACCGTCGAGACGAACGCTGACAATCACCGACCGACCGCCCGCATACCCGACTCTTTCTACTGGAGCGCACAATGCGCGCCACGCGATATGGGTGCGAGCAACATGAAAGACTAGCGCGGCGAGGATGCGGCATGCGACCGGGGCGAACGAGTGCTGTATTGCTGTGCGGCGTCAAGGCATGGAAGGCGGGCAGACGACTGGGGGTGACGCGTCTACAAGCAGACGAGCGACTACAGATTGCGACCATCGCATCACCAGATCACCAGGGGAACACAGGAGCAGATGAGAGCGAGCAATGACTTGAGGTCAGGGGATGGCAGGAGGCAGACTCAAGCATTCTACGTCTATCGGAGTATTGGAGGTGCAAGCGAGCAGTGCGCATGCAGATGTGCAGCTGCATAGCAACGCAGTATCGCACTACCGTCGCTGCCGTACGTGTTGGGTATCTGATTGATACGGCCTGCCGATGTAGTCCAGCCAGCCACTGTCTGTTACAGGACATCACGGGCGTTGCGGCCTCGTGATGAGCAAGTTTCGCAGCAATGACTTTCCCAAAGCTGATTCCTCTCATCGTGAGTGGGCGAGCTCGAGGCTGGAGGCTGGCGTGACGTGACATTTGTTGTGATCTGGGCGCTCAAGCCAAGGCGCGCTGGCGACCATAAGTACCTCGCCAGACCTTCCGTTTCTTCTCTTCCCTTTCCTCCACATCCGACTTTTTGGTTTGCGACTTCCCAAGCTCGACACCACTTGTAACACCACTTGTTCGCACTTGCATTTGCACAACCCATTGCGCCTTCTTGCACACAGCGCTGTTCATACCACCTTCTGTACATCACCACACATAACTGCGCACATGGCTCCCCGCAAGAGCGAGCGCCAGGCCAGCGCGCCCACCCGTCGCAGCGGCAGAATTGCCTCGAGGGCCAGTTCGCGCGCGTCTTCCGTCGCCGACGACAATGACAGCGGTTTGTACCTTCCCATCCCCTCCCCTGCTTCCCTTTCCCTTGCACCTTCTTCATTGTCGCCATCGCGGGTTATTGACGCAGTTGATTCAGTGCAATCAGCTGGCAAGAGCGTGATCTCGTCCAACACTCGGATCACTCGCAGTCAGAGCAAGAAGGGCGGCGTGACTCTGTACAACACCGGAGTCACGAAGAACATCTCCAAGAAGAAGAAGAAGCGCGCGGCAGCAGTTCCTGTCCCGTCGCGTCGCGCGGTCGCACCTGTCTCAACGACGCGTCGACCTCCCTTCAATGTTGATTACGCCATTGGCTGCATCCTCTCAGAAATTCAGAGCAACCCAGGTTCACGCATCAAATACCTCGACTCACTGACCATGGCCGAAAAAGACGCAGTCATCCAGAGATTCGGAGAGCGCGAAGTGCAGATCAAGGAGAAGCTCAGCGATGCCGAACGTCGTGCAGAGCAAATGGCTGCAGAACGCGACGCCGCCGTCGAAGAGCGCGACAGAGTTCGCATGAGACTCAAGACACCCATGCGCGACGCCATGTTGCAGCAATCACTAAGGAGGCGACGCGAAGAATCTATCACCTCCATCGAAAAGCCTTCGCAATCGCACACCCCTGCCGCCGCAACAGCTCAGACACCTGCCGCTGCCTCAGACACACCATTCACAAGCAAGTCTCTTGACTTCTCCACACAAGACCTCATCACTGGCACACCAGTGCGGTCGAGCGCAGACAAGCCGACGCACTCGCCAGACCCATACGCCACTCCGAAGCCTCGCTCATCCACATCCATCGTCGGCTCCTTCTTCAAGGCTATTGCCTCGCCGTTCCTCTCGCGCAGAAAGTCGCAAGAGAGCAACACACCACCACAGCAGACTCCCCAAGAGAAATTAGGAGAGCTACCAGCTTCACGCAAGCGCTCAGCTCCAGCTCAACAAGAGCCAGACACATACACACAGCCCCAGGTGCAGTCACAGGCGCAGACACCGATCTCGTCGACACCAAGGCAACAGGAGCTAGCCTCAGAGCGTTCAGCAACATACACCACACCACGCGCGTCCACCACATCGAGCACACAACAGACCGCTCGCGCGTTTCTCATGCCATCATCGAAGAACCCTCAGCAAGAGACATCTCTTGCCACCATCACAGAGCACACCGAGACGAGCGAGCAGAGCATGGCCGTCGATCCAACCCCTGTCAGAGCTCCACGCACCATTGCCGCCGTCCGCCGCCAACAGACACCATCCCGCTACTCTCACACACCACAGCGTATTTGGAGCCAGACGCCTCAGCCCAAAGACACCAACGCAGATCGCCGTCTCGAGAAACTTAGAAAGTTCAAAGAACTAGACGCGCAACTGCAAGCGTTGAAGCAGGATGAAGAGGTCAAACAGATGACAGAGCGACCTTTGAAGCGTGTCAAAGTCGACACGTTGGTCAAGATTCCACACAACAGACCAGGCGAGGCCTCTGGCACATTCCGCATGCCGGACATTGACTCCGACGACGAGATGGAGGTCGACGCCGACCAAGAAACACGCAGCAACATCTTCGACGTGTCGGCCGAAGAGGAGACTGCCGCCACACCAAAGGCCACACGGGCCGCACCTGCCCCCATTGCTCCCGCTCCTGCCATCGCTGCCGCCCCTCCTCCACCGCCAGCACCAGCAGCTTCGCCTGCCCCACTATTTTCCTTCCCGGATGTTGGCCGATTGGAGGGTGGCGCGACGAATGACGCCACCAACGCGTATCTTGGCGCCAAATTTGCCTACGGGCTCGAGCATTGGAAAGCAACAGGAGAACTGTTGGACTTGTTTTAGCTTGTTTTTTCTGGTTGCTTTTAGCGTGTTTTAATAACGATTGTATGAATAACGATTGCTTCTATTTCTTTTCTCCAGTGCCAGCCGCGTTTCAGAGCCAACAAGAGTCCGGAACGGTCGCAAGCAGCCTTTCGCGGATTGTCAGAGATATGAGAGATTTGGTCATTTCTCCGATATTCGTACTATTTACAGAGCCATCAGGTATCCAGCTAGGTCGTGACACGACTCCTTCGGATTTACAGAGACAGCGAACATTGGGGCCTTCCTGATATCTGTGCTGTTCACAGTGCCAATCGGCATTCAGACAGGCCGTAACGAGGCTTCCATAGATTTTCAGAGACACAAGAGATTTGGTCGCTTTTCCGGAAATGGAGGCGGCCACAGTGCCACCGGGTGTCCATCTAGGCAGGGGCGAGCTTTTCGCGGATCTGCAGAGATACAGGAGATCAAGCTGTTTCTCTAGTATTATTGCTGTTCACAGCGCCAACGAATGTTCAATCTGATCGAGGTGAGCCTTCTGCGGATTTCCAGAGATACAAGAGATCCGGTTTTTTCTCCAGATGTATGTCGTGGACGGGGCGAACTAGTATACAGGCGGATGAGATTGAGCCTTTTCTGGATTTCCAGAGAAACTGGCGATCCCGCTGTTTTTCCAGAGGTCTGCTGTGGACAGGGCCAACGGGTGTGCGGATGGACGAGAATGAGGCTACAGCAGGATCGCAGAGATGCCGGAGATCTGGTGGTTTCTCCAAATATGTGCTGTGGACGGAGCCAACTGATATACAGACGAGCAAGATTGAGCCTTTGGTGGACTTGTAGAGATACTAGAGTTCTGGTAGTTTCTCCAGATATGTGTCATCAGCCGCGCCGACTGGTATACAGACGGACGAGTTTGAACCTTTCCTGGATTCGCGGAAATACTACAGGTCTGATGGTATCTCCAAATGTGTGCTTTAAGCTGCGTCAACTAGCATACAGACGGACCGGATTGGGCTTTTTCGAGTTTCGCGGAAATGCTTTAGGTCTGGTTGTTTCTCCAAATGTGTCCCGTTTACCGGAGCAATTGAAATCCAGATGGACGAGATGGAGCGTATTGCTGATCCGCAGAGATATAGGAGAACGGGCTCTTTCTCCAAAGATGGTTCTGCTTCGCGGCCAACTGGTGTACCGATGGACAAGAGCGAGTCTGTTTCAAATCTTTGGAGAGAGTGGTAATTCTGCTGGCTTTCTCCGCGAATTTCCACCTACAGAGCCATTCAGCCTGGAGAAATGAGCGCATATGTGTTATTATAGACTTTCAGAGACCAAATTCCCGGATCCTTGCCGTTCTCTGGATTATGTTGCTCACTAATGCCACCCAGTATTTCCATAGGCCGCAGTGGGCTTTTACCGAATGTCTGGAGATGCGGAGACGATTTGCTGGCTTTCTCTGCTGGTCCTGCAGAGCTATCCAATCTCAGAACGGGTCGCTTTCATGCCTTTTTCGATTCTCGGAAGCATGGAGACGGCTTGCTAGCTTTTTCTGCCGTTGCCGAGCAAAAGGAATACTCTTATACCCCTTGCGGCGGCTGTGCGAAGACTATTCTTTGGTCTCCAGCTCAAACTGGCGCCATTCGGTCTTGACGCTACAGGGAACGTTGGCATTCATATCGCCGAAAATCTCCTCCCGTTCACCACGCACGCAATGAATTGCCTGAAGCAGGCTTGCTGGCTTTCTCTGCCGTTGGTAATGCTGCAGAGCCATCCAATGTCAAAATAGGTCGCAGTCAGGTCTCGCTAGATCTGCAGCGACTGGAAGCTCTTCACTGGTTGTCTCCGTTATCCCTGACTCACGGAGCCAACCAAGCTCGAACAGGAACACAATCATGCTCTCTCGAATATTCAAAGCCATGATCGTGGGATGTTGGACTTTCTCTGGCTGCTCCTACCTATCAAAGCTACCCAATAAGCAGAAATGGTGCAATGAGTCTTGTGAGAGTTGCCAGAGGCAAGGTCCTGGACTCTTGCGATGCGGAAGTTCACTCTCTCACACGAGAAAAGCTCGTATCAGCGATAGAGAAAGATGGATTTTGTCCTGATCGCCCAGTAATCTTGAAGAATCAGCATTTCCAGGACGCGTACGATAGTAGCGAGAGAGTCGATGACCTCTACAAGCTAAAGGGCACTTTGATCAGCCAGGCCTATGGAGCGGCTAGCAACGTTGAGATTGACGGATCGATGCTCAAAGAGCGTGTGTTGAGTGAGGTGTCAGGCGATGGCTTGAAGGCGGTCACCAAGGTCCCGCTCGACTTTCTGGATCTCAGATCCCACAACCCATGTGATCAGCCAATGTTTACAAGACTACCTCGCCTGCGGTTGCTGCTCTTGGTGGTGAACTAACCTTCTCCGACTGCATCCAGCCATTGAAGCCGTTCAGAACTCAGATCGATTGCGATGAGCCCCTTGACGATTATCAGAGATTCGGATTTCATGCTTTCTCTGACTTTCAGGGACAGTCAATGACATTGAGTGAGCGAACGGGTTGTGACGGGTGCTCGAGACAACATCCGAGACCAGCTTGTGGATGCGCTCTTTCTCCGTTCGCATTCATCAGTCAAAGCCACTCGGCGCCCAAGCGGGTCGCTACAACGCTCTGGAGAAGCAACAGAGACGTGAAGTCATATCGCCTTGCTGCTGTGACTGACCAAATTCTACCCAGTGATCTATTTCTATTGACACATATCCGTGCATCTAGTTCTTAGCTGAGCCTGTCCGCATGGCTGGAAAGAAGATGCCAGGATGCGCAATGGTCATCAACACGGCCGCTAGTGCAACCATGGCCCCATCCAGGATCAAGAACTCCTTCTCATTGCGCATAAGAGGGTTGCCCCAGCCTCCGCTCATCTCGGGCAGACTGCAAGCTGATCAGTAACAGTACTTATCGTTCATGTATCACAACATACCGATAAATACTTCTCACGAAGATCGCAAGGAATGCAACGGAAAAGCATGCAAGGTAATAGTACAGGCCTTTTCTGGATGTGGCATCTGGCTGCCCTTTCTCGAGCTCGTCACTTCGTAGAGTCTTGGACCTGAACAAAGCGAATGCAAAGTCTGCTGCTAGAACCAGACAGACGAACATGGTCGCGACCTGGAAGGCGATACCGGCAATCATGACGCTATTTCCAGTGTTGATAATGTCTCCAGAGCCTGAAGCGGCGATGCCTCCCCCAGCAGCTTGCAAAAGAATGCTGAAAATGTCGCAGGTTATGAAGATCCAAGTGTATAGACGAGGTTTCAGTCGAGACTTTTCTGGCCCAAGAACAAGAACGATGTGCTTCAGCGTCAGGTAAATGCCGGCTGCCAGGAAGGAAGGTGAGAGAATGAGGCAGCAAATCTGCATTCTGAAGCCATCCATGTCCCATGGATTGGAGTTCATCATGATTCTTCCTCCATATCCGACAGTCTCTCCGAAGCAACCAATTGCAACGACGATCGAGAATGCAACGATCTTATATCGAATACCCAGTACGACTTGTGCAATCGTACAAATTCCAAAGACAGCGAGGAGGAAGCTGTTGCCGGCGATGTCCGGTCGATATCCGTATGTCGTCGCTTCCACGGGACATGTTGCCGACACTTCTGTACAGAACCGACGGGACATGTCGACAAAATCTCGAAGAGAGAATGGTAAACAGAGAGAAAGTTTGGACCCACGTGGCAGAAGAGAGTGTGAAAGAGGAAACAATCGACCATACCTTCTCACAAGTATCCGCCAGATAGACAGGCACACCTTAGCGATAGTGCTGTCGCCGCATGCCATGCATTTTTTCCCTTCCGCATACGCAACGGAGGCCGTAGCAGCTCCACTACGAGACCTCTCGTATCTCGTACGCTAACCCAAAATGGCCCTTGCTGGATCACAGGAAGAACGGCTCAGCCAATCATCGTGTCGCCAGTCTGACGTCGCTTCTGCACTTCTTGGTCGCCTTCGAGCCGCCGTAATAAATCCTCTTCGTACGCCGTATAGCCAGGCTGTGTAGGCCTCGACTTCCGCAATGCCACAGCGACGGATATGCCGAGCCGACGACATCACGCAAAAACGACGACTGGCTGCTACGCCTGCAAAGCCAGACGCGTAAAGGTACGAGGACGCGAAACACGGACTTCTGGATGCTCCAGAGCTGCAAGACGCAACTAACGCAAGACAGTGTGACGAAGGCCGGCCAGCATGCAAGAGCTGTACACGAAGACACACCACTTGTCAATACCCATTTGATCATGGACCAGGCTCTCCCCAACATCCCCGGCCTCCACATGGTCAAGATGTGGCGATCGCCGGTGGAACGCCCCACGTGTTCGACTCACTAGATCTGCTTCTCATGCATCGATACTGCACGAACACTTCGAGTCGCTTACTTCCCAGTCCAGAAGCGACGTATGTATGGCAGATGGTGGTACCTCTCAAAGCTGAAACGCACCCAATCTTGCAGCGCGCTATTCTTGCACTTGCAGCTATTGACTTGGCCGCAAGCCATGCAAAGGCTCCCGAAGATTCCACGTTATCAGCCAGATACCGTGCTCGGGGTCTTCATCACCAACAGGTCGCATTGCCAATGTTTCAAGAAATGCTCACTCGTCAGGATCCCGCTCAGAACAATGTCATATTCATGTTCTCAGTCATGTTAATCATGCTTGCTTTCGGAGCCTTACAATCTACTTGCGAGCCGCCAACTGTGGAAGACATACTCGAAGTGTTTGCTTTGTTCCGAGGACCTAGAGCTTTGTGGAACATCCGAGATACTGCGGAGACCGAGCTTGGCGAGGCTATAATGTCTGGAGACAAGCTCGAAGTCGCATCCTCGGATTTGATCACCCCCGGAGCCGAGGAGATCTTCGCAGAGTTGGATAGAACAGAGATGGATGATGTTTGTACGGAAGCTGCCCAGCTGCTGAGAATTACTTGGGCCACGGTAAAACTTGTTCCGAACGACCTCCGAGCTATGGCTTATTTTCCGGCCATGGCGGACGATGCATTCTTCACAAAAGTTGCGGAGCACGACGCGAACGCTTTGTTGGTCTTGCGACATTTCGCTGTCGTGCTCAAGGCTCATGAAGAGCGGTGGTGGGTTGGCAGGTGGCATGAGATCCTCGTCGCCGCGGTTGATGCTGCGTGGCCGAAAGATGTCCAGTGATCTAGAAATTGTACACCTGGGCATACAATCTGATCTCTGTGTCTTTCAACAAGCTCCCAATTTCTTCTTAACTTCAGACGAAGTCCGATGCTGCAATTCAAGCAACAGAGCACAAAGCAGCACGAGAGAATTCAAACCAGGAAAACTGCATGCGTCGAAGAGTGCCATAGGGAAGGCAACACGCTGATCAGAGGACAGTAGCGAACTTGAAGAGTTTCATAATTTTCATTTGCGCAATTCAGGCTCCTTTCGGTATTTTCCTGCTATGCAAGAATTCAAGCGCTCTACCTGGACTTGCCACCAAAGCCGCGGCCACCATCTCGACCACGACCTGAAGCAACACGAAGCACATATGCTCCACGCTCGAAAGTGTTGGCAACGATGAAGCCAGATGGGAATTGGAACTAGCGAGAATACAAGCATCAGCTTCTGGCATTAGAATTTTACTGGAGGGGAAAGACTCACGTTGCCCCAGCTTCCGACAAAGTCCAGTGAGCCGCCGGCAGCATCGTCCTCAGGATGCATATCGAAGAATGCGAGGGTGTTGACCCGGCTTCCGTCTGGGTGGCGGGCGATGGATCGGACGTCCTTGACCCAGACACCAGCGCCGTAGTTCGACTGGAACATAACGCCATCCTCGATGTAAAGGTTGTGGTCGACGGCACGGTGATCAGTGGACTTGAATGTGCCGGTCTGGTTGCAAGCACAAGTCAGTGACCAGCCCCGCAAACTTTTAAATCGCTCCCATTGCATTGAATGGTACTTACCCATTTGGGATTGCGAAGATCTGTCAGGTCAATGATGTGAGTGATGGGAACACCGTCAGCCACAACACCTTGCACCTCATCAAGCTCGTCGTTCAGCAGTACGAACTGGTGCCAGTTACGCTCCGTCCACCATCCCTGATGGCAGTATGTGGCACCGGGGTATTCGAGACGGCCGAGCATCACGGAGTTGGCTTTGTCTGTGCTGTCCCACACAGTGATGGAGTCTTCGTTGTACGCGACGCAAATGTTCTTTCCGCGGTAGCGTCTATCTGGACCATTGTATGTCACACATTGGGCATCGTGTGTGTATCCATCGGAGCTGGCGCATCCTGGCTTGAAGGGATTTCTTGGGTCATCTAAGTTGATGTATTCGAGACCAGCAGCGCAAGTTTGGTTGCGAGGCTGAGCGCCAACGGCAATGGCATACTCGTTGTCCCAGTCGATGACGACGTTGTGTGCTAAGAAAGTTGAAGGTCAGCTCGAAAATTGCCAAAATTGTTTACGGGGACCTGTTCTAAGATTGAGCACATACCACGGCCAATTGGCAAATCATCAAATACACTCTCCACATCACTCCTGCTGAAAGTGACTGGATTCGCTGGATCGATCGCGGCGACTTTGTTCATGTCGAAAATTTGAATGTTGTGGCCCACAGCTTCGGATCCAATGATGGCGAGGTTGTTTAGCACTCGAATTTCTCTCCACGACGAACCAAGAGGGTCGTTGGCTGGTAGACGACCAAGGTATGTCATCTTGCCCCGGAGATCGATCTCAACGAAGGCAGTTCCAGTGTGCTGGCCGATAAGAGCGATTTGACGTCCTCGTGGCCCTACCCAGCCCCAGACTGATGAGCCTCTTCGGTTTGGGAAACGAGGATCCGCTTCGCCACCACCCAAGTCATTGTGGTTGATGAAATCGTACAAATCCATCTGGATGATGAGCAGTGGTCAGCCTGAGGATTCAATGCCAAGGCAACGACCTTTCTCTCGGGAATATAACAATCATGGAAGCTTACATTATCGCAGCGGAAAGTCTGCATGGGGTTGCCTGGCTCTGCGATGGCCTGTCCATCTCGGCATCGCAGACGATCACGCTTTACGCGGCGATCGAGTTGGTCCCAATTCTTCCATGATGGCCACTGGCTGGAGTTGAGGGCACCTGCGGCTTCGAGGGCGTCCCATTGTGCCTTGGCAGTATCAGCACGATTCAGAAATTCGGTCCACTGCACGACTCATACATTCTTCATATCGAGAATCATCTGGTGCACCTCACCAGATTCATACTGTTCCCGCTTGAAGTGGGCAGCGCTAGCCAGAGCTGGCAAGGCCAGCACAGCTGAAGTGAACTTCACCATCTTGGCACTGCGAAGTGAACAATACGGAAAAGATAGTACTGAGCAGAAATGAGCAAATTCTTTCCAGCACACACAAGCGGATTATATATTGCGTAGCCTCATGCTCGCTTTCCTGTTCTCCGCTCATAACCTCTTGTCCATCCAAGTAGCTCATTAGCATCCACCGTCAAGACGTACACGAGGTCGACCTTCCTAAAATGGATGGTATGCCGAGAACATAGATGTCTTGGCCGACCTTGCCCAAGATCCATGGCACATAAATTCCGAAGATAGCGGACGCTGATCTCATCAACTTTTGGACTTGAGCCATGGAATGGAACGTGGCAGCGGAGAAAAGTCGTGCGGAGACCTTCCAGATACGGTGGTGGGAGGGCATGGCATGCCAACTACTTTATCTCTTGGGACGAGGAGGCAACTCTTGAAATTGCAAGCATTGGAGCTGGGCGCAGCGGCTTAAGGACTGAGTACGAGGTGCAGTGTAACGTTGCTATGCGCGGCGAGCGACAAGAGCCGTTGTTGTCCTTCGGACTGGCCGACGGCATTCTGCTACACGCATTGCTCACAGAGACTGAGCAGCAGACTCCGCATGCAGATGATGTGGGGTTGCCAACGTGCTTAACCATGGCGGTGCACTTGAAGTTCGCAGGTTTTGGAAGGACTTCGCAATTTATCATCGATATGCCGACTGCAAAGTTCGTTGTATGATTGTCCTCATGGGTCGGTCCTTTGGCATTGACTTGCATGATTAGTCCAGTATGATCTTTCAAGTGATGGAGTCAGGAGATCGTAGAGCATACCACTGCTACGCCAACTGCCAGGGTACGAATCCAAGCTCGAGGAACGATGCCACACTTTCACGACCGTGGGTGCATACAAACCAACTTGATTGATGAGCGCCAAGAAGTCTTGCTGAATGGGACAGGTCGTCGTTTCCTATTAATACAATCGGTCGGGTCAAAGAAAATCGTACAACTCAATTATCAACCTAGAATCTTTCCCAAAAGCCCACCTAGTGGTGCGGAAGACTTCTTGGAGCCTTTGTACCCATTGTACGCCTTTGAGTAGCCGGGGTACTTGGCGAGGGCGGCTCTAATACCATTCCTGTTGAGCGCATCCAGCTGAGGACAGTCCAAAGTGTCGACGAGGGGTTTCGTGGCTGGACCGAGCAGGTCTAACGCCGGGCTGATGTTATCAAACAACCCCTCCAGTGCGTCCGGAAGCATCTGTATCACGAGTTGAAAGAGGAAGCACGGAGCATTGTTTCCTTCGAGCAGATTTGCAGAATTGATGACTCCTCCCGTGAGGTTCCCGAGGTCGACGCCAGAGTACGTGTTGACTTTGCCAGTGTTGCCACCCACGCTCGCCAGGCTCGGATACTTGAGAGTCATGTATGTAGCGTCTTGCTGGACGTATACTGATGAGTAAGCATCGATGGGATGACGCTTGTACCAGTTGTCGGGAATTCGCTCATGGCCAGGTGTGTATTTGAAGTTTCCGTCTTCGCCTGTGATGGAGTAGAAGGACTTGAGGATCGCGCCATTCAACTTGCCTCTGGGATGTTCGGCTGATTTATTGCCCATCATGCGATAGACAAATGCCCAGGCAGCAGGTTGTGCTGTGAAACCAGCGAAGCCTCCGTAAAAGAAGTATGGATTCGTGGCAATCCCTTCTTGGAAGCGGTCCCATCGATAGTCTGTGAGGAGTTCCAGATCATAGTCGTCCTTCGCTTTGCCACGGTTGTAGAGCTCTTGAAATTGCTTCATTTGTAGCAAGTGCGAATTCCCGCTACACGACGAGATTAGCCAACAGCCTACAACAACAATGGGGTCGATCATACTATGTATACAAGTCTCCACGAGTGGGGCTGCCGTCGCCTTCATACTTGTTATGCGATCCAGTGAGACCTTGCGGCTGGCCTAGCAGTCCAGGCAGGAGCTGTACCCTCGAATCTGGACCACCAATAGACCATTTGGTTAAACTTCCATCGATGATCGCCGCATATATGGCCAACAATGTCGAGAGATCGACTGACATTCCGAAACCTGCCTGAAATCAATTCCGAACGAGAAAGTGCAACCCGGGCTCTTACCTTTGCCTGTCGCTTCGATAAATTGAGGTATCGTCGCAATTCCATTGTGGGGAAGGTAGTTATGGTTCGCTAGAGCGTTGAGAGCTGCCCATAGGGTCAGCAGAAATCACCCGCATTATCTGGAGTCGATTTCACCTGGACATGGGCCTCTCTGATCACCTTTACCAGGTGGCACGAACTTGTATCTGCCCGTTGTCTCGACACGCTGCAATTCGGCATCGAAAGGTGGCACAATGATAGGCAATTGGCGTTTAGATGTTGAGGACTCTCGTGGAATTAGTCCTTGAAGGTCTGCTGGAAATGCTGAGCCAAGCTCGCACAGCGAGAGAAGTATGGACAGAGCCAGCATGGTCGTTCAGGCGTCTTGGAATGTGGTCCGTAAGCCTAGCACAGCCTGCCGTTGCTGACCTTTTGGTCGAAGGCTTATGGCTTGAACTAGTAGCAGCGCCAGTGACGACATTGCTGGTCAACCTGTCTCCCTGGGCCGAGCATGATAGTCGCCTGGTATTCTGTCATGCAGGCCACATGGCCGTTAGGATGAGAGTCAGCTTGTGCTAAAGGCAAAAATTTGCGATAGGCCCGTGGAGGGTGGCACAGACCGACCAGCTGCCCAATGCGAAACCCATGTGGTGTTGAGTATATGATTCATTTCTGTGGTTGGTCATGTAGAGTCGCAGGCAGGTTGTTCTGTGAGAACGCACAAAATCAGTTAGCACCGCCATTAGCCCTGCCGTTTGCACGACAGTAGATCACCACAACCTGGGTAAACTCCCGCCAATACCGTCCACGCGGGAAAACTGTCAGGGGTCTGTGGTTGTTCGGAAGCGTGGTTGATTTGAAGCCTTCGTCGATGCCATGCAGCATACGGAAGCATGTTATCATCGGCATGCCGAGATCGTCAACGAGAAGGTCATATCTGGTCTTTCCAAAGGATTATGCTTCGACGGGGCGGTCGGACCGCTCAAGTCCGGGAAGTCTTTCTTGGCAAAAGGTCATTAACGACATGCTTCATGAGTCGTGCACAGCGCTACCACAGCCAGCATAGCTCAGAGCCGCTGATCGTGGTCCTCCTTCCAGCCATTCAATGTCATTGTAACGCAATCCAAGCTATTTCCTAGTCAGTTAAGCGACAGAAGGCAGACCTGTGGCGTTGTCAAGAAGTCCAAGCATACCAGTTGAGCATGTTCCGTCGAGCCCATCGGGCTCATCGCAACCAAAGTCGTACTTGTGCACTGTACGCATTTGAAATATCGTCCTATCTTGACGAAACTGCCAAATAGATCCGGTTGAACCGGTTGTCAACGAACTGTCGATCGGACGGCTCTGGCAATAAGGAATCTGTCGCCATATACTCCACCTGTTCACGTTGTCCGGTTGAGCACGGTTAAATGCCTGCCGCTTCGAACCTTTCTACTGCATGTTAAACTCCTCCACGACCGACCTCGTATGTGGTTCGTATTTCACAACCGCAGGTTGGACAACTGGTAGCATTGCCTACAATAATGTCGATCCCGAATCCAGCGCCCATTAAAGCGAATCCGTCGCCGGGCCAGGTCGCGCAAAGCTCTACCGGCTTCGTGGAGCATGATCAAGTCATCACGCTTTATGCGGTGACTGGAGTGTTCTTGACGTTGGCAGGTGAGGATACGCGTCGTTTGACAGCACATGGTCGACTCAGCTAACCCTCCGTCATCTAGTGATCGCTGTAGCATGTCGTGCCGCCGTGCTCGTACTGAAGCGTAGCAGAGGCGGATGGGATGACTGGACGACATTCTTCTGTCTTGCCCCAACAGCAGCTCTTGCGGCGGTGACGAGCGTGCAAGCAAATTCGATATACAAGGGACCGAAACCAGACCAAGCGCCGTTCGCATGGCTCCAGCGGATTTTGATTGTAGGGCACCGTTCAATGTTGGCTTCTGATGTCCCAACTGACACAATAGTCTAGGAAACATGGGTCATCCAGATCCTGACGATCACATCGCTGTATGTCTTCAAGTTATCGATTTGTATCAGATATCTCCGGATCGCAAACGACCTCTACGACTGGTTCTGGCGCTTAACGATGGCTATGATTGCCCTACTTTCAGCACACTACATTAGCTCTTTCGTAACATGGGGAGTCCAATGTGTACCGGCCCAGAGATACTGGAATCCTTCAGTGCCGGGCACCTGTATCAAGCAGTCCGCATGGATTTTGTGTGAGTTGCCTCCAGACTATACCTAAGGCATGTCTAACACTGGCGAAACGTAGCGGTGAATGGTGTCAATCTTGCAACAGATGTCATGGTCCTGGTTCTTCCGATATATCCCGTCGCAAAGCTCAGGCTACCACCCAAGCAGAGGCTTGCCATTCTCGCAATCTTCACAGTGGGTGGCTTGTCCACGATAGCAGGATGTCTCCGATTCTATCATCTGTACCGTTTCGATAGAATGATTGGTAATCTTGGAGCGAACACATTGGACATCGAGATCTGGTAAGAAGAGTGGTCTTGCTGGTTCAAACAGTGCAGCTAATCATACGGATCGCAGGTGCTTCATCGAAATCACCCTTGGCATGTTCTGTGCCTGCATGCCTGGTTAGTCGCACCGAGACTGTATAGTTCGCGACCCTGCTAACGTGCGTCCTCATAGCGTTCCGAACTCTGTATACGCTCTGCCGCTATGGCAGACAGAAGCCATGGACACCTGAGAAGTCCACATCGCAAGGCAAAACCAGCGAGTCGTCTGCGCGAAACCGCTTCAACTTCTTGAAAAAACAGAAATACTTGCGCTCCATTAATGCCTCTGGTTTCGATGTCGAACCTGACATCGAAAGGGTGTACCAGCAAAATCTTGACGGCATCGAAACCACCCGAGGAGGCCGGCAAGCTTCGGTAGGTACGAGCTTGACATCTACTGAGACGGGAAGGACCAGCAACAAGAAGCGACCGTATGAGAGCGACTGATTGGCATCCATCGTGGATCAGTGCGATGGCAGTTGAGGCCAGTCGTCCGCAGACATCCGCATGTACGTTCCCGCAAGCCTGAGAGCGCAGATGACCCAGGCAATACTGGATTGTAGTGAAGTGAGGAGCGAGAACCAAGGGTAGTCTCGATCTCCTGTCCCGAGTAGAGGCGTTTGTCATCCTTGAAGTTGTGTTTAGGCATCATATACCCAACATGCGGGGCAGTCACTTAATCCAGATATCCCATTTCATCGTCAATGACGCCTTTGAGGCCTTTCGGCTGCCGCATATATCCTGCATTGGGTGGTGGCCATGATCGCACCTGAAGCCGTAATTGCTCGGCATCTGCCAACGCTTGAGTCAGGCCGCCCAACTTGCCGTGAACCACATAGTCTTGCTGTGCCAAAGCTTCGGCAAGCTCCACCTGATGGTTGTCCAAGAGCGCTTCGTTAGGCACAACAACAAGTGGGACTTGGATGCGAAGTGCGTCGAGAATTGTGCCAGAGCCTGATGAGTCAATATCAGCATAGCCGCTCCTTACATTATTCGAAAGGACCGCAGCGTACCAGCGTGACTGATGACAACCCCCTCTTGACCTCCTTCAACGCCCTTCGCCTGTTTCATATACTTGGCCAGTCCTGCCTTATCAATGGTGAAGCCCTGAATGTTCAGTACACTACCGCTTTCACTGTTCTTCGCAGTGGTGATGAGAGAGTCGAAGAGCTTCTGGCCATCCTCTCCGTACTGCACGAGCAGGTCTGTGTAGCCTTGGTTCTCGAGTGCTTCCAGGAAGTCGTGCTGAAGTACACCTTTCACCAAACCACTGAAGGAAGCTGTAGCACCGATCGTGACGAAGCAGGTCTTCGAAGACATTGCAAAAGAACACTGTGCCGTGTCTACATGCTGTCGCGGAGGAAGAAAGGGCTGTGGGTGAGGTGCATGTACGCAACGGTCAATGCGGCGAACGCGGAGGTCTTGGTCTTGGCACGCGGAAGTGAAGCCAAGTGATGAGCATCTGGCACTCATCCACTCTGCATTGTCATATCATGGCGGCACCATTGAAACGAGTCTGCCGGCAGGCGACTCAAACCACCTCGAGATGGACGGGCCCATCAGCGTCGCGTGCGAGCCTCCCTCGAAATGCACAATGGCACCAATGCCGCCCTCTATACCAGACCTCCCGCTCCATGGCCCAGCAGGAGCTGGTCGAGAACGATCTGGACACCTGCCTCGAAGCGCTCGACGAGAACCTACCTGTGGAATCGGAATTATCCTCCGCAGCTCACGCCGAACTCGACCAACATCGCGAACTCCGAGAAATGATGCGCCTCGCAGCATGGGAAATGCCCTTTCTTGCCCAACGCGCCAAACCCTTTGCCCGAGCCGAGCGAACCGCAGATAAGACACCTCTGCGTTGGCGCTACACCACCTACTTCTCCGAGTCGCATCCGGCGTCGCGAAAAGTGGTTGTAGAATTCAAAGTGAAACATCTCGGGCTTGGGCCAAAAGAGACAGAGAAACTCAAGAAATTGGCTGGAAGCCGATACAACCCGGAGACGAAGCAATTCAAGATGAGCTGTGAGAGTTTCGAGACGATTGCGCAGAATAAGCGATATCTTGCGGATACGGTGGACAAACTGATCGCGGAAGCGAAAGATTTGGAGACGGATTCGTTTGAGGATGTACCATTGGACACGAGACATCACAAATTCAAAAAGAGGATGCAGTTTCCGGAGGAATGGAGGATGACGGAAAGGAGGAGGCATCAACTGGATAAGGAGCGGAGGAGAGCATTGCTGGCAGAGGGCAGGAAAGTGGAAGAAGGGCAAATCGTGTCTGGTGCGGCTGCCATTGAGGCTGACAGGCAAATCAAGTTAAAACAGGCAGAGGAGGCCGTGATGGCGGAGGCGAAGAAGCCATTACCTGCAGGCAAGATTGGAAAGAAGCAAATGGGTCAGAGGGGCCGATAGTGAGGAGATGCATATCAACGGGACGGTGGGTAAGAATGTGTACAGCTACTACAGAGGCTCTGAACTATGTTTCGCGCTCGCACCATTTCAATCCTGGACACAGATACGCCGCAAAGCTATTCTCTACACAGCATGATCCGCATGGAACTTCACGGTGACATCCATCGCCATCTTCACTTCCTGGGCATCAAAACTCAAGTCCTCCGCTTGCACCTGCTCACCAGCCTGCGGTCCCGCCCTTCTCGCAGCCGGGGCACTCTGCATGCTCATCGAAGCCATAGCCCCAGGGCCCGAGCCAAACAATCCCCCAGCTCTTGATGCCGCGGCACCAGAAGATGAACTTGCCCATCCTGAGCTCATGACATTCCTCGCGTCACCTTCTTGCAACTCAATGGGCCTCACATTCGTGCAACCAAGCACCTCGCAGTAGTCCTTCGCCTTCTGAATTGCATCCTGAGTAGCTTCCTTCCTCAATTGCGACTTGAATGATTTCAGCGTCACATCTGTTAGTTTCCAATTGATATTCTGCACTTCGACATGTGCCAAACTAGATAACTTCGTGCCGAATGAGCCCAGAGCAACAAAATCTCGAAATCGGATATCGAAGTTCACGCTTGCGTTGTAGATGCGGGAAAGCTCTTTGTCGGGATTCTTGTGATTGTAGGGAACGTATGATGTCGAGCTCAGCGAGGTCTTGGACCAGTGGGCCAGAGGAGCTGCAACTTTGGCTTCTGGGCTCTCGTCTTTGGGACAGAAAGGTCGGAGTAGCGCTTCGATGTGTCGAGCTGTCGTGAGGACTTCTTCTGACACTACAGCTTTCTTGGTTCCGGAGCTCGAGACGGACACGTTGATTAGAGCTCGTTCGGCCGGGTGCGGAATTTCTGCTTCGCCGGTTACGAGGAGCTGGAATACATTGGGGTTGACCGCTTGGGGAGACATGGTGGCTTGTAATATGGGCCAAAAGAATAGTGGTGGCTCGGGCTGGATTGCAGTGCGAGCGTATGCGGCGGCCTGCTCCCGTTGGTAGAATGCTATCTGTCTTTGTCGAATCTCTGATTGTGCCATTTGCGAGCATGCATATCACTTGCCTTATATAGCTGTGCTAGGCAGCTGTGCCCTCCTCACTGCCTCACTGCCTGCTGCGGCCTTGGCGTTGCCTAATTCTGGTCCGAAGAGACTCGTACGCCCTGAAAACCAGTTTCAAGCATGTTGAACAATGATTTGTGAAGTTGTGCAAACCGTTGTGGTACATGTACCAGCAGACCATGTTGTGCTGTTGCTTACGTCACACTCGATCACATGCAAACTGACCAGCATCAAATACGATACCCCTGCCAAATTTGATACCAGAGGTGAATACGACGATAGTGTACGTATACTACGAGGCCAAGTATGCAATAGATTCGCTATCTTGAATGCATTTCTCGTTTACTCGCCACGTTTCGCAGCTGGCTCGTCGCCCTCTAGCTGAGAACCACACGGCACAAGGCCGTGGAGTCTTTTAGAGGGTTGCGCTGCTGTCCCAATATTTCCGCACCAATGATGAGATGTCAATCAGCATGCTCTTCCTACCGCAGAGCATCTAGCACGAAGCGCCCGATGGAACTCCCTTGCACTTTGTGCTCTTCTCTCCACCAGTGATCTCAACACCCTCCCAAGTCCAGTTCGAGCACGAGGCGCACAGAAGATACACCTCCGTTCCCTTCTCCGCAAGAGTGCCCTTGACGTTTTCGATGTGGACGTCGGTGATGGGAACGCCTGCGGTTGGTGTGCCAGTTGGCGAGCCGTTCTCGTAGTCCTGCTCGATAACGATACCATACTTGGCGATGTTCTTGAGCGTGATGTCAGAGTATGTGATGTTCTTGACAGATCCAGTAGCATCGTAGACGGTCTTGATGCGGACACCGTTGTCAGAATTGGAGATAGTGGAGTTGCTGATCACGACGTTCGAGACGTCGTTGTCGGAGCGGCCGCCGACTGAGCCGATGGAAAGACCGTGACCGCCAGAGCAAGTGCCACCGGTGAAAGTTATGTCGGATCCGGAGTTGATGGCGAGGCAGTCATCTTGGTTCTTCACGTTGGCATTCGTGAAGTGCACGCCGGTGCTTGACCCAACATCGAAGGCGTCTGTTTTTTCACAATCATGTCAGTTGACCTTCTC
This sequence comes from Cercospora citrullina, assembly GCA_013365195.1. Classification (NCBI taxonomy): domain Eukaryota; kingdom Fungi; phylum Ascomycota; class Dothideomycetes; order Mycosphaerellales; family Mycosphaerellaceae; genus Cercospora; species Cercospora citrullina. The sequence goes on from JAASFF010000310.1 coordinate 88,461, forward strand.
AGCTTTATCACATGAATGGAACTACCTGTGTTGTGTCCGAGATCACCAGCGGCAGAATTGTCAAGCGTGATATCCTTCAAGTTGATGTTTTGGCACTGGTTGACAGAGAAGCATTGAACTGGGTAGTTCTTGATGTTCAAGCCCGAGATCGTAGAGTCGATCATCTTGTGAGCAGCGAAGAACTTTGGCTTTTTCTTGCCTCCGTTGCTGCCCTTGCCATCCCACCACTTGGCGCCGTTGCCATCAATGACATGGCCAGAAGCACCAATGACCTGGATTCCAGTACCAGAGACGCTGATCAAGGGACCTGCCCATTCTTTGTAGCCAAAGGTAGTGGTGCCTTCGAAGGTGACCTATAATTCATTAGAGCTTCATCGACTTGCTACATCTTGATAACACCAACAGTAGTTCCTTTGTTGAGGCCTTCCAAGTCAAGGGTTTCACCGGCTGGGACGGCGATGTCCTTGAGAATGATGTTGCTGCGATGGGAAATTAGCTACCGCAACAGTTCGGGTCATCCAGATCATATGTTTCTTACGAGCAAGACGTCTTCGAAGCCTTTGCAGCTGCTGCATCTGTAAAGGTGCAACCGGTGCTTGCGTAGCTGCTTGTATTGCTGATACTCGTCGGCTTGAGCGCTGGCAGGGCAGCGGCAAGGCCGGCTCCAAGGAGCAGCGAGGCGATCGTCTTCTGGCAAACCATTTTTGATTTCTGAAAAACCACCAGGGTCTGTGATAAGAAGCGTAGGGAAAGCTTGGCTGTGGAAAGAAGCTTCGGAAGGAGTGAGTGAATGGAGTTGGACCAGCCTTGCGGATTGGATGCGCGTATAAACAAGAGACAGAGGCGAGTGCTTGCCAGAGCTTGACAGACTTGGCCCTATATATTGTATATGAATTCTGCAGCAACCGACCTGTTCTGGGGCAGGAGGTCGCTTCGGCCAGGCGCGGCCAATTTTTCCGGCTCGATATAAGCGGTGGAATACATATTGCTGTGGAGCAGAGGCGTCGTAGTGAAGCATCCTTCGGTCGAGAAACTCAAAGGTGGAAATCCAAGAATGCGCCCTTCTATGTGAAACGAGTCGACGGGCATGGCAAGCGAACTACGGAACATTAGCCGAATCGGGGGGACAGGGATGTGGGTCAGGACGCAACTGACCAACGTCAACAGCAGTTTTGGGAGACGATTCAGTACCAATTCAAATGTGAGGATGACTTGCCCAAAGGTGCCTCGCATGCGATCTTCCATAGATTGGAACTCCGAGGAGGGAGCAGCGTGAGTAAATTTTTCTGCTTGAAATACCAGCGTGCACGTTCGTTGCGCATGGCCACACTAAACGAGCTTCATTGTCCACCATTAATATATCGCAAGTTCGACGATATATCAATGATGACAGTCTCGCCGTTCAATTGGTCTTCGAACGATCACGAGCTCTGTTTGATTTGCAAAGGGGCAGTCACATTGAGGTCGCTGTCATATAGCGCTGCCGATTTCCCGTTCCCCGCAGGATTCCTGGAAGATTATTCTTGCGTCTCAAGCACTCAATATGTGCCGATCGAAGACTTGTTATCATTTGGGCAGGTGCTCTACAAGCGGGTGCCCCCAAAGTCCTCACTTGCCACCAAAAAAGCTGGTGATTTTTGCATTTGCATTTTTGTCCGGTGTTTTCGCGATCGTATTGTTTGAGGTGGCGCTTCTGGGTTTCCTGCTGCTAGCACCTTTACCGGCAGCGCCCTTTGCTGGGGACGGGGTAGCATGTTGAACCTTGATTGCTTTCTTGACAGGGCTTTCGACTGCCGCAAGTAGAGACGCGTCGTCCACCTCGGAGACCTCGCGCTTGATGCCCCTTTCCACCTGCTCACCCGCAGCTTTGATTATATCCTTATCGTCGAGCTCAGCTGTGTCTGCTTGAATCTTCTGAGACAAGTCTTGTTCGCTCTCCTCCTTGGGCTTTGGGAGAGGATCGTTGTCCTCCGTGCTTTCCACTTTGGACGTTGTAACTCTGTCTTCATCCTCGTGCTTATTCTCATCTGCTTCCTTCAGAGAACGCGCGGCTTCAGCTTTGGCCGCCATGTCCTTCGCAGTCGCCTTTTGATTGCCAAAGAAGTTTGCAATGTTCTTCTTGTTCTCGGCGCTGTTGACAGGGATAATAAATTGAGGACTATTGTTACCAACCTTACCGACGGCCTGATGAACAGGGTAGCATTCGAGCTCGCCTTCATATGGCTTCAGCATGCTCTGCAGTTCTTTATTCCAGCCGATAAGATTCGGGTCAAGCCAGGTCTTCAGCTCGTCACTGCCAGGCTCGAGGATGACGGGCATACGATCGTGCAGGAATCTGAGCTGTTTGTTTGAGTCCGTCGTAATGATGGTATACGTGTACAGCTTCTCGTCGCTGCCTTCGTACTGAACCATGTCCCACAGACCAGCGAAGCACATCAGACGACCATCTTTGCGCTTCATGAAATGTGGTATCTTTTCCCTGCCATTATTCTTCTTCAACCACTCGTAGAAGCCTTCGGCAACCACGATACAGCGCTTTCGCTGCTTCATGGTGTTCCACATGCCTCGATTCTCGATCAGACTGTCGTCTCTACAATTGATGGTCTTCATCTGGCTGCCATAGTCGGGCTGTCGCTTGGTCCAGAAGGGCACGAGCCCCCATTTCGCGGCCTGGAGCTTGTACTTGGGTGCTTTGGCTGCAGTCTGCGACGAACTTGTCTCGTCTGGAGAGGCCTCGCTGCCATCTTGGCCATTCTCGGCGTCATCGTCGTTACCGGCGCCGTTGTTTCGGGGTGCAGTGTCGGCTCGGTAGATGAGTCCGTGGTAGCCGGGAGCGAAGTTGTAACTCTGCCTGAGACGCCCGTCATCGTCGGGTGGAGCCTCGTCGACAGGCATGTTTTGCTCAGCGAAATGCCGCCGCACCCGCGACGGATGCCACGACATGGCGTAGCGGCCGCACATGGTGATGATTCTGCGATTTTGGGTGTCGCTGCATGTGAAATCTACGAAGTGGCAAGGCTGCAGCAGGAAGACGCGCAGTTGAACGCGTTGTCGTCATCAATGGCTGCAGCTCCGCGCAAGTCCCTGGAAATTTGATCGACCTCTCGTCTCATCCATTGCCTCACCACTTTCATCGCCATCATGTCTGGACGACCTCTGCTGCGACTGTCGTTGCGGCATACAGCTCGACAAACATCTGGCCAAGCACCGAGTATACACCATGTCTCTACGCGAACGCAGCTCCGGCCACAGCAGGCTCTCCGACGCACTCCATTGCAACATGGCCAGCAGAGACGGCACGCCTCTTTCATGGAGAATGCCAGAAACCTCACACAGCAGAATCCCATGTCGGTTGCACTGGCAGTGGTGATTATCCTTGCCGGAGCTGGCAGCGTCGTGTATGCAAACTATGTCTACCAGTCCTACATTCTGGCAGCTTTCCACAAGTACCCAGAACCGGTGGCGAAGAAGTTGCGCAGGGCATTGTACTACACCAACGTGGATTTGCAACCCAAAGAGGCGCTCAAGTACTACAAGCAAGCTCTGCACGAGGCGGAAGAGATTCAGATGGACCCGTTCTCGGATGAAATAATTGGCGTAAAAATCCAGGTCGCGAAGCTGCTCGAGGATATTCAACAGTGGTCAAAAGCCATCGAAGTACTGGAGCGCACACGATCGAACAATCTGGAGTGGCTCAAGCAATTTGGACAACTCGAGCACAACAAGCAGAAGAGGACGAGCGTTCTGGCAAAGACGGTGGGCATATCTGTGAAGCTGGGCGAGCTGTACGGCCACCCGGCCATCTACAATCGAGACGCAGCCCAGGAGAGGTTGGTCTGGGCAGTAGAGACGGTCTTGAAGGAGCAACAGAGACGTGTGAGCAACAAGGTCAAGGACGAAGAGGAAGGCGAATGGATGGGCAACGACCAGATCGGTGCGGCACTGGAGGCACTCGCGCACAGCTACGAAGCCAAGAGCCAGCACTATCTTGCAACGCCACTCTTCCTTCAGGCTCTGAGCTTATACCCCACGAAGGACTGCCACACGGTGGTCCTCATGAACAATCTGGCCTCCTCGTTGGCGCAACAATCACCCGGTGCAGCACGAGCCGCGCAGGCATATGCGACCTCGCAGAACATCTCTGAGCGACCAACAGGACCAGCCGCCTCGCGAGAGAGTATGATCGACAACGCTAAACGGTGGGCACAAAAGGCTCTGGACGTGGCAGCTGGAATTGCAGCACCTGAAAGAAACGAAGAATGTGACATTGGCTGTGCTGTGGCGACCCACAATCTAGGAGAATTTGCCGAGATGAGCAATGACATCGATCTTGCGAGAAAGAAGTACAAAGAGGCCATTAGCCTAGCTCGGGCCGTTGGGTTCGAAGAAGGCGTCGAACAGAGCAGCACAAGGCTGCGCGAGCTTGCGAAGGCTGGATGAGAGGGCGTGAGCTTTCCACAAAGCAGACCGTCTGGATGCGATTACCTCAGGTCACTCGCACACCAAGTTTATGTGGTCGCATACATGTTACTGGCACGCCAGCGACAAGGACACTCCATGTTCGGGAAAGGCATTGCATCGCTCCCGTTCTCTCGACCACATCTCTCCTCGGTGGCTTCGACATCCTTACCACTACATGCCCCGGGACCGCGTCCGCGATGTCATGCATGATCGGCTTCTAAACAAGAAAATACCATGCGAGCAGGGGAAATTTCTGCCGACATACGCCCGCTACGCGCCAATGCAGAGATGTGCTGCTCGAGCACTGCAGGAGATGCTGAAATTTCACGGTTCTTGTGCAAGTGAGCATTTGGTAGACCGAATGACAGGGTTAGAAAACGAATGGTGGTGTGGATTGGGGAAGCAGGCATGCAGAATGTGGGGAATCCCGCTGGAAGTAATTCCTACTGGAGCTTCAGGACCTGCTAAGGCACGCGCCGTGTGCCGACGCTGCAGTGGACAGAGTCAATGCCGTGAAGGATTCAGGCAGTTCCCGTATGGAGTGGAAGGATGTGACGATGTGTGCGCTGATCGCTTACAAGGACTGTGCCGCATAGCAGGTACGAATTGCTCAAATCATCGACGACCACTTGCATTATGATCACATATTATTGCTGTTCAACTTCCCCTTGAGGGAAGCCGCACTGGCAGTTCTGTCGAACAACCTTGGCTCGGATCCTGACCGCTGATGTCTCAGTCTGTGAACCTAGGGCCCGCACCGCGTCTTGACGGCAGGACAATACCGCAGCACCATTAATGAATCCTGAATGCGATCGCATGGGTATCAACCACACACCATCACGATGACCAGACTGCTCAACCGCACGTTCGCACTCATCGCCATTCTCATCACGACGATGACAATATTGCGGCTCGGGTCCTGGGTTGCTCGTCGATCTGAGCTTCCGCACAGATTCAGTTTGCAAGGGAGCTCTGTTTTCTCCTCAACCTGCCGTCGGCCGGACGATTCAGGCAGAGAGGGTACATACTGGTTGGTTGACGACCAGAACTCGGACGGCTTCGTCCGCCAGGAACAACCGGGAAATTTCTTGAAGCTCGCTTCGACCTGTAGATTCCAACACGAGTGTCGTATTTGCTTGCAGTCTGATGATCCTCATGTGTAAGTATGATGAATTTCGGACTTGAGCGATAACATCTGCACATGTGACAGCAGTGTCATGCGAGTGTGCATGCAATTCGTTCGCCTAGCGCAGGTCGCTGGCAGGACTGTGTGTTGTTCTAGCGCTTCTTGCTGCATCTCTTTCGCGTGATGACGATTCGCGTTGACTGGGATCTTCGTTTAGTATGGCGGGTTCGTTTTTGCAAGCTTTTTGTCGATCAACGACATTGGACCCGACAGGCGTTTAGCCGTCGGCGAGAAAGTCTGTTCCTCGCGCTTTCCGTCTTGGGGAGCATCACATGCGCAGTAAGAGCTCTTTCGAGTCAGGTCATGAAGCTGGAAACTTTCGTATCACGGCTGCACAGATAAGGAATGGAATTGATGATATTGGTGCTCTGAGACATTGCTGTTTGCACTGAGCGCTTTTTGGCAGCTCGTGCAGGGTTCCTCTTCGTCAATCTGCTGCTAGAGGGTGCTAGCAGAAACGAAGTGGCTCTTGAACACGTGGTAATGAGCCAGGGTGTGGAGGAGGCACTATCGTACACCGGACGGACTCACTAACATGACTGCACTGTAGGCTTGTCGCAAGTACATTGGTCTGTGTTGTGGTCAGATCGTGGACGGCAATCATCAGTCGCAATGTCTTATCCCTCCTCCACATTTCTAGTGAAATGAGCCTTGTGAGTTGTCTGCGAATGAGTCTCTACAATCAGCCCTCTCTGCCCGAGTGACGCTGCCGATGGTGCTTCATGTCGCCCTAAGTTAGTATACGAACGGCTCGCTTCAGATCTGGAGAGAGCCTAGCACATAGTGGTGAGACATCCAGGACAACAATAGTTGCATCGCTTCTACGACTCTGCCAATCCCAGCGAGCTGAATGCACACGGTCGATGTGGTCGATGGACAGGAGACGTGCAGTGGTGACAGCAGTCAAACGAGGCGATCCGTGATTGCTAGAGAAGGACTGGCGTTGGGCGGCGAAGCCTGGCACCATAGCGGCAGTGGTCTAAGTGTGGAATTCTACCAACCTTCTAGCTTCGCCGATCATGCACACGGGGCAGCGCAGCTCGTGTCATTTTCACGGCGGCGTGTATCGAGGGCTCGCGCATCAGGACAGCGCGGACAGAACATTGGCCGTGGTGAGATGGAGGCTTGGAGGAGACCGGTGTGTGCCGCAGCGCGGCTGCAATTAGCTCGTCTGCCGGTATCCTTGCCTGTTGACATCCGGAGGCCACGCGCGCACGCCTGGCTGCGATCGGCTAGCTGCAAGGTGTATGCTGTCGGCCAGTGCAGCTCCGCCGGCAGCTGCACGAAGGCAATACCACCGCCGCTCATT
>JAASFF010000310.1:95777-534441 GCA_013365195.1 Cercospora citrullina
CACTGCACTGCACTGCACTGCACTGCCTGCACCGCCGACCCATGGCCGTTTCGCCTTGGGCCGATGCGCCGACGCGACCTACACCTCGCCATCCTTGCACGCGAGCTTCTCTACTTGCAATAAGAGATCCAGTCTGCTGGTACTCCGACGTTGCATGACCTGCAAAATGTAGTCGCTCGTGCTGCCCGCCCGGCTGACTGCGCGCGACCACGCTCAACTCATCACCAACATTTCTCTCCCTCTGAGATTCAACGGTGGACAAGATCTCTGCGTGTTTCGCCTGCTGCGTACGATGAAACGGCCTCGTGGTGGTGACCTGATGCTGACATTGACAACAGAACTGCAGACGGGATCATGTCATCACTGTTTGCCTTGCTGTCCCAGCAGACGCCCAACCTCCAGACGAGAAAAGGCCTCATCGTCGTGGACCTCCAGAACGACTTCGTGCTGCCAACGGGGAAACTGCCTGTTAAGGAAACCCAATTCGTTGACCGCATCGCCCGCCTCGTCCCTTCTTTCCGTCAGCACGGTGAAGTTTTCTGGGTGCGATCGGAGTTCCTGGAGACGAGGCCAGTCAACGGCGACGACACTCCTGGGGACACAGTCGTCGCAGGAGGCTTTCTAGGCATAGAGCCAGAAGTCCCTGGCGATGACCATGTGACACTGGGCGAGAAGCAATATCAGGTATGTTCACAGGTGATGTTCACCAGAACGACCGCTGACCGCTACAAGTCATCTGCCTCGTTCGATGAACCGGACATCGGCGCGGACGATGAAGAACTGTTTCTTTCCAGAACGAGCACGAGGGAACCATGCTGCACTCGCGGCAGTCACGGAGCCGAATACGCCGACTGTATCAAACCAGTGATGGAAGGCACGGATCTCCAGGTCACCAAAACACATTACTCGGCCTTCGCTGGCACCTCACTACTGATGACACTTCGTTCCAAGCTCATTACCGATGTGTATATCTGCGGTTGCATGACGAATTTGTCCGTCTACGCCACAGCCATGGACGCAGCTCGGTACGGCATCGAAATCACCCTGGTCGAGGATTGTCTTGGCTACCGTCGCTTCGACCGGCATCAGATGGCCAAGCGACAACTCAGCGATCTCATGGATGCGAACACTGTCAAAGCGAGCACCCTCCTTTCGCGCTTTGCCGCAGATGGTACAGATGTCGAAGACGGCGGCACCCTTCATCAACTAGGCGGCACTCTGGAAGCAGACAGCGACGACGACGACAGCGGCGACGAGATCTCTTTTTCAACCGTAGGTCTTCCCAGAGCGCGATTCGAAAGAAGACCTGAGCAAAGTCACACCACGCGATCGGCCAAATACTCACATTCTGCAGCTCCGCGACCCCGCATCACTCCCACTCAGTATGCAACACCTCAAAGCTCTCAACTTCACTACCGGCAGGTCAGCGACCCGCCAGAAGAACGAGTCCGCAAGGCAAGGAAAGGCAACCAGACCAAGCACGCGACCCACGCGTCGTCCAGTAAGATTGGATTAATTGCTCGTGACTCACCGCGACGAATTCCTGGTCAACCTTGGCTTGAAATTATTCCACTGGACTGCAAAGCATCATTCGACGTGACACACCCTATCGCACCTGTGCAAGACCCGGAAGACTTTGCAGACGATCTGAGCGAGTCTCAAGATTTGGACGAAATCATGACCGATCCTGCGATGGGCCAGCCACTGTTCGGCGAGGATAAGGCACAAGAGAGTGCAGGATCTCGTATCGTGCATGATTTCATGTCGGATGCCACGACACTGTTTGAGGAGCTGAATAATGAGATCAAGTGGCAGACCATGTTCCATCAGACGGGACAGGTTCCACGCCTGGTCTGCTGCCAAGCTACGATGGATGTGGATGGAAGCATGCCAGTATACAGACATCCATCTGATCAAACTCTCCCGGTTGAGAGGTGGACACCCACTGTTGAAAGGATACGGCAGGAAGCGGAGAAAGTGGCAGGACATCCTCTCAACCATGCGTTGATTCAGCTGTATCGCGATGGCAACGATTTCATCTCTGAGCATTCCGACAAGACTCTAGATATCGTCGCCAACAGCAGCATCATAAACGCGTCTTTCGGCGCACAAAGGACGATGTGAGTACAACGGTGGCCTTCACCAAGGAAAATTTGCTCACCTCTCAATAGGCGCATCAGGACGAAGCGAGACAAAGGCAATACCAACCAGGTAGCGCGTACTACCTATCGTGTGCCTATGCCACACAACAGTCTGATAATGATGTCGCTTCCCACAAATGCGGAATACCTGCACGCAATAAATTGGGATAGGCGACCTGCTTGCGAACTCACAGACGCCGAGAAGGCATACGGCGGTCAGCGTATCAGCCTTACATTCCGACACATTGGTACCTTTCTCAATAATGACTCTACTCTTATATGGGGCGACGGCGCGGTCGGGAAAACGAAGTCGGCCGCACGGCCAGTGATCAACGGCGATCCGACAGAGAGCGAGAGATTGATCCAAGCATTCGGTTCCGAAAATGCGGCTTCGAGCATCAACTGGTCAGAGATATATGGTTCGGGAAGCGATGTGTTACATTTGAAATGAAGCACTCCCCATTCAGCTACACTGTTCAGGGCCCGCGGCAGACCGCACTTTCACGAAGGATCTCGAGCCTGGCGCTGGCAGCGAAAAAATGATTTCGGCAAAAGTGGTATCATTTGCGTGCGCTCTGAATCCAGAAAATGCACTTCGGACTTGTTCGGGTTGCGCTGGGTGGTCCCGTCACACAGCGTCGCCGACTCCGTACGTTGCAAGTTGCAACACACGACTCAATGTCATGCCATGCGATCTGGAATTAAAACGACGAACGCAGCTCTTTGCCAACCAATCCCGATGGATTCCGCTTATCCGATAACACTTGAGGACTGTGTTGCGACACTTCTTCAGCTCTCATTCAGTCCGAGGCTTCTCTGTCCGCCTTCGTGAGCTTCCACCACTCACTATCGACTTGAAGCCTTCAGCGATTGCTGCGAGTCTGTCAGCCCCGCGGCGAACAGCACAGAAGTATGCTAAGAACCCACTGATCATGATGATGGCAATGAGGTATTGAACCAGTTGCACAACCCATCTCGCCGGTCCCCAGAGCTTGTTCTCGGGATCATTTACGGTCCCAGCTCCACGCATGAAATCCGCCGTTTTCGACTGTCGGCTCGGCTGCTGGGAATCGGCCATTGCGGGTACGGTCTCGGAAGTGTGGCAGTGGCAGTTAACGGCGAAGCTTGGAAAGTGGCGCCAAGTACACAGTGCAGACGGTTAATCGCGATTGACTACGTTTCGCACAAGAGAAGTTGTCACCGGATTGCAGCGGAATATGAAGGCGACAGAAGACAGCAAAAGTGAGGCTGTGCACGTTATTAAGCTTTAAGAATCCTTCTTTAATTCATGCAATCAAAGCATCCATTTCTATCCGCGGCGATCCCTTGAGAAGTGGTGATGTGTTGTAGCATACTCCACGCAGCGTCATCGACGCCACACTTCTGTCGGAGAAAATGTGCTTCGAAGCTCCGACTTCGCGTTATGCGTTTGTGCATCTTCATGTCTCTTGATTCAACTTCACGGTATGATCAAACAGTAATGCGCTTGGTAGATGTAGAAGAGCACAGGAGGAAGTCTATGGCATCGAGAACTTCGTCTGAGACTGAGTGTTTCCTATGGACCGGGCATTTTTGTTCTGTGTGTTTGCGCTCATCAAGCGCGAGCGACAACACTCTAGTCATCAGCGACAGTCCTCTAATGTGCTACTACTGCTGTTCCTAGTTGTCTGGCAAGTCCATTACACTTGCTGATCCGCATGGATTCGAGCTTTTGCGCGAGTAGCACCGCTACCACTGTAGCCGGATGGCGACCATCGAATTCCTTGCGAATGACCTCGTTGGCTCTGGCTTTCATCATCTGGTGATGGAGAGGCTGAGCTCGACGTTTGATTGGAGCTAACATTGCTGTCATCGGTACCCGCTCCACCTACACTGTAGAAGGTAGGATAGCCGCTCGTGCTTGGATCTTGATTGCCAGATGCGCTTGGACTGGAGGCATTACCACTGCTGCTACCATTTGAAGGTCTCGCAGATGTTGAGTTCGAAGATGCGCTGCTGGAACCGCCGGAGCCGCCGACTCTGACGGTCTCAGTGGTACCACCCGTCGTTGAGCCTGTGATATGGCCGCCTGGTATGACTGCAGGTCCTGGAGTCGGCGTGTACTCTCTGATAGCATTGTTCCAGATCGAGAAGTGTATGGCCTCATCATCCGGCTGGTACACACCTGGAAACTTCACCTTGTCCCCCGGGATACCTGTGGCAGTCGAACCAGTAATCTTGAGTTGTCCGCACGCGAAGTAGAACTCGATACCATTGTCATGCGCGCCATGCATCGCGATGTGCTCGGCACGCACAAGATACTCCCCAGCCTCGAGAGTATCTGGAATGGTAAATTTTGGTCCATTTTGAGCCCAAGAACACCATGCTTCGTCCAAGATGGCTCCATTCTCGGGTGAGCTGCAGAGCAGACTCATTTCGGCCTTTACCCAGTCTCCATCGCCTTGATAGGATTTGACATCGTTGTTCGGTGCCTTGGAGAAGTAGACTTGTGTAGAACCTGGAGACAAAGTCAGTACTCGTTATCTTGCACGCTACACTTTGACGACAAATCGTTCTGGAATACCTGGGTGCTTCAATCCGGTGCCACCAAAGGCCTGCTTGAACTGGATGCGATCTCCCGGCTTCACTTCATAGACATCGGTCTTGGCTGCATTTGCGAAGGATCCGGGCTGGCATCTGAAGTCGTTGTTGAGGATATCAGGGACCTTGGTGGGCATGTAGCCTTTGGTATGCTGCCGGATGTATTGCCAGTCGCTTCCGACATCTTGATCATTGACACTCAGCTTGCTGAATGTATAGTGTGCACTGCTCAGTGGAACTACAGCCGCCACCAGGGTCAGAGCTGCAGCGATTGAATGCATTGTTGAACGAGAGAGCTGTGTGGTTCTGCGTAGTATCAAAAATATGGTCAACCTCGTCCAGCGAGCTAAGTGGGAATGTAAGAGGTGTGCGAGAATGAAGGGGATGCTGTCTGTACTTTTGACCGGACTGGAGGCGGGCATGTGGTGCTTATATTCTGGTTTGCACCGTATAGACGACCACTCGAGGGCCTTGCGGTCTCAATGCATCAACCACGCTGCGACACACGAAAGTGCGCTGGGTGTCCCAATGGAGGTGCCAAGATCATCATATGTATTGAAGCAGGCTCGCGTGTGCATACGGCTCTGTGATTAAGACATGCAGAACAGCACCACGCCTCCATCTGGACTTGCAGCCATGGCGCTCATTCCTCAGAGCAGGGCATTACCGATGTCTCTCCAGGAGCAGTGCGTTGCATGACCAGTGAGGCTGTCCGTATACCACTATAACTCTGTCAGAGGCTCACTCTCGAATTTCAGGCATGCTGCAAGGCATAGCGTGGCGATAGTATCAGGCAAGGCCCACGGATGCCAAGTGTGGCGAAGCCTCGAGCTCAGAGATCCTAGTGCCATAGAATGTGCAGATCCCCGCGAATCCTGGAGGACAACAATAGCTTTTCGCTATGTTTGAGAGAGTACCAAAAAGGTCGGGGACTTCCTGGCGCATCGGTTGTTGTCGAAATGCGCATCGTGTATGGGGTTTTCGCCTTCCACGGTCTGGTGTCAGGCAGGCGCCAATTCCCTCGAATACCAGATGGTGCGTGTTATTGACTTGAAACCGGAAGGTAGTCGTCAATGCCTTCAGGATGTAGCAGAAGGTGCATGTTGAGAGTGGCCCATCTACTTTAAGCGAGCTCTCGGGGATGAGTGCTTCACATTGATGATAGCGTATCAACCCGTCCAGTTATCTCCCTACCTCTGTTGCATATCGTCAGGTGCGATCAGCCTCGACTCTTCTTCGTCGTGTTCTGTTCATGGAGCATGTCGAAAGGAATTCGACGCGCATCACCAGCATCGCGCGGCACAACATTCACCCGACCGCCGACACCGGCAAACGACAATGAGGGGCTTAAGTCTCGCGAGCCGTCACGAAACCATTGACAGCACTGGCGACAATACAGCTACGTAATAGTCGTTTTGCCTATGTTTTTAGCTGCCCTTCGAGCTATCCGCAGTACCCGATCACTCGTCGGCTTATCTCGCCTACGCCCTGTAGCTACAACAAATGTTGGTAGACCAAGAAGTCGTCTCGTCCTCGAGCCATTCAATCCTCATACTTGCCCCTCATCTTCCATCCAACACCGAACTCTCTTCTGTACACTGACATCCAGCAACATGCCTCTTCGAACCTCAAGCGTCTACCCGGCCACGGACCCGGACTTCGCAAGCTTCCCTTCTCGTCGATCAGTAGTCCACAGCATGAAAGGCATAGTAGCCTGCACACAGCCATTGGCAGCAAAATGTGGTATCGAGATTCTTCAGAAAGGCGGGAACTGCGCCGATGCTGCAGTGGCAGTCGCTGCCGGGCTCAACATGACTGAACCAGGAAGCACAGGCATTGGAGGAGATATGTTTTGCCTGTTCTACAATGCAAAGACGAAGAAGGTGCATTCGCTCAATGGCTCGGGACGATCAGGGAAGAATCAGACGCTGGCAAATGTGAGGAAGAGTTTGGGGCTCAAAGATGGAGCATCGGGAAAGATACCCATGACTAGCGTGCATGCTGTCAGCGTTCCTGGTGCTGCTGCTGGTTGGGTGGATACATACGAGAAGTTTGGGAGCGGGAAGGTCAGCCTGGAAGAGGTTTTGGAGCCGGCGGCGAAGTTGGGTGAGGAAGGCTTTCCTGTTAGCGAGCTCATGGCATCCTGGGTAAGTCTGGTCGAGGTTGAAGGGTGTGAAATGTGAACCACAGCCTCTGATCTGCTACAGTGGGAACAATACAACGAACGGATGCGAAAGGCTTCTCCAAACTTTCGCGAAATGCTGAAAAACGATCCAAGCGCACAAGACAGGTGCCGACCACCATTGCCTGGGGAGATCATGAAGAATCCAACACTGGCAGAGACTTTCCGAACTGTGGGCAGAGACAAGAAGGCTGGCTTCTACCAAGGACGCATAGCTGAAGAGCTCATCAAAGTCGTGCAGGACCTTGGTGGACATTTGACCCTGGAGGACTTGAAGAATCATGCAGATCTCGGGTCAGAAGACACGGAAGCGATCAGCCTCAAGTTCAAGGCGCAAGACGTGGCCAAATCGCACGGACAACATATGCACGATCGCAGCAGTGAAGGCGTCGAGCTGTGGGAACATCCTCCAAACGGGCAGGGCATCGTAGCGCTCATGGCACTGGGCATCATTGAGCAACTGGAGAAGTCAGGCAAGATTTCCAAGTTTGCAAAGCAAGACCACAACTCAACCGCCTACGTGCACGCCGTGGTCGAAGCACTGCGAATCGCTTTCGCCGATGGCAACTGGTGGATAGCAGATCCAAAGGTGTCCAAGGTGCCCACAAAAGAGCTGATTAGTCCAGAGTATCTCGCCGAAAGAGCGAAGCTATTCAGTCCAGACAAAGCCAGCGACGTCCTTGACCATGGCTCACCTGCGCACAACCACTCCGACACAGTCTACTTTTGCGTCACAGACAGCGAAGGAAACGGCATCTCATTCATTAACAGCAATTACGGCGGGTTTGGCACGTGCATCATTCCAAAGGGCTGTGGCTTCACGCTTCAAAATCGCGCCGCGAACTTTGCTCTGCAACCGGAGAACCATCCAAACATTCTAGAGCCAAACAAGAGACCGTATCACACGATCATCCCAGCTCTGGTGACCAATGTCGCAGATCAGAGCTTGCACAGTGTGTACGGCGTCATGGGTGGCTTCATGCAGCCGCAGGGACACGTTCAGGTCTTGCTAAACCAGTTGGTGTTCGGATATACCCCACAAGCTGCTCTGGACGCGCCGCGGATATGTATTGGAGCTGGCATGCCGGATGCTGGTGATGTGATGGACCGGACTGTGTATCTCGAAGAAGGAATTCCGGCAGAGACTGTGGAAGGGTTGAAGAAGTTGGGACACAAGGTCGAAGTGGTATATGGACATGATCGTGGTCTGTTTGGAAGAGGGCAGATCATTCGATGGTCTCTGGATCCTGTTGAGGAGCAGGGAGTGTGGAGCGCCGGAAGTGATCCGAGAGGTGATGGGCATGCTGTGCCGTTGTAGACCAACGCTGAGCATAAGCTGCTTTCTGAATACACGCATAGGCAATGCCGCCGCAGCCCGAAAAGAAATTTATCACAAGTTCTTGATGTTCACTTTCGGTGAGCCTGAAATCTAGGCGTGTCTTAGGGAACGCGCCGAGGCGACCATGCCGGGGCTCAGCTGTCCTCTTGGACACGTTTCTGTGTGGCACCCAACACAACTGTCATCTGAGGTAGCGGAATACATATTCGCGGACGAGATATTTGTAAAATTTCCGTCACTCGCAAAGTGATCATGAGTACTTTGGACACTAAGTGTCCGTTAGGAAGTTGAAACGTCATGTTGGGAGTTGAAGCGACCACTCGAAAGCTCAACTGACCGCTTCAAAGCTCAACTGACCATATGGATGCTGAAGTGAGCATGTAGATTGATAGGTGGGTTCATCTTTCGACTGGTGCATTGAGCACGACCCAGGTCGCCGGATGATAGCTGGAGACATGCTCAGATGTGCCATCGAATTTCCTTATGGAAAGTGAGGTGAGATGTCCATATGAAAGTTGAGGTGACCATTTGGCGGTTCAGGTCCGGAAGTTCAAGTGTCCATGTGTAAGTTGAGGTGTCCATTGGAAAAAGCTGAGCTGTCCATTCGAAAGAGCTGAGCTGTCCATGTGAGAAAGCTGAGGCGACCGCATAAAAGCTCAACTGACCATTCGGAATCTGCCTTCAATGGTCGGTTGAGCTGTGTGAAGTGGTCAGTTGAGGTCAAACTGAGCAGTCCAAATCTCCGAGCTTCAGCCACAAGCCGCTCGGTCCATCCCGTGCTGACTCATCAGAAAAGCGCATTCAGCATAAAGGTTCACGTTCCCTTCGAAACCTCTTTCCTTCTTCATACTTGTGAGTTGTACCCCAATCCCACCCACACTTCAACACAGCTAACAATTTACAGACCTTGTTGGGGCATCTGGTGCACATGAATACCAGAGCCATTCAGAAGGCCCTGCATTGCACAGCGCGGTGGCTGACTGGATCTGATCTCCTTCGGGGGCTCAGCTGGCGCAATTTTTGATGGCCACCCTCGCCGTTCGTCAGGACTTCGAGCATTACTCTTTCATCAGTTCATTGGCGCTCGCGCGCCATTGGTTTGGAGAAGGATGGCGGTGACTTGTGACGGCTCGAATGGCGGCGGGTGATTGACAGAAGGTGTTGCTCAGGCCGCGGCCATGAGTTCTTCGACGCGTCGAGCGCTGTCGGCAGGAGCTGTGATTGTCGTCGCGCCCATCGAGACACAAGGCCGCCGACATCACGGCGAAGGGTACATGGCTGATGGCTGATGGCATCGACGCGAACTCGACAATACTACCACTATTCCAATATCTGCGACGGCTTCAACTTCGCCGATGCCAGGGATGCTGCGGGAGTACAGGCCCGCGCTCACGATGCCCTGCGAATAACAAGGATGGCGCGGGCGCGCAAGGACAAAAGGGCGATGAGTGGGCGGGACAAGTCAACATCAGCAGGTGAAGCATCGAGGTCGACACGTCAAACACGTTCTCCGATTGCCCACTCTCCACTCGAGCGCATGCCGAATGAGCACGGCGACGGCGACAGTGACAGCTCGAAACCCGATCCCACGCAAAGCACAGCCCGAGATGGACGCCGAAGTATCCTATGGAGTCGGAATCTGAGCGTCCAATCGCCTTGCGCATCGCACCTCTTCAGCAATGGGCCTAGCCGCCATGCTGCTGCCTCTTGGTGAGCACGTTTGAGCAGAAAGCAAAGGGAGCTATAAATCGTGCTCTCCCGTCTCGCAGCGCGTGGACACGCTTCAAGGAAGCTGGAATGGACTGCGACGGAGCTTGCTTATCCCTTCTCCATCTGCGACACCTGTAAGAGCTTGGATGGATGACAGAAGAGGGACTTTGGGTGAGGATCACAGGTTGCAGAGAGGGCACAGCACGAGAGGTGCGAGAGAGCCTGGCTGCCATGTGAGAAGTGCCGCACGATGAGCAAAGCAGACTCCGATCCCTCTACGATCCACGCAGACTGTCGCCCATCACACACGACGACTCCGATGCAGCTCCAGCGTGGCATAACGGGACAGACACCATCTTTGTGCTGCGCCGGTACTGCATCTTCGCACGCCACAGGTGGACATGAAGGCGCGACGGGCGCTATTACCCCAGCTACCCGCTTGCAGCACTTATGACATGGGTTTACCGGCCTTAGATTCTGCTGAAACCGTCCACGACCACTTCGCTCCGATTACAGTAATACGATGCTTGCTTGCCTCTTGCCTGCCCTTAGGGTTGCCTTCTAGCTTCGGTGGTATTTGGCCACGTTGGGACTATGCATTAACGCCGGACGATGGGGATTCAAGTTCATCGACGTCCATTCAGACGCAGCTGACAGCTTCGAAGCACCAGGAGCTGGGCAGCTGCGCATGCAGGACGTCGAGCTTCAGACCTCACTCCGAAGGAACGCGCATACCAATGCAGCCCTCACTGCGCATACAAGACCTCGGATACCCGTTCTCTTCACTCCGGCTGTACCTCTTCTTGGCTGCTGGGCACGCACATTTAGCGCATGATTGCGACCTTCTTAAAAGAGTTGGTATCTGCATCCAAGTGGGTTGGCCAAGAGATTCCCTCACGTGGCAACCATGGCATACCTGTATGCGAGCTCCCACCTGCGAACAACTTTTCACGCCGTCTTATCTGACAAGCCCACATACAAGACATGCCCCGTCTTGGGTAACATACCAAGCAAGACTATGCGCGTAAGGATTTCTCGCCCGTGGCGACGGTGACGACAAGTGCCTGTGGTCTTGGTGCAGGTAGGTATTTGATCAAGTACTGCTCGCACATTTTCCTGGCTTGTTCCGCTGCTATTGCCTTTTGTCCTAGCTCAGCACTCAAAGTCGACAGCATGGTGCTCAGCAATGTTTATGCAGCAGCCCTTTGCTCTGCCTTGATTGGCACGAGCAGTGCGGCCAGGTTCAGCGCTGAGGAATATAGCTCTGGACAAGTGCATCACAACATCATGGGCATGAAGATGGTACTTTCAGAGTCAAACTCACGAAACTCATGACCTGCTGACATCCTATACAGGCGCAATGGGAGGAAGAAATGCAAACCGGCGCAATGAATAGCTCGCAATGGCCCGAGCTCGGCTTTACGAAATGCGAGAATGGCTTCGCTGCTGCCATTCCTGGAGATGTCAACAACACCTTCAGCTGCCACAACATCGATTTGTACCACTTTTTGCCACATTCCGCCCTCGGCAGTGTTGGGCGAGGTAGTAGCATGTGGGGCTGGACATCAGAGGATGGCAGAGAGATTGTGGCGATTGGACAGTATGACGGTACTGCCTTCGCTGAGATCACTTCGGAGGGCAAGATTTCATATCTGGGTCGTCTGCCTCAATACGATGCTATTGGATCGAATTGGAGAGAGATTCGCATTGTTGGCGATTATGCTGTTATTGGATCCGAGGCGATCAAGCACGGTGTGCAGGTAAGTTCAATCGCGTGTTGGCCAACGTCAGAAAGCTGATTGCAGGGCAGATCTTCGACATGAAGAAGACATTGGATCTTGACCCTGCGAACCCAAAGAACTTCACACAAGCCGACCTCAGCTCTCACTGGGACGAATTGCCAGTCGGCCGTACTCACAACATCGTTGTCAACGAGGAACTCAACTACGCCATCGCTTGTGGCTCTGTTGGCGGAAACGAGACTATCCGAGTCCGTGGAGACCTGCCCTGCCGTGGTGGTCTTATTTTCCTCGATATGAGCGACCCGAACAATGTGACCTCTCCAGGCTGTGCAGCAGGTATGTTGGCCCCACAAAAATGTCTGAAAATAGCCTCTGACCATTTCTCAGGTGACGGATATGTCCACGATGCTCAATGTGTAGTCTACCGCGGTCCAGACACCCGCTACTACGGCCGCGATATTTGTTATGGATTTAATGGTTCGCATTCCCCGTCCTCATTGACCTATCCGAAGACTAGAAGTGCTAACAATCATTGCAGAAGGTAAAATCAGTCGCCAGCTGACACCCATTTCTCCAATGAAGAAATGAGATGTGTTCGAGATGAGACCGCCTGCTAATCATTAAACCAGATCACTTGACAATATACGATGTCACCAACAAAGTCGGCAACACCACGACCATCATCTCCCGCACCGACTACCCCGGCGCGGAATACATCCACCAAGGTGTAGTAAACAACATGACCTGGCAAGAATACCTCTTCCTCGACGACGAATTCGACGAGCGTGACGCCGACGTAGGCCCAATGACCCAAGGTCTCCCAACAACCCACATCTTCGACATCCGTGACCTCGAAAACCCCTTCTACACCGGAAACTTCGCCGGCCGCAAACGATCCATCGACCACAACCAATACATCGTCGACAACTACCTCTACCAATCCAACTACGGCAACGGCCTCAACGTCTGGGACGTGTCATCCGTGACGGAAGACCCCAGCGGAGGCAGCATCTGCGAAGCTGGCTGGTTCGACAGCTACCCCGAGGACGACGAATTCGAAGGCGGAGGCAGTGTTGCTTTCCTTGGATCATGGCACTCTTGGCCATACTTCAAGTCTGGTTTCATTTTCGTGCATACTATTGAGAGAGGTTCATTCGTCGTGAAGATGAACTCCAAAGAGTGCGTGAAACCAAAGGTCTGCAAGAGCAATACTTGTTTGAGCTCGCTTCGGGCAAGCAGCATTGAGGGAAGATTGGAGCAGTCTCAGCAGTTCTGTCATACGTGGTTGCAGAGGCAGAGGATTGAGGAGAATCTGATCCCAGATTACGCCAGGACTGGGTGTGCAGGCGAGAATGTTGTGGAGGCTGTGAGCAGTGCTTGTGGCTGTGTGCCTACTTCTGCTGTGCCAGAGTTGCCAAGAACGACCAGTCGGCCACCGGTGCCTACAGTGTTGCCAGCCAAGAGGTCGCCGATGACTGCCATGTAGTCTGGCCATTTCTGTGCGACGTCTGGGTGGTATTTGGCGGAAATTTTGGCACGCTGCGAGGCTGAGAAATACGAAATGACGAAGATACGTGGATACGATGAATAGTCACGAAAAGTATGGTATGACGTTTTCATTGCACGATTATGAGGTTCTAAGCTCGAGCGATCATAGGAAAAGGTCCATGAAGTTGGGAAGGTCTTCCTGCCGGAAAGAATACCAGAGGCCTGGGGCGCTGGCAACGTTGTAGTGACGGCGGCCATGAACGCGTCAATCGTCATCCTCATCCTCATCGTCATCTTCATCATCGTCGTCTCCGTCCTCGTCTCAGTCTTTCTTCAGCCATGAACAAGTGTGCTTTCGTGGCAGGATTCCATCGAAATTGGTCGAGAAGTGTGCAATGCTGGCGGCTACGGCTTTCGCATTGTTGACGAACGCTGTCATGTTGAGATTCCCAACGGTATCGCCAGGGCCATGGTAGTTTTCATCAAGAGCAACATTTGGTCGCCCTCGAAACTTGGTAGCGTCTTCCTTGGTCATGATCTCTTCAGCTCCAGTGTAGATGCCACCTGATGGGATGCACTGATCCAAGAAAGCCACATAGTCTGTGTTCGGCTCGAACTTTGCCTCCCGGTGGGGAAGCTTTTGCCCATCGTACTACTTTTGGAAGAAATGTTCTGCTTCTGCAGAGCCCGCTGGAGGAGTTGGGGCATCCCATTTACTCGCATCCCCGTCGTAAAGAGCATAGACGAAGTTTGGCGAGGCGATCATGTCGAAATTCTTATGGACGAGTCAGCGTTAGCCCACGGCAAGCAAAGAACTGTGTCTCACCAAGTAAAGCCTGATCTTCTCCTTTTCGGTGGCGTTCAATTTCTCGAGATACTTCTCAGAGCCCACCAATCCAACTTCCTCTGCCGACCAGAATGCGAAGCGGACGGCGTTTTTCATGGCATGTTTTGGAAGGTGGAGAGCAGCTTCAAGGACCGCGATTAGACCTGAGCCATTGTCATTGATACCAGGACCCGCGAAGACTGAGTCGGAATGCGCGCCAACGACAAGTACGTTCTCAGGATCCCCCTGCTTAGTTTGTGCAATGAAATTGTACGTCTTTCTCGGTTGCAGCACTTCCTTCTGTTCAATCACACCTTCAATCGCGGTATTGGTAGCCATGGCAGCAAGAGCTTTACCGTCTGCCTGGGATATCACAACGAGTGGCTCGAACCACGGCGTAGGCCAGCCGAACGATGTCAACTCGGCAGCTTTTGGCAAAGGATCCGTAGAGTTGTTCACGATGACCACGGCTTTTGCGTCATTGGGGTACCCTATTGCTGCTTGAAACTTTTCCTCGTACGTGCAATTCCCTCTATTGATCAGAGCAATGATATCTGGACCCCTTGATGAGGATTGTGACATTTGTGGGAAGTCTGACGGACTGCAGCCAAAATTCGCGACCGGTACAATGTTACCAGTAATATTTGGCTGATCGAGAGCCGTCGCGTATCGATTGAACGCGAGATCGTATTGCTTTCCGGCCACGGTCAAGGTCCCAGTCACTTCAAGGCGTTCGCTAATGACGCTGAACTCCTGCCGCTCGAAAGTGTAATGCTCCTCGACAGTCTTCAAATACTTCTCGATGAGCTGAAGTGTATGTTCGTGGCCAGGCGTTCCGTACACTCTGTTTCTCAGCGGAGACTTGTACGCAGCTTCTTGAAGTTCATGGGCCTTTTGGAGCAGAGCATCTTCCTTGATAGAGTCTTCTAACTCTTTAGAATCCATGGGCTTGAGGTCCTGCTGTCGCTTCGAGATTGAGGCTGTTCCATTCTTGCAATGTTCGGCTGGGAGGACGCTCGCCAACACGAATGCTGTGATGAGCCAAGCGTGAAGGATACTGGCTCGAACCATGTTGACGGTGATTGAGGGTCGGTGTGATGTTTGATGTATCAATGTTCACAATGAAGTCGGAGAATGTACTTGTGTCTGTTGTCGGAGAGCAGAGATCTGCTCGGAGGTGCCTTGTCGACAAGCTCATTGCTCTTGCGTTGTTCGTCCACAGCATTCAATGTCGACAAGCACGGCGCGGTCCTGCAGCGATCTAGCCATCGTTGTTGCAATCTCAGTTTCCATCGCGGCAAGGTCGATCCACAGAATTGATCGAAGGAGCGTATAGCCACATAAGTGAGGAAGTTGTGAACGCCGTGAAGCAGGTTTGAAGATTGGCAAGCACACCTTCCCTCACTTGATCTCCTCGCACAAACTGTGATGTTGCTCCCTGGACTCCATGCTTCTCCGAGCTGCGGGCGGGCAGAGCTGCCGACCGATCAGATGCATCTATTGTGGACAACAGGAATATTGCGAGTCATAGCATCAAAGAAGCTAAGGAAAAGAGCTGTGGATTGCTGATCGCTGATCGTTTGTACGCTTTAGACACACGCGAAACTCACTCGCCAGTCAAGTGCTGGATTATGCACTCCCTGCAACGCGAGGCGGTTGGCAAACCTCGTTTATTGCAGCTGAGGCTTGGTTGTGAGCGTCACATTGACCCGAATTGGAAGCCAGAAATCATGGTGCAGCAATCGCGTAATGCGTAAAGAGCTGTCTGCCCCCTTGTCAAAGTTCGTGCGTGCATTGCAAAGGGTTGCTCACATGCAAGCGCCTTATGTCAGCCGATTTCGCGCAGGCTGTCGCTACGTACAAATGAGGCAGCCTTTGACGAATGATTTGCCAGCAATAGCTGGGACATGTCGTTCGCGTATATGTGTGGGCTGCATGCATTCAATCATTAATATGTTGTTCTCAGCTGAGGGAGGGGCGGATCCACTTTTCGACTGCTTGAGCATGCCGTGCAACGATGTTGATCACTTGCGGGAGGAACAATAAAGGACGGGCGCGCTCTTCTGGTTGTTGACATCTTTGGTGATCAAGTTGTGCGTGTAATTACTTCAAGCTCATCATGTTCACAATCGTCGCACTCGTCGCATCGGCGGGTATCGCGTTCCTCCTATTCAAGCTCGCCACCGCGAAGCCCAGAAATCTCCCTCCTGGTCCAAAGGGTGTTCCACTTCTCGGAAACATCTTCGACTTGCCACCAAAAGGCAGTCGTGACTGGGTGCACTGGCAATCGCACAAGGAGCGATTCGGTGCGCACTATCTGTGACGGCTCTGCCTACATATCGCGCTGACATTCTAGGAAACGTCACTTCTCTGACCGTCTTTGGCTCCACGATCATTGTCCTGCATGATTATGAGAGCGCGTTCGAGATACTCGAGAGGAAGTGTGGCTCGAGCGCTGAGCGACCGCATGCCGAGTTCATGCAGAACATGTAAGCAGTGATCCCGACAGAGCGAGACGTGAGCCCGCTGATAGCCTTTACAGATGCCATTGGGGGCATAATGTCGCGTTGCAGCCAAAGGACGACTACAGGCATCGTTTAGCGCGGCGACAGTTCCATGCATTCATGGGAACAGCGGCTGCAATGTCACGACACGAACATGTCCAAGATGTCGAGACGCGTAGATTCCTGCTTCGGGTGCTTCGCAGACCAGAGACGTTTTGGCGGCAGATCCGAAAGTGCGTTCAATGTGGTATGGTAATGACGATCGCTAATGATGCTCTAGAGAAGCGGGTTCGGTGATTCTTGACTTGGCCTATGGTTATACTGCCGAATCGGATGCGAATGACCCATTGGTAGACCTTATAGAAACAGCACTCGAGCAGATCAGTGTCGCCTCGCAGCCGGGCGCGTGGGCGGTTGATTTCTTCCCCTGGCGTAAGTCATTAGCAGACCAGTAGCAGATCGCTCTAATGTATCAGCAGTCAGATTTGTGCCGGATTGGTTTCCTGGCACCGCCTGGAAGCGGACGGGAAAAGAGTTCGCTGCAGCAGCGGACGCGTCCGCGGAGAGACCTTTCAAGTTCGTTGAGATGAAGCGGGCGAACGGTACTGCAGTGCCTTCGTTTGTGTCGAATCTTCACGATCAAGCGGGAGGCCGTTTGGAAGGCGTAGCAGCCCATAGTGCCATGTGGACCGCACAGTCGATGTACGCTGGAGGCGCGGATACGGTATGACGATCGTTTCGTGCTCAAGTGATACGCTGACAAGTTGCGCCAGACTGTCAGTACTACTGCGCTTTTCTTCATGGCCATGCTACTTCACCCAGAAGTACAGCACAAGGCTCGGGAAGAGATTGATCGTGTTGTGGGTTCAGAGCGCCTACCGGAGATGGGCGATCGTGCACAATTGCCGTATATTGAAGCGATCGTCAAAGAATGCCTACGATGGCGTCCTGTGCTTCCTGCGGGACTAGCACATAAGCTGACAGCAGACTTCGAATACGATGGCTATTCTCTTCCTAGCGGCGCAATGGTGATCCCTGCTGTGTGGTATGTAAAAAGCGAAGACATTTCGTCGTTCAATGCTAATGCTGTCCAGGGACATGGTGATGGATTCGAAGCTGTACACGAACCCAGCCGCTTTCAACCCAGACCGTTTCATGGGACCACAGCCAGAGATGGACCCACGAAATATCATATTCGGCTTCGGCCGGCGGATCTGTCCTGGTCGGCTGCTCGCTCAGTCATCGGTCTTCTTGACTGTGGCCAAGACGCTGGCGGTGTTTGACATTGCAAAGGCGCTTGACGCCAAGGGTAATGTCATTGAACCAGACACGCAAATGGTGGCTGGTCTCGTTAGCCACCCGGCACCTTTCGAGGCGCGAATCGTGCCTCGTAGTGATAGGCATGCTGAGCTGATCTTGGAAGTTGAAAAGACCCATCCGGCCAAAGAGAGCAGTGCGAAAGAGTTGGCGACTATGACTTCGTGGTAGATAGATTGCTCCTGGCTTCTAGAGATTCATCATAGAACTTTTCATCGTGTCGGCCGAATTCAAGTATCGCACTCCGTCTCGCTTCAGTAAGGTCTTGCTGAGGCATTGCCAGACAGCTTGGCGTGGATGCTGTGAAGCTCGCAGAAGCATTGACGCGTAGAGGATTCGAGGAGGGAGGAGATGGTGACGCGAGCAGCGAGATGGAACGTCGCGCCCCGTGAGGCTTGGCGTTGTCCATGAGCTCTACAGTGCATCCATCTCCCATACCACTTCGCCTCCTGTCGCTGTTCGATCGATCACACGACCATGGACCAGCCCCGAGCCATTAACGCGCTGGCGCCCTTTGTGGCACTCGCCAAATCCGCCAACTCACCGCGAGCAGCCGCCGACCTGGTCCATCAGGCGACATCAGCACCAAACACCTACGTCTTCGCCGAGCTGCTGCAACAACCCAACGTTCGCGCGCTGGCGGACAACGAGCAATCCGCCCCTGCGCTCCCTCTCCTTCAGACCTTTGCGTGGGGCACGTGGGAGACATACAAGTGTAGGCATGATCAGAACAACGCATCCCAGACCCCAACTGACCCAGCAATAGCCACTTCTGGCCTTCCACCACTCTCTGATGCTCAAGCGCTGAAGTTGCGCCTGCTCTCCCTCCTCAGCTTTGCCGCCGAAAAGGGTAATGCCTCGACACTCAACTATGCCTCGCTCTGCTCTCGCCTCGATCTTTCCTCGACTGTCGACCTGGAGCACCTCGTTACCCAGGCCATCTACAGCAATCTCATTACTGCTACCCTGAACCCAGCCGCTCAGACTGTTGTCATCACCTCAGTAGCGCCTCTCCGAGACATTGCCCCTGGGAGCATCCAGACTATGGTGTCAGAATTGGCCGCTTGGAGTGGACGTTGCGATGCCGTGCTCGAGCAGCTGGAAGCAGAGATCCAAAAGGTCAAGGCGGATGCAGAGAAGCGCGCCAAGAGGGAGTCAAAAGCAGACAAGCAGATCAAGGCCGTCACTGAACAAGCTGAGAAGGGTGGAAAGAGCGACGGAGGCATCATGGGCTCTCGACCAGGCCCCAATACACGGGGCGCCAACAAGCGTGATCAGGCAGATGAGGACGAAGACTACGATGATGCCATGGACCTCGATGATGGCAGCCGCGCAGCTGGAGGCAAAAAGAGGAGCGGTGGCATACTGGGAAAGTTGACGGGCAAGGGATCCAAATAGTAGGAGGAATCCTTCGTATGCTCTGGACTTTAACCAACATCCGATCACGTCGCCTCTGCCAAAGTTGCGAGGATTTCCCCGAGAGAATGAGCGCATGAGCAAATGGCCATCACCGGCGCCGACCGCGCACATTTCCGTGACGACCCACCCTCCACACACTGCCAGATCTTGTCGCACACAGGTGTGACAAATCCCCCAGCAGGCGGGAACATGGCAGACCGGGGCACTATCAACTCCTCAAAAGGCTATGACCCGGCCATGAGCGCGGACTTCAGCCCTTCGAGCACGCAGGCTGCAGAAGAAGCAAGCCATGACGGCAGTATCAATCACAGCCGCAGACGACATCACGTAGCATGAATGAATGATTGTATGAGAAGACATGCCACTGCTCTGAAGCCGCCTGGATCCCGCGCTTTCCTAGTGGGTAGCGAGGACAGTAAAAGACGCGTGGAATGCAGTTGCCGGGTTCTAAAGCCACGAGTGACCACATCAGTCTGCCAGGTACCCGCATTGAGGCCTTGGCGATCCTTCTGGTGCAACCCTTTTCTCGTGTTGCCATCCAGATCCTAATAGAACTGTCTTCGCAGCCCAGGTTGCTGGCTATTAATACAGCTCAGGCGAGCGATCAGGCAAGTAGGTACAGGTATAAGTATATTTGGTAGTCAATGCCTTTTCACTTCAACACATTCTCACCTACTTACGATCCAGCATGCATTTCTTTACAATCTCCTCCACAGCACTTGCCACTCTTCTGTCCATCTCTTCTTCATCTGCTCAACAGCTGTTCCAAATCTTCCCCTTCCAAGCCGAAGACATCAGTGCCCATTCGGAATCGCACTCCGTCAAATTCAACATATCTCGTCCAGGCGCCGTGCCACAGCAAGGCGGCGATGGAACTCATACTTGCGAGATAGCATGGTAGGCCAGGCACTCCTGAGAAGACTTTCTAGTCCAAGCGAAACAGCTTCCGAGCAACTGAGCTAACAATGACGAATAGGAACGGCTGTGATGCTCCAACTTGCTACCAACTTTGCACGTCTGTCTTTGAGTTGGGCTACCACAATTCGGATTACTGGGCTCGTGTCACGCCGGGAAGTGAGAAGAAGAAGGCCGGGGACATTTCGATTGTACGTTTTTCTTTCAGCACGTCAGGCGCCATTGATCGACAATGCTGATTCCAGTACAGGATATTCTGGAATACTACTCTTACCGCAACAGTGTGGTACAGAATGCAACTTTCGCCGTCAGAGATGGAGAAACGCCAGGCTATACTTGCGAAGAGAAAGAGGGGCAGAGTTCGTGTGAGTTGAAGAGCGAAGAAAGTCCTGTGCAGACTGAGGTGGAGGTACTGGGCTACGGAATCTATCCCGTGAGCAGTGTTGTCGAAGTTTGTGGAGAGTCTTAGACGAAAAGATTAGTGTCAGACTTCAGCTACATGCCAAGTCGCATCGAGTTCTAAGGCTCTTTTGGCACTATATTGGGTATATAGGGGTTGCAAGATATATCGGTATCACCAAGTCGTGGTCGTAATCGTGATTCGTAAAGCTTTCAGTCACTATCATCTCAGCCTCAATGCTCGACTTCGACTTGCGGTGGAGTAGCAGTCTTCTTGGAATGTTCCTTCTCCGATTCATCTTCTTCCCGGAAGACAGGTTGCCCGTGATGAACGTGTGGGCTGCCACGACCAGTAATATCTTTGAAGATTGCTTTGACAGTTCTGACGCTGGTCTTTCGGCCTTCCCAGAGAGGATACAATCCCACGCAGAACGAACTGCAGAAGAGCCAGAGGATTCCAACAACGACCCAGCCAGTGAAGAATTTCTTGGAGAAAATGTATGAGCTTCCGTACATGGGCATTGGCCAGAGGATGAGGAAAGATAGAGTCATGGCGACTGTCAGCCAGCGGGCGATTTTGCTAGCCCGGAGCAGTTTCGATTGCTCTGCGGCTTCTTCTTCTTCACGTTTACTTTGTTCTCCTGGGATCATTTCGAGGTCGACCTGTGCGGCGGCTGCGAGGTCGGAGTCGTCGCCTTTGCGGATCTGAGCCATGCTGACCCAGTCGTATGCTGGAGTGCGGAACACTAGCGAGAGGATAGGAACGAAGATCGCGGGAGCGAGCAGCGATACTACATTGCCGACCAGCATTGGGTAGTTTGAGCCGGTGGTCGTTACGCTCAATTCTCCATACTGAACCTTAGCCTGGACTAGCCAGCCAGTGACGGAGCAGCAGAGTGCCAGTGGCGGAGCAAAGGTCGCGGCTGCCCAGCTTTGTCTGCTCCAGAGGAGTGTGAGAGTCGATGGCAGAACTGCTCCACTGATGATAACGCCCATCAAGAGGTAAAGGTAGCCCATTGAAATTCCAGCGTAATGCAGACCAGTGGAGAAGGCAGCCATACAAAGCGCATAGACTGCGCAGCTCGTGTGAGACATGTAGATCAGTCGTCTGCCGCTCGCATTTGGGTTGATGTATGTCTTGTAGATGTCGTATGTCCAGATCGAAGACACAGCAATTAGCTCCGCGGACATTGCCGACGTCACGGCCATGAAGATCAGAAGAAGAGTCGCTGCGGCTCCTCCTGAACCGAGAAGAGCGACGGCTGCGTTAGGGAGGACCAATCCCGCGCTGACATCTGCTGGATCCATGCGGTTGGGGTATGTCGGGAAGACTGGGTTGTTCTCGAGAGCAAGCGCCGAGAGTCCCATTGTGGTGGCCGCCAGCCACGGAATGGCGAACCAAGACAGGCCTCCCGCGATGTAGCCCGGAAGAGCATGAACAGGCGAGGCTGCGATGGCCTTGTTGTAGTAGCCGTTGTCCATGAAGACGGTGCCTATCTATTGTCAGTGCATGCTCGGTGACCTTCGCGCAAACTCAACACTCACCAAAATTGCCAACAATGTTAATCACGAAGAATATTACACCCTCCTTGGACCTCATGGTCAGGTAAGATCCGCCAGCGTTGCCTTCCACAGGGTGTCGCTCAGTTGCCTCCATCAGGAGGTCATATACAGCGCTCGGACTTCCGAGTTGAGATCCAGTAGCATAAGCCGTGAAGGCAAAGGTCAGAATGATGGCCAGAATCACCACAGTGTGAATGTAGTCCGTCAGGAAGGTCGCTTTGATTCCTCCGAACATTGTATAGAGCACCACGCCAACTGGGAGAAGGAAGCAGCCAGCGGCTGTAGGCACGCCGCAGAGAGAAGTGGCAACAGCTGAGCCTCCGGTCAAGAGCATTGCCGTCACCAGGATGTTGGTCATCAGGCCGAAAACAATGTAGACGCCGTGAGTGACAGGTCCATATCTGGCACGAATGGCTTCGAGGAAGGTGTGAGCATTCGGTGCTTTGCGTTTGAGCTCGATGGCAATTGTCGCGAACAGAATGATCTGGACAGTAGCACCAGACGCATACCAGAATGGCCCGCTGACTCCATACTGATACGCGATTGAGGACGACTGCAGAAGTGTTGCTGCCCAAGTCCAGGATGAAACAACGGCAGAAGAGACAAGACCAGATTTGACGGTTCGACCTGCGGTGCTGAACACTTCGGAGGTTTGGAGTTCGTTGTTGTAGCGCTTGAGGACAAAGGTCGTAAGCATCATGCCGAAGCTGCGGATCCATGTCAGCGGTTTGGTGAGCCTAGCCTGCCGTGCTGAATACTTACGCAAAGAGGAATCCAAGACCAATGATAACTCCATAGCCAGTAGCTTGGCTAAGCGGCGGGCTTGTCGCCATGGCTGCTTATTTCGTTGATCAGCAACGATGTGTGAGTGAGACTGTGCAATTTTTAGACAATATCGAGGGAGCAAAGAAGACTGCTCAGAAGTCCCAGACCATTTCTACGTCCGGCATAAGTATGGCGTCCGTTCTGTCCCTCCAGACTTATCTATACTGCTTGCCTACGCCCAATAAGACCAACCATGTGCTGAGCTCGAGATGCATTGCAGGGAATCTAAGTCGCGGCCGCGAGCAGCGGCCAGTGGCAGGTCATTGGAGCGAACCCATCTGTTACTCGATGGGATTGCCTTGCGATAAGGCAACACGGATCCCAGGAAAAGCTCGTGCTACCACGTTGTTGCAATCAGCTTGATCACTGATAAGGAGTGTCTTGGCATAGTGGTTAGGCGAATGAGAATCGCCGGACTGATCTGTGGAGCTCTTTTGTGCCTTGTCCAGGATAGCTTGACATGCTTGCACATTGCGACCCCGTTTGTTCCCTCTGTTCGGTGAAGTGCGGGATTGTGGGAGGGACATGGTCAGGAGATGTCCAGAACGTTGGTCACGAACTCTTGGAAGGCTTCATGACTAATCCGGTTGAATTCGACTCGGACCGCGCCTAAACTGCAAGACTCGAACAGCATAATTGTCCCGCCGAATGTCCAGCTCCGTCACGAGCTCGTCAAGTGGGCTGTTGCCAAAATGTAGTCTCAACAATCACGGCTGAACTGTTCAGCAACAAAAAGTTAGGTCCCTCACCGCAAAGCATTGCCTCCTGATCACTCATCCCAATAACTCTCATCCTCAAAAAGCTCAAAAGATCCCTGGAAGTTGTTAAAAATGGGCGTGGAGGTGCGTTGCTGTGGCCATTGCGCGGGGTCCACGAAACCACCAAGGTCCTCATCCTAGGAGTTGACGAAAGCTAACGAGAACCGCAGAACCTGTCCTTCGTCCTCGAAAAGGCTGGGAGCGTCAAGTTCGAAGATCGTCCCCTACCTCAGCTGAAATCGCCCTACGATGTCATTGTCAACACGAAATTTACCGGAATTTGCGGCAGTGATGTCCATTATTGGGTACATGGAAGCATTGGACATTTCGTCGTAAAGGATCCAATGGTCTTGGGCCATGAGAGCAGTGGTGTCGTCACACAGGTGGGCGAAGGTGTGAAGAGCTTGAAAGTTGGCGACCGAGTCGCAATGGAGCCTGGTGTTCCCTGCCGAAGATGTGTGAGATGCAGAGAAGGAAAGTACAACCTGTGTCCGGACATGGCATTTGCTGCTACGCCGCCGTTCGATGGCACGCTGGCAAAATACTATGCGCTGCCGGAAGACTTCTGCTATAAGCTGCCAGAGAGTGTGTCCCTCGAGGAGGGAGCATTGATGGAGCCCCTGGCAGTTGGAGTGCACATCTCGAAACAAGGGCAGGTGAAACCGGGTGACAGCGTTGTCGTGTTTGGCGCAGGACCTGTCGGTCTCCTGTGCATGGCTGTCGCCAAGGCTTTTGGGGCTTCCAAGATCGTCGCCGTTGACATCAATGCTGAGCGTCTCGACTTCGCAAAGAAATATGCCGCCACACACGGTGTGCTCTCACAGAGGGAGTCTGCAGAGGATGCGGCACGACGCATTATCGCTGATGCCGACCTCGGACCTGGCGCGGACATTGTCCTTGACGCGAGTGGAGCTGAGCCAGCCATCCAGACGTCGATTCACACTCTGCGAGTGGGTGGAAACTACGTGCAAGGTGGCATGGGAAAGAGCGATATTGTATTTCCCATCGCTGCGATGTGCTCCAAGGAGCTTAATGTCAAGGGGTCTTTCCGGTACTCCGCTGGCGACTACCAGCTAGCCCTGCAGCTGATCGAGAGCGGGCGAGTGGATGTCAAGTCTCTCATCACTGGAAAGGTGAAGTTCCGGGACGCAGAGAAGGCGTTTGGAGACGTCAAGGCAGCAAAGGGCATCAAGACGTTGATCGAGGGCGTTGAAGAGTAGGCAGACATTGTTTGAGACAACGAATAGAAAGCCAGACCAGGACAGCGTTGCGAGCTGGGAAAAATCTCCGAGAGTATATCAAGCGGATAGGAGAGAGAGCCTCTCGGGACTAGAAGGGCGAAACGGGTGTTTGGGGTTCTCTGGAGGCGCTGACCAGAAAGAAATCTGGAGCAAGCATGCGTGTAACATGTAACCTAAGGCTGGAGTCTCGAAGTACATAGAACGCCCTGCACGTCCCAAACAGGTGTGCTGGAACATGGACAATGTTTCCACTCTCACTGGCGCGTCGCCCATGCGGGATGTAAAGACAGAAGTACAGTCGTCTTGTATTCTCAGGTCCGGCGTGGAAAGTGCAATGATTGGCGGAGCTCACTCCTTCCATCTGCATCTCTGCTCTAGCGTCCTTGCAACCTGAAACACCACCACACGCCGTTTCGAAGTGCTCTCACGAACGCATCTCTCTGCTGCCACGAACTGCCGCGACGCCGCTCCCGACGCGTCTCTGCCCATCGCCGTCGGTTTGACAAGAGCAGATGAGCGCTGACTTGCCCTGGCGCAGCGGCGTCAACAAGGAGCGCCCTTGCGAAACAGCACCGAACGGGGAGATGCATTGTGCAACATGGCGATCTGGTGTGTCTGCTGATTGCGCTGCTCGTCGTGCACGACTGGCTGTGCGTGACTGCATGGCGGCCGAGCTGCAGTAAGGTGTACTCATTGTATTCGGGCTAGGGCCGCCAAGTTGGCCTTCGCCAGTGACTCTGTGGCGAGAATGGGCACCGTAACGGCATTCATGCACGCACTGGGAATGTATTGTTTACTTTTCTTTTAGATGAGCGCCGGCACCTTGCAGATGGCCTATGTTACTTCTGTTTTTCTGATTCACTGCTTCGTCAGGTGTTGAAGTGGTTCTTGTTGATATCTTCTCTCCTCGTCTGCTTCCTTCGTTCATCAGCAGCTTATGTTCTAACAGACAAGCACAATGCAACACTTTGGCACAGCCATGCGCCCCGCATCACCACTGCCAGACTCGACCGCGCTGGAATCCGGGATCGTCGAAGACGCGCGACCTTCGCGGTTGTCACGCGTACAAGACAATGTTCGTCTTTTGCTTCGCACTTCAGTATTCGGATCAGTGGCGAGCTCCCCAACATCACCAATACATCCTCGATCAGCAGAAGGAGCTGCGAACAGGTCATCTGCTGAAGCCAACCTTCGGCCCATTCAACCAGATGCCCCTCTGCGCTCGCATCCACCATCACCAGTTCCGCGATCTCCACGGCATCATCCAGCACACACTCGCTTTCCTGTGAGGGCCTCGACTCCACGACCAGAAGTCTTGCCCAGCCCACCAAATTCGGCATCAACAATCAGCACGACTAGCTCGGGGGATTTGAACAATTTCCCCTGCCCACCATCGAGTTACCAACGCAATGTACAACAAATGGCACATCAATCAGCTCTGTTCAATAGCCGAGCAGCTGAGGCACTCAACCATCCAGACTTGAGCGATCCTTCAATCGCGGACTTGTCGCAGCAGAAATCTCACCATAGAAGGCACCACGGAGCATGGACAAGACACCGGACCGGCTCGCATGGCTCGAGGGGATCACACAGCAAGCACAAACGCAGAGCGCATCGTGCAGTCGGGTCACTCGGTCTTCTCTGTTTCATGGCGGCAGTCCTGCTCGCCGCTCTTATTGCCACTTGCAAGAACCTCTCATCACTGTCAAACATTAGCGGCAGCTAACCAAAAGAGTAGATGTTGCTCTGGCCATGACCGTCGACGGAGTGACGATGACTTTCCATGTCCTTTTCATTCTCGGAATTCTACTGGCTACCATTGTCTTCTCCCACGCTCTCATCCGCTTCTTCATGTACAGCAAGCGGCGGAACAGGGATCTGCCTACGTTCGTCAGAGTGACACGCCATGGCCACCAGCGAAGACACCGGAACCATCGCGACCACCTCCATCCACATGTCCGACGCATTCCAACTGTGGGAGACAATGCGGAGGAGACTTTTGTTCCGCCCATGCCAATCGAAGTTCATGTGCCAAGCGATGAAGTTTGTCCCGATCCAATCGTGGCCAATACAGCAGCGGCGACGCAGACGCCTGACGAGTGGGACAAGGACCCTCCAAAGATTGCGAACCCACCGCCCGCGTATGGCCGTTGGAGAGGTAGTGTACGAGCCAATCCGGACTTGCTTCATTGGGCTCCTTCGCCGATCAGTCCAGACACTCCCACTTTGCCCTCGCCCACGTACGAAGAGGCTATGGCTGCTGTCGAGAATTCTTTCCCGAGTAATCCACCCAGCTATATGACCAGGGAAAGTCCAGCCCGGCAGAGGGAGCTGATGGAGGCGCGAGCTGGTCTCGCGCATTCTCCAGTAGCCGAGCCAGAAATGTTCGAGGTACGCGGAAGTAATAGTCCTGGTGCGGGCGCCGGACGTCGAGTTGGCGAAGCCTTGTAGAGTAGAGATACCCAGTACGCCGGACTCAGAGGAGACGGCCGGTCAGAGTCTGTCGCTTGAGCTGTAAACATAGAGACAAACCCGCCGTGCGGATGTCCACTAATGCATGTTGTCCATCTCATCTTCTAGCATCGACTTTCATCCATTATCGATTCGTCCGAGCTCTTCACGGCTTCGCATTCGGTTGTATATGCCTCCCCTTGTTATCTCTTCCTTCCGTAGATGGCACGCCCTTGGAATCTTTATCCCACCACTCGCGCCAAAACTTCTCATCTTGCTTCCTCTTTGCTTCCTTGACCTCGCGCTCTTTTCGTCTTTCATCCATCGTTGCGAACCATTCTTCTCGAGCTGCGTCCTGTTCCGCTTGTGTGGCGTAGAGCATCATGCAGTTGTTCATGGCTTTCTGCTCTTTGCGGCACATGATGGTCGCTGTGAAGGTTCGGGAGGTGCAGCATGCTGCGAATTCTAGACAGAAATCATCACATGTCAGTGAAAGGCACCTTGAGTGGCCATTGCAATGCAAGCTTGTAAGTACCTCTGACTTCATCGGCGCATTTTTGGCGGACTCGTTTGTGGTATAGCTCTCGGACTTGTGACTCTTGAGATGCGGAAAGAGGAAGTGGCGAGCGCGATGGATTCGGGACGATTGGGTTGCTCGTTGAGGACGATGTGGGCGGGTTTGATGACATTACTGCGGCCATGACAAGTCAATGGTAGGCCCGTGACAGAGTGATGCTCATGGAGTTCACATGGACGGGAGTCCGGTGGGTCCGAGCTTTGACTTCCCGCACTCATGAACGCATTATGGCAGGAACGATTAGAGAGCCACAAAGCTCGTGCAGGATTGAATACAGACGAAGCAAAGAGTCAATAAGATAGGTTTCTTCCTTCGCTCTTTGAAAATTGATTCCGTATTCCACACCTGTTTAAAGTCGCCATACGATGTAACATCTCCTGCTTTCAAAGCTCCTCTCACTTGTCGGACTTCACGATCTAAGCCAACCCACATTCTCTGCTCGAGTTCGCCCCTCGCTGCACGATTCCAGTGCCAATGACAAACGACAGCGTGGCCCCTTTTGCGGGCCCTTCGGATCATACACAGGTTCCAGGTTTTGTGCACTACGGTCGTCTTCAGCATTGTCTGGGAGTGATCTACGACGCAAGCATCCGTGTATGGGGATGTGACCAGCTGAAGTGAATGTGAGAAGGAACAGAGACGGCAAAGACTGAAATTGGGTATCAAGCTGGTTCATTCAGTCACTAAGCCGGCTCCTGCCAGCAGCATGTTACGCTGCCAGTATCCCGGAATGCCGCGCCATTGAAATGCATCGAGTATCCTGCCTGTCACCCTGTATCAAATGCTTTTGGTCGTGATAATTCAGACGTTTACTCGTCATCCTCATCCTCCTCCTCGGCCTCGACGGTGGTCTGGGCGATACGGTCCAAATCACGCTGGCCAGACTGGGTGATGCGGCGGCCACCCTTCTCCTCGTCCTGCTCGAGGACACCGATCTTCTCGAGAGCTTGCATGACCTTGCGGTCAACGGCACCGGAGGCGTCGACGTGGTGCGATGGGCGCGAGCCACGGTTCTTGGTGCCACCGTGAACCTTCCTGAGGCGGCCGACACCGACAGTCTTGCGCATGTAGATGTGGCGGGCGATGGCAGCAGAGCGGATGTAGAACCTGTGTCGAAGTCAGATCATGTTGTAAATGCGCAGAGGGGAACGGAAATGCTTACCAGTCCTGGCTCTGAGGTGGGAGCTCCTTTGCGTGGGAGGTCTTGACGGTATCGGTCCAACCTGTAGACTGTGTCAGTATTTCTGCTGACACTTGTCCCCCGTTCCTCACGGGATTCAGGTTTCTCTGATATCATTGTGCAAATGCGATTCCATCTCTTCTTCTTTTTTCTATGGCGAATCACTCCGTACCTGGGATTGGGAGCTTGCCCTGACGCTTCAAGAAAGCAGCGTAGGCGTCGATGAACTTGTCGGCAGGGACATCGCGAACGGAAACACCGGGCATCTTGACGGTAGTGGCGAGCGAGGCTCTTGTGGTCGATTGGCGAGGAAGAGCGTTGGGTGGTGTTTGTGCGGTGCTGGATCAAGCCGTGGATTGACGGATATGCGAAATGTGAGAGTGGATTCGTGCCAAGGAGAAATTTGCGATTGCTGCCTCAGGCCACCATCTCAGTCGCCAGAACTTGGGTCAGTTTGGCGCTCATCAGCCCAGCACAACTCCTCACCTGTCCTCACTGTGTGGCATCGAGCGGTGAGATGGCGCATCCTTACGAACGTCCTGCGCAGTCCTCCACACCCGGTTCTTGACCATGGTGCTGGTCAGTTGCTGGCGTTGCTCAGCGACGATGAGGTCACACGCGACGCCGTTGGTGCGTTCATCACGTCTTCCGGATTCGCGAGAGCGCGACGATGGTCTGTTCATCCGCAGTCATTCCACGACACGTTCTCGTACTCCATGACTTTCCTTATGGTAGCGCAATAACGACCTCTAGGAAGCTCCTTCCCGTCTGGCCGCGCATTAACCAGGCAGGCGGACCTGCGCGCGACGGCAACGAGCGCTCGCATCTCCAAGCTGGCGAGCAGGTGCTATCAGCAGCAAGCCCTATTGGTTCATCCGAGAATTGCAAACTCAAGCGTTCCTTGACTTCCCCTTCACCGACTACTCACGTACTAACTTCAGCCTTATAAGCCGGCCGGGGCCTGACTCGCAGACACTAGCCTTGCAGAACGACTCCAGACAGTCCATGGCCCCAGCAGCGTTGGAGAGACTGTTCACGCCTGCACTGCTTGTCACAGCTGCGGCCGGGATAGCTGCACTCACGTGGGTCGTCAGAAAGCTGCCTGCATTTCAAGAAATCAAAGACGGTACGTCCTGCTTCCCGTGTGCGCCCGCATCTCCAAATGCTCACAGAACTTCCAGCTGCCTCGACAGACCCTGGCCTGCTCAAAGCGCGGACAAAATACAAGCGATATTCAACGCCCTCCGGTCATGTATATCCTCGAATACGCACCTTCTACAATGAACATACGCAGGCGACGAAGTTGCCAGCAGATCTGCCGCTTATTGTTTTGATTCATGGTCTTGGAGGCTCGGCCGCTCAATTCGCCCCTTTGCTGAATTCCCTCACTCAAATTGCGCCATGCCTTGCCATCGATCTCCCTGGCTGCGGCCTGTCCGACTTCAAGCCAGATGACATCGAAGCCTACACCACTACTGCATTCGCTGAGCTGCTTCATGTGGCCATCGAAGAACATCGCAACAAGGAGGCCAATCAGAAAGTCGTGCTGATCGGCCACAGCATGGGCTGCTCGATCGCAGCCTTGCTAGCCTCGTCCAGCTCACCTCTGTACCATCTTTGCGCTGACAGCATCGTCTCATTGATCGCAGTATGCCCACGCTCCCGGGGAGTATCTGAAGAGGAGATGCGAGGCATTCGGCGTGTCAGCTATCTGCCCTCGTTTGTTTTTGATCTCCTTCGGATGGCGGACCGTCGAGGTGGTGTCGATAGCCTCTCGGTAACACGCGTCATTGGCAAGGAAGCGGATCTCGAGACCAAAAAGCTGCAGCTTCGCTACAATCAACAGGCAAGATCCTCGGCGTTTCAAAGAATAACGTCGGCGCTGGCTAGGCAAGAGTCCAGGGCGACCGAGGACGGGCATGAGAGTATTCTCGGGCGGAGGGTGTGGAACGGAATTCGAGTGCCGCTGCTTCTCGTGGCAGGAGAAGACGACAAGCTGGCTCCGCCTGCAGAGGTTGAGCAGATCCAGGAATGGCTGACAACAGTTCGGCATGATTCTGTGACCAATCCACCTGTCTCTGCAAACGGAGCGATCGCCGAGCACCTGCCCGCGGTCGCTGCGGATGCGGCAATGGCCACAGAGCAGCCGAGTCGATCCGATACGGTTACCGCGCTGCCGGAGCGAGAGTCAGCCTCTGCGGATGGCGTGCAGCACGAAGAGGCGTCTACCAAACACTCGATCCCGCTTAAGACGTGCATTTTCGCAGCACCGGCTTCACATGGACTGCTCTACTCAACCACGAATGTACGCATTTTGTCAGGCTATATTGAGAACTTCTTGGCTCGACACGTGGACGAGCGGCTCTCGCCTGGCTGGCAACTTCGACATCTCTCAACTACTGGCAAGTGGGATGTGAAAAATCTTAAGAAATGGCAAGCTGTTGCGGCCTGCTCCGATCCAATCGCTAAGACTTTTCGCGCAATGAAGACTATGCGCGAAGTCGACGACGAGCACAGCCCGCCTGCATTTGTCAAGAAATACAGCTGGAAGGTGATTCCAAACGGTGTCGCAATGGTTGTTGATATCAGTCTTGATGCTCCGGTGTATGACAAAGCAGGGCTTGAGAATGGTGACGTCGAATATCACAAGTTTCCAACAGTGAGCAAACAGCCTCCAGGGGCGGACGAGGTCGCGCAATTCATTGCACTTATCGATACACTCAGACAATCGCCCAAACTGCAGGACGCTGAGGAGGGCGCCCCGCGGCCCACTATTGGTGTACATTGTCACTATGGCTTTAATCGAACAGGTGAGAACCAAAATTCGCCAATAATAGCTCCAATAACATTGAGTCTGACAATGTACAGGCTTTTTGATCATTTGCTACCTCGTGGAACGACTCGGGTGGGACCTCGAAGACGCTCTCGACGAATTCTCAAAGAAACGGGAACCAGGTGTCAAGCACGATCACTTTGTCAACGAGCTGTATATAAGATACAAGGCTGGGAAGCTAGAAAGGAGAGGAACCATCATTCATTGAAGTATAATCCTCACTCGCGCATTGCCAAGCAATACCACTGTTTTTACCCCGTCGGGTTTTACTATTCTCCCGCTTTGCAGCCTAAGATGTGGCACGAGCCTGGAAGCAATTAGGGCTCCACTGTTCCTTCCGCATGTACTCCACTCTGGATTCAGCTTCTCAAGCTATAAGTTACTCGACTGCTACTTACTTACTTCCGACACATCTAGAACCTTCGGCTAGATTAGCAACTACAACAGCTCAATATGTCTGCCTTTATTCTCTACGATCTCCCCAGTAGACAGCCCTGTCGCAGCTGGTCAGGCAATGCGTTGAAAGGTACGTCCCAACTGACGCAGTGCATTGCATCCATTTGAGAGTCCTAACGATGTCAATCAACGCCAGCTCGCACTGTGCTCAACTACAAAAACATTCCCTTTCGCACTGAATGGATCCCATATATCCGTCTGCAAGAGACCCTCGCCGCGACAGGCGTGGAACCCAACCCGCAACCCAACTGGTCTGACTACTCAATTCCCACGGTTCGCTTTCCGGACGGAACGGTGATCATGGACTCGGAGAAAATCATCCCCAAGTTCGACGAACTCTATCCTTCGCCATCTCTTCACCTCGATCGCACGGACATTATTGATGCCGTGAAGGCTGCGAGTGGCAAACTTTTCTATCCACTAATGTCATGGTTCTTCCCAAAAGTTCAATCCAGGATCCTTGTCGAGGAGGATATTGCTTGGTTTGAAGAGGATCGTGGAAGAAGGTTTGGGATGAGTATGGCTGATTTGGAGAAGTCGAAGAGCGAAGAGGATTGCTTCGAAGCGGCGAAGCCTGGGTTTGAGATGATTGAGAAGGTTTTGACAGACTTCAAGAAGGATGATGGGCCTTTCATCATGGGCAAGGAGATGTGCTTTGGGGACTTTTTGCTCGTGGGAATGGTAAGAATGATGGAAGTGCTGGGTGAGGAGGAGAAGCTCCTGGGAAGGGTCAAGGGGTTGAGGGAGCTGTATGATGCAGGGAAGAAGTTTGCTCTCACAGAAGGTAGCGAGAAATAGTCCGGCTGGCTCTGAAAGTACTGCAGAAAGATTTTGCGACCAGCGCACACCTTACAGTAGCAGATGGACAACCATGGTTATTTTGTTCCCCGTGTTCAAGGTGTCCATTCCATGCTATGCGTGCAGCCTTGTAAACGTACAATTGTGCCCCGGCTCCGGGCCTAAATTGGGGAGCTCGACGACATCACACCGCCAGTAATGCATAGTGTCAAAATTCAAACGGGATCCAACACACTGAAATTCGACGCTTTCCAACTGAGAGCTCGGCGGTCGCTTTGCTGTGAAAAGCTTCTGGAATTGCCGGAACAATGTTCCCGTCACCGTGTCGCTCGGGTCTTCTCGTGTTGGTCCAATGAGTTGCAGTGTTCGTAAATTAGCTGGTAAGCATTCCAAGATTTTGTGCTGGAAGTCAATAAAACCAGTGCCTCCGACCATTGCTCGTGGGGTTACGGCAAGGTGTTTAAGATTCACCATTTGTTGTAGGTTTCTGAGCGGTTCCTCGAGTGCTTCGTGTATCATATCTGCATAATGGCAAAAGTTGTTGCGCGTGTCTAATCTGACGGATTCGAGCCGTGTGCCAAAAGTATTGAGCGATGCAGCGAGAGATGCAAAATCGAGATTGTACTGCTGTACGGCCCAATGGAGATCAATGTGAGTCAGATTTGGGGCTCGTTGTAGTAGGACGGCAAGCATGACGTTCTCCATTTTGCAATCTTGTAGTTTTACGCTCTTGAGTCCAGTCCACGGATGGTCTATTAGCTGTCAGCTGGCTTACTCGTATTAATGACATATCTAATTCTTCGACAACTGTCTGCACTTGGATTGCCAATTGGACGCCATACCTGGTGTGCCTGGCTCTCGTGCGGTGAGCAGCCTACTACAACTTATACGCCAAGCGCTAAAGTTTCCCAGGTTCGGCATCAACAACATTCGCGTTACGAAAGTGCAGCCAAACGTTCCAGAGTGTCTTTCGAGCCGTATGGCAAATTTCTCGATGTTGAGATACCGCTTGTGGGATTCGGAAGTCCACTTGGATACAGGAAGCACGTCAAGAAGGAAGTAAGTCGACCTTGCCCGCAGAAATTCTTCTTGTTGTGTTGCTTCATTGAAGCAGGGCACCGAAACCTCGAGGACTTCAATGTTATCACACAATAGAACCAGTGCAGTAAGCACAACATCAGCTCGGCCACTCTCCAACTCTGCTCCTATGGCTGAGCCAAGGCCTATGGGATAGCACGAACTTGTCCTGCGTAGTCCTCTTGCATATTGTAGACACTGCGCATCCAAACTTTGCGGCGCCCGGTCAATTGGACTATCAATGCCTCGAGAGATATGTTCCCACTTGTCGATGACGATTTCTCGGACGGACGATGCACATACTGAGTCCTTTGCTAGAGTTTTGATAAAGGTCCTGGCGTTTGAGATGCGAGTGCCAGGGAACGTGTGGTACAGGATCGGCTTCACGATGCGCTTCAGTGCTTTACAGGTCCTGCTGAGAGATGCCAATGTGGATAGATGTAGTTTGACCACCTTATCAGAGTCGCTGAGTCTGCTAAAATTGGGCTCTCGCCATTCGCCGATGATCACCGCGGATGGCAGTTGCAGGTAGCCGATGATGACTGCC
Source organism: Cercospora citrullina (assembly GCA_013365195.1). Lineage (NCBI taxonomy): Eukaryota > Fungi > Ascomycota > Dothideomycetes > Mycosphaerellales > Mycosphaerellaceae > Cercospora > Cercospora citrullina. The sequence continues at coordinate 130,646 of JAASFF010000310.1, forward strand.
AGAATCTCCTCTGGGAGATGGAATCCTGAAGATGCCATATGCACCGCCCGGTGCCTACTTGTCGGTGCTTTTGCACCGGACAGGCAGGAAACCTATTTTTTTGGTTGGATGTTTGGTTCGTTCCAGCCCGACGAGTAGAAATACGCCAATGGTCGTGTCAAAGGCCGCCACGTTACCGGAGCTACGGCACTGTGCAGGAGAGATGCTGTGCCTGGAATGGGAAGATGCTTCCAGGATGGTCTTGGCTTTTAGGGTTGAAAGCCGAGGCCGGTGCTGCGTCGAGGGGATGATGTGTTGGAGCGACTTGGTTGGTCTGCCAAGCCTGTTCCAATGCCACTAGGTCACCATGTGCACTACTGTCACTTCCATTCTGGCGGATGCTCTGCCGTCTACTTTCCAGAGTACCGGGTGAAGCGTCAAGCTCAAGGGAATCACCGCCTGGGACTCTCCGCGACGAATATGAAAGCACAAACCGCCGGTGCCATCAATCAGTACTTCTCTCTCTCAAGAAGTACCATTGCATCACCGCTCTCCATGCTATCAGGCAGTATGTATCATACCATTCCGATCATAACCATCTCCCATGGCTGCGTCACGGCCTCTCGCTGCGAAATCTCGGCCATCGACGGTTTCATCTGATTCGACCCTGTGCTTGTGCATCGTAGATTCTCGAATTTCGTGCCCAGTCTGCACATTATTTCCATCACCTCTGCCATAAAGATACCAAAATGGCAGAGAACAAAGCAGAGCGCCGCCGACAATGTTCCCGAGAGTGACAGGTATTACGCTTTGTGAGATAAAGTTTCCAACGGAAAAGTTCACGCCATAGAACATCCCGATCGGTATCATGAAGTAGTTGGCGATTGAGTGCTGGTAGCCAGCAATGACAAACGCCCAGATTGGGATCCAGATCGTGTAGATTTTGGAAACGAATTCCACTGCTCCCAGAGTCATAAAGAAAGCCAGACCAACGAAGAAATTGCAACCGACACCGCGCAAGAAGTTGACCGACCATTGCACGTTGACTCGCCCTTGCGCCTGGGTGACCACATACGCTGTAGCGTCACCCGTGTTCAGCACATTGCTCCACCATCCCAGAAATCCGGCAACGAATAATGCGCCGGCGATGTTGATCATGTAGGTCACCACCCAATTCTTGAGCCAATCTCCTACTGTAGTCTTCCTTTGCAATGTCGTATACGGCATTACGAAGAAGTTGCTAGTCGACAACTCCATGTTCGTCAAAGTCACCAGGACAAATCCTAATGGAAAGGTAAAGCCTGCGATGAGTGTCGCAAGGCCCGGATTGCTGGATCGAAGACCCGGAGAGCCCGCGTTGATGACGATGTCGATCATGCCACCGAGGGAGATGAAGACACCTCCAAAGAATGATTTGATCACATGTTCGGGCCAGGTGAGGCGGGCTTTGGCGAGGCCAGCTTGTGTCACGAAATGACTGATTTCCTGTGGAGAGAGGCCGTTCGTTGGAGGAGGAGGAGGCATTGTGAGCAGATGGGCACGAGGGCTATCTGTAGGTGATGCTGAACAACGGAAGCAATGTGTTTAGACATGGTAGCTGAAGTGATGTGAAAACACACCACTTATGAGATCAGTGTGCCGGGTGCGATCCGTATACAACTTCTTACCCACTTCTTCGCACCGACCGGCTCGATTCCTACCAGATGTGGTTCGTGGAATAGGTGCTATCTTGGGCTATCGCCATTTGCCGTACTGCGTCACCTGGGATGGAGAATTACATCACGGCGGGTGTTGCGGAAGACAGGAAATGCGAAGACGAGAGGACCTGCCTTCGATTCTTCATGTATAATGTGACCAAGCGTTTCTTCGAAGCCTTTCCCATATCTACAGCAGTATCAGCGAGCGAATGAAACTTACATTGAGGCCAACATGATGATGGCAGGATCGAGGTCACGCTCAGAAGCCAATCATTGCATGTATCAAAGGTTGTGTGCCTGACAGCTTAGCATCCTCCAACGAAAGCGCTAGCATCTTGAGAGTAGGATGCTCTGCATTGATCGGACTTGATATGATGGTAAGCACATGCAGGTCTCAAATGCAGATCTGGACGGGCAAGGGAGGCGCTTGTTTCTGCCAAGCCAACAATCATCCAGCGGGGCTGCCATTTCAGGTCTCTCTCGACAATACCACAGCCACTGTCAACATCACACGATCACACGTACGATGCCGCGATAGCAGAACCCACCGAGCCATGTCCTCTGATTCTTCAGATCCGCGCTCGCCGCGCTCCATCATCGAGACGACCCGTAATATCCTTTACCTTGCGGCCTACGAGCAAATACCTCGAATGTTCAGTCGTGCTCTAGAACTGCCTCCCAAGATACTACAACGGTACCAGGAGCGTGATAGGCGTTTTGATGCGCGGCAAGGAGCTATAGGCGATCCGTATCGTGGTTTCATTGACCCTGGCTTGGCTGATGAGATCGATGAGCAACAGCGACAACATGACAAGTATCTGAGGGATAAATGGGAGCAAGCTGCGGGTAAAAGTGATGGTGAACGAGATGAGTAGAGGTGATGATGTGCGAGCATATGTCAACATGCGATATGAGGGGCAGAAGTGAAAGAGTGAGACGGCTTGACCACGGTCTATGGACAGTACGCCCACTTCACGCTCATTCGATACACTTTACAGTCATGAACAGGAAGGAAAGCAACGAGTATAATTGTGTGTCATACTGCAGCGACTGAGGACGAAGCACAGTCTTGAAATGCCGTACCTCGTATCGCACTCCGCCCACGCATCGTCACTCCAGCTCTGATGAGCTGCAATAACTCATCCGACGCGTCTCTCAGATACAGAGAAGAGCCAACAGCCCGCTCAATGGATCAGCAAGTATATCGCCGAATTCACATTGCCGCCCACCTTGGCACAAGCCCGCTCAAGACCTCTCAGCTGCCGTCAACTTCATAACCCTCTCCCGAATCCTCCCAGTCGCAACCGGATCAACATACTCAACAACTTCCACCACCCTTCCCTCTCCTTGCCCCTCTCCAGGCTCAACTCTCAAAAACATCACCACATCATTCTTCACCTCCTCCTCTCCATCCCTGGGCCACATACAAAACTCAATTCTCGCCACCACAGTCTTCCTCTCCACATCCACAACCGTCTCCTTAACCCGATTCTCCCAAGTCCTCATTCCTCCGCACAAATTCTCGAGATGGTTGATGAAACCTTCGAGATCTTTGGCTGAGTCCAAGCCTGGAGTTTCAGAGGCGAAAAGTGATGGGCCGAAGGAGATTTGGAAAGATGGGTGACAGAGTGAGCGGATTATTGCCCAGTCGGGAGTGTTGGAGCCAGCAGGTGAGGGAGACGTGGATGAGATGAAGTTGCGGGCTGTGGCAGATAGTTGACTATAGATGGAAGATTCTTGTGATGCCATGTTTGTAAGTGGATCGCTCTTAGTCTTGATGGTCTCTCTGTGGGTTGATTGGTATTCTATTGCTCCTCGGTGCGTGGTTCGTACACACTTAAATATCTGCAAAGTGGTCGTAGAAATCGTTGGCAAGGGTATAATAAAGATAGGCAACGCGATAGGAAAACGCATTAGAACTAAGCACCAATGACGATCGCATACCTCGCACGTCGCACGTTTCAAACCCCGCGCTGGGTACAGACCTGTTAATCCATGTCGTGCATATGCCCTGCTCGGGCTTGGGTTTTCGACGTGCGTGTGAAATGTCCGTAGACAATAAACAACTATACACTCATCTAGATCAATACAATGCACCGCCTTGACCTGACAAGGACATGCGTTTGCTCCCATCCTCGTAGACTCGTAAAACAAACGTGCCGACTCCCTGCCGGCGCCCTAACTATAGACAATGCCTTCCAACAGAACCTGCTGTTTCCGCACTGGCAGCCAGCTTCTAGAAGGATTGCAGCTCTCGCGAAAATGGTATGTCGTACAGTAAAATCAGAAAATTAAAAGCAAAGACAAGAACATCCAAGAGGATGTCTCGCAGAAATATGTGCATACAGCGAATGCCGCTTGAGCGACCCATCGCCGCGCACGATCTGGCCATCTCTGGCCAGCTGCTCAGTCCTGGTCAGTTGAGGTGCACATTCAGCCAAGTCCTGAGCTGCAAGTCTCGGTCCACGCATGCTCCACTTGACTAGCTGAAGGACGTGCGAGTCGCGCGAGTCGGTCCTTTGTGCCTCCGCTAGTCGATGCTGAACGCCCAGTGAAGGCGGGATAGATCCTGGTACTTAGCAAGATGCTTCTCAAGCTAGGCATCTCCATTGCAGTCCGGATGGCCTGGCAGTGTCGGGGGCGATGAGTTGAGACTGCATTCAAAGCTGGGGGCCAGGGGCTCGACGACGCCAGTAGAAGGCTTGCCGCTGGTATCCGGGACGGGATGCTCAAGCGACGAAAATCGCATGGCCTTTAATCCAGCTCAATAATTTCCCACCCCTTTGGCGGTCCAGCTGACGCTCTTCGACTGCCTCCTTCACGTTCTAGGCTGGGCGACCGAACCCCAGTACGCTCCTCGATTTTCGGCTTCCAGTTACCATCAGCATCAATGATGATGGCTTTAGTATCCAGCGCGTTCCGTCTCGCTAATTCAGCGCGCACGTTGACCAGGAACTCGTCAACGATCAGCGTCTGAGGCCGGACGTCACCACGACAGAGCGGACAGCGCCAACAATCCACCACCGCAGGCCAATCTGGCTTCTGACGCTTGCAGACAGACAGAAAAACGTCCAGGTCAAAGACATCCTTATGCAGGCAATTGACTCCGCGTACAGGTGTGTCCACGAGCCGAGCCTGTGACAATGGTTCCACCATACTAATGGTCATGTTGCTAGATGTGACTGCGATCTCGTCATCCGCGTCGTCGTCACTTCCCGAGAGCGCCTTCTTAATCGCCGTCAAGGAATCTTGTTCAGAGATCAAGGCTAGATTCCGCTTGATACTGTCATAGCTCATTATGCCAATCTCTTCAACGGCGACGGCAAAGTCGAATTTCCGCTTGTCGTCTGCCAAGCGACTGTTCAAAATCTTGAGCTTATTCTCGCCGCTAACAACGTACGAGGTCACATCAATCGGAAGGTAACGGCCATGGTGCAACTTACGTCGACAGTCCAACTGTACACCGTTGAGCTCAAAAGACAGCTCCTCGGGCCATGTGTTGTCAGCCACTACCCAACTGCTCTCGGTCGTGTAACCTGCCGCTGGAACAGCACAGCAGCGAACGCGGTATAGAACCGAGTTCTCGTTGATGGTTCGGACCTTCGGCGCACCTGGAATTGTCGAAGACACAGTTTCTGGGATCCTGCCGAACGTCGTGCGGGATAATTCAAAAGTAGCGACCTGGACCGACAGCTTCTTCCGAATAGTTGCTGGAGGCAGAGCATAGTCAACAACATGGCGAAATAACTTTGACGCATCGACTTCATTGTCAAAGGCCTTCAGGATTGGGCTACGCAAGTAAGCTTGGTGCAGGGCGGATCGATTGGAGTCCGGGCGCGTGGGTTGGGGCCTAGGAGTTTCTTCGAAGGTGGGAAAGACTCGCGTCTTCACAAAACGAGCTTGCCCTGACCGAGCTGCAGGATTTGGTGGTACATTTGGCGAAGGCATAGCGCGCACTCCCCGGCTCTGACCAGCAAACACGGGTGACTGCAAGGGCGTTTGCCCGCTAGAAGATGCGAGCACGGGTGAGGGCGGTGGCATGTTGACATGAGGCTGAGGTTGTGCCCACATTTGTGAGGGTGCTCGTGTCTGGAGTGGCGATTGTTGGATGGGACTTTGAGATTGTTGATGTATCGATCTTGGCAAGATCTGCTGACGCTGTTGCTGCGGTTGCAATTTGGATGCCAAGCTTGGGGGCATCATCCGGAATACAGCTTCGATTTCAGGCGGAATAGAAAAGACCGGGAGTGTATCAGAGACACCACCAAGCTGTTGTCGTTGCTGCTGATAATTGTTCCAAATCGTAAACAAGTTGCGAAATGCTGCAAGTGCTTGGAATTTCTCTTGCTCATTTCTTCGCCAGCCTTGCATGATATATGGATATGCTTGCTGGTCCAACTCGTGCAGACGGATAATAGCTTCTGTTCCTGGTGTGTCTTCGAGGCCCCAGACACGGCGTGCGATTGCGCGAAAGCATGTCGTCTGGAGAACTATGCTATGAAGTCGCAGCACATCAACCATGTCTTCCACTAGCGGTGGGGCCAGCATGTCAAAGCCCTTGTTAAGCATCGGTACCCAATATTGCGGAAGTGCTGCTAAGAAAGCTTTCACGCTACGCGCTCGCTGCTCGTAGACTTCCCTGATATTCAGTGAATCGGAGTAGATCTCCATAATCGGCTCGGGAAAGTCTGCGAAGTAATTGAGAAGATCCTTGTTGACCAAGTCATTGGAACAAATGAGCCCCTCAACGGCATCCCAGCTGCTTTTAGGGATATCTTTCAAGGACTTGGGCAGCAGGCTCGGCATGACCGAGTGCAGACAAAAGATCTGGCTCAAGATTTGATAAAACCAGTCTTCCTTTTCGACAGCATCGCGCAGGAGTTTCAAACGACCATGGTCCACATTTGAAAGCACGGCGTGCAGTTCTGAGGTCTTTGTTTCGAGTCGTGCAAGCAATGTCTCCTTTGGGACGCGCGAAGCGGCTGGGGTCTGAGTTACGTGCTGTAATTGTTGGGAATGGCCATGTCTCGCCGACGCAATAGGTGGTGATTGCAAGGGCGGAGCGTTCGAGTGCAGCGTCGCACCGGATGGTTGGCGCCTTTGCGGATGTCCTTGAAAGCTCCGACGCTGATGCAGAGCTAGCTTTCTTTTAGTATGGGAGTGGGACTATGACCACAGGACTTACTTTGGGATTGAGGCGCTGATTGGGGCGAAGGACGGGGTGGCTGGGCGTACGCCGTGGATTGATGCGGGAGTGTCGCTGGGATGGGGGCAGCTCCTGCTCGAGGTAATGGCGATGGACTCGCAACGGAGGGTTGGTGTCGAGGGAGTCCAGGTGACTGCATGGTCAATGGGGAGCGAGGAACAGGCGGCCTGACATTTGTGACGATGTTGTGGTCCATGGACAATCGTTGTTGCCCGCTTAACTGGCGACTTCGCAGTGCATTTATTTGATTCTCGGCCAATGTGGGCGAATTGGTGTTTTCGTCACTCGGCGCTGGCGAGGGCAGCGATGGCGCTAAAGGAGTGGTGGGATCCATTGACTTTCTTGCAGGCAAATGAACGCTCGGCAGTGCAGTTTCGGGTTCGGCCATGCTAAGCGTGGATGGGACTGAATATCGAACCAGTAGGTCAGGTACGGAATGGGAGCCTAGTGCGCCTGCCTCGAATCCAGTGAGATGTCGCGCAGGTGCGCTCAGTGCTTCTTGCCCGTTGGTATCGTCGTCTTCATCCAGGCTAATGACTACATTTGTCGTTGACGGTGGATTCCGCGCCGTTGGAGCTGCAGGTGCAGCGTGGGCAGAATTGTCGCGGCGTTTGCTCATCCAACGGTCCTGCTGTCCAGCATTGCTTTGGGCTACCGCGTGTGGTATAGGCCCTTCGAGGCGTTTCCGCTTGGCCGCCGGTTCGTCAGGCGCGAGCATGTTGTCTTTGCCTCTTTAACGTCGACATTTGTAGCCCACAAGTGAGCGCGACTGAGCTTCTACATGGGAAGCAGTGCCTTCCCGAAGTCCCTCTTCAAGTGTTTTCGATAGAGTGGGTCGCGGTCGCACAGAGTCTGCATGTACTGAACAGCGCGGCGGAAGGCGTGGGGCGGGAGCGTGGAATCTGGAAGTAGAGGGCGAACGTGAAGATGAGGAGGAGGAGCGATGCTGGAAAAGTCCTTTGTCGCGATCGTGCACTGCAGGTCCGAGTCGTGAGGGAGCGCTTCTTGCCGCATTCGGACTTATCACATCCCAATGATCATGTTAACACCGGCGGCACAGCGGCGAGAACGCGCCAGAAGAGTGGGGGGTTGATGCGGGCGCGTTGTCTCGCGAGCGCGTTTATGACATCCGTCCCTCGCACAGGGGAAAGCAGTGCATGGGTGCCGGCAGTCAAACGAGCCTCACTGAGCCGTTGTGTGCAGAAGGAGACGGCGGACACAGATGCCGCCCGAGAACAGAGCCGAACAGGTGAGACGGGCGTGGAGCACGCAGAAGTAGCCAGACTCACACTCACTCTCTACCCCGACCATGTCAACGTGTTCCACCCTCGCCGCTCCTCCGCTGCTCCTACAATCCATTGCCGTCGGCGCCGACAGCGCTCCAGCGGCGGGGCACGACCGCTTCATGCAACGGCCGGTCTGCAGGCGTTTCAGATCTTCAATCTGCTAAGTCGCAATCGGTCACCTCTTCTCTACACCATTCACATTCTTCCCAATTGTCACCACCGTTGCCCGCCGTGTTCCTGTGTAAACGAGACGAGCGGCCGCGAACACGCCACCGTCGATCCCAAACGGCTTCGCGCCTCGCCTCCGCACTCACCGCCGACACCGATGTTGCGACGTTGCGCGTGGGCATGTCGCTCGTGAACGGCGACGGCCAACTTGACACCGGGCATCGACTCCACCAATCGTAGCGGGGACGCGAACACCACGCCATCGTCCGCCCGGACAACGACGACCTCCGACCGCACCACATTCATTGCTCACCATGGCCAGCAAGAGCGGGGCGGGCGATGCGCAACCAGGCTCCATCTTGCTCGTCGTGCACGACTTCCAGGCCCGCAGCCCCGACGAGCTCAGCCTGGCCAAAGGCGACCGCATTGAGCTCATTGAAAGGTGCGTATGGCGATGCTCGACACCACACATGCCCTAACACGCTGTAGGGACGACGACTTTGGCGATGGATGGTACGTCTACTCACCGCGACCACAACCATCTCGCCCGCATCTGACCACGCGCAGGTTCTTGGGAAAGCATCTTACCAACGGAAGCAGCGGCCTCTTCCCAGAAGGTGGGTTGCATGGCATCCGTCCACCACGTGCCTTCCAACACGCTGACCGCGCATGCAGTCTATACCACGCCCGCACCCAAGGGCACTTTGACCAACAGCGCCCATGCAAGGCGTCGCTCCAACGACGCCGCTGCTAAGCTCGCGGCCCAAACCGCTGCATCTAATCTTGCTACGCTTGATCCTGGGTCAGGAGCAGCACGCCGCGATCCCTCCACCACCCACTCTCTTCCACCCCCGACCAGCGCTGCGCAGAGTCCCGCCGCTCTCGCTGCCCTCCGAACATCGTTGCCCGGCAATGGCGCTGCCGCGGGGCGAACCTTCACCATCACCTCCGACTCACCTGTGATGAGCGAAACCCTGTCGGTGATTGATGAGCATATAACAGACTTGCGATCCCCAAGGACTTCATACGGCCCCGCGAACGGCCACAAGCGAGACATCTTGTCGAGTGGATATCCACCACAGCAGTCAATCCGAAGGTCGTACATTGCGGGCGCGGAGACCGACGAGGAAGAGCAACAGCTGCACACGGAAGAAGAGGTCATGTCGTGGGGACCGGAGCGCGTGGCCGAGTACCTGGAGGACAACGGCGTGGAGAAATCACACTGTGATGTGTTTCGAGACCAAGAAATCAGCGGCGAGGTTCTGCTTGCCATGGACCAGAACAGTCTATTCATAAAAGAGTTTGAGTTAGGCGCCATTGGAAGGAGGCTTCGAACATGGTAAGGAAACCATCGCGCGCAGAACATTGATCAACAGACTTGCTAATTGGTTATGCGTGGCGGCAGGCACAAGATCAAGTCCTTACAGGACGAAGTCAAGCGCAGCGCTACCCCGGTGGACCTGGAAAGGGAACGCAGTGCTTCTGAGTATTCCCTAGGCGCAGATGCTGAGGAAGGTATCAATGAAGCTTCGACGACTGCTCGCAATCGCAGCTCGACGGTTGGAGGTGCCGCGCTGCCTCGTGGCCTCAGCACTAGCAAACGACTGAGTGGTGAGAATCAGATGGCATTCGCGCCCGCTGGGTCTAGACGGGTGAGCGCCGGCATGTCGCCGCTGCAGACCATGACAACCGCACAGAGGGAGAATACGCAACGGCCATCAGCGCAAGGCGTCCGCAATCTCAATCATTCGCGTCGACACTCGAGTATCGACTCAACGTCGACGGACGGAGCAACCCGCATGGGACACCGCAAAAAGCCTTCGTTGGACCAAAAGTGGGAGCCCGGACAGAAGGTCAATGGGGCGCACAGATACACTGCGAGTACTGACTCTCAGCTCCCGGACCGACAGCCACGAGGCATGTCTCCGACGGAAGAATTGGATCGAGGCTACTTTTCCTCTAACGAAGTGGATGGGCGCACCCGGAGATCTGTTCTCACGAAGAGGAACTCGACGGGCATTAGTATGGCTTCTGGCGTCAGTCCTCTGGATTCCCGCCTCCCCAATTTCATGGAAACTCGCGAGGATGTCAGTCCTATCCGTCCATCCTCCCACCACACCAGCGCTCTCGACGCGATCCACAGCAAATTTGGCAACTACCGCTCCGCGACGACTCCCATGGCAAAATCTCAACTCGGTTCGGCCAATCCAATTGTCACGAAATTGGACCATGGCAGCACTCAGTCTCTTGGCGCGATCGCTGCGAGTCCGACGAAGATGGCAGATGATGCGAGTGAAGCGTCAAGCGATAAGGCTGCTTCAGGGGTGCCGTCTGACAAGGCAAGCCCGAGGATCAATATCAGCATGTTTAACTCTGCAAAAGCGAAGATGACAGGGTTTAGGTCGATCAGCGACGCTGTCACAAAAGATGAGAAGAAATCGCCTACAAAGAATGATGGCTCCTTGAAATCGCCAACCAGAACCGGCTCATCTACGCCAAGCACCGAGGGGAAGAGCTTTGATCTCAGCAGCAAATCAGTCGTCGACTCGCGCGCCTCCACAGGCTCCGCCGGCAATTTGCTGCCACCGCCTCCAGCGAAGCGACCACGCGCCAAGACAAAGACTAAGAAGGCCACATCTGCATACACTCGTGGATTGGAGCAGAAGACACCACAGGAAGCGATGATTACTTGCGACTATTCGGGCTGGATGAAGAAGAAAAGCGGATCGCTCATGACCACGTGGAAGTCGCGACTGTTTGTTCTACGTGGCTGCCGATTGTCCTACTACTACTCCGATGATGATACGGAAGAGAAGGGACTGATAGATATTTCGTTCCACAGAGTCTTGCCTGCGCATAACGAGACTTTGACAGGTCTGCACGCAACCATGACCGGAGCATCTGGAGGGCCCATGAGTCCCATGCACGGCTCCACACCAACCCTGGCGCAGCAAGATTTACGAAATAATCCACCTCCGAAAGGTGAAGAAGGAGAAGGGATGTTTATTTTCAAGTTGGTGCCTCCCAAAGCCGGACTCTCCAAGGGCGTCAACTTCACGAAACCTGCTGTTCATTACTTCGCTGTAAATTCAAGACAAGAAGGCCGGCTATGGATGGCTGCGCTCATGAAAGCCACTATCGATCGAGACGACAATGGTGTTGTCACCACGACTTACAATCAGAAGACTATATCTTTGGCTAAAGCGAGAGCTCGTCGCGAGCGACCACCTGCTCTGAAGGAAGAAGATAATGGCATTGAAGTCGATGGAATAGCCGAGCTTCCCGGAGACGATGAGCTCAGTGATCGAGGCCTCGGCATTAACGGATTGAACGAAAAAGATTCGACACTAGCCGGTGCTCCGGAAGACGACAGTACACTCGATGCATCGTCAATCGCGCCTAGCACCGCCGCAACCGAAAGTGTGATGAACGAAGAACGACCCACTACTGCACAGAATGTGTGAATGATGTTTACTATTCATGATGACCCGGACACGAAAGGAGGGGGGCTGGCTGGAATAGCCACATTTTAACTGGAGACGTGTCCCAGTTTGTTTACTATGTTCAGGTTCCACACACAGCGAAGGCGTCTTTTCCTGTCCAGCGAGCGCTATCTGATCGTTATTGTCTCGACCATCAGCTTTGGTCGAGAAGGAATCTACTTTTCTTTCTTGAATTGGAGACGAGAGTATGATCGATGGAGTGGCCGATACCCATGTCGCTTTTCCCTTTTCTTCGCTTTTTCTATACATGGAAGAAATCGAGACTGAAGTCATTTGTTCTCAGCCGAGGAACATGTCTTTTCTGCACCACGTCTGCGCTTTTTCTGATAAGCACGTCAGCTGATGGACAAGAGGTTTCTTCGCAACGTTACACTGACTCTATCTTATCCCCTTGAGGCCGACGGCTCTTTCTCTGACGAGCTTCCCATTGGCTGTCGTGGATTCGATGCAGTTGATGAGCTGGTTTGACTGCTTGATGATGAAGTTTGTAGACTTGAAGGTGCGGATGCGCCTGCGAGATGGGCTGGAAGGTGATGAATGTATGGCATTGCCCTGGCCTACCATACTCGATGAATGATCCGAGAGACGAAATAGGAGCGAGGATTTGGGCCTCAATAGGAAGACACTTTTGGAGGGGATATGTCATTTGGCACGATAGCTTGTCTGTTCGTTGATCATCTACGGGTATGCACTGGAGCTATGTTGATATCGTAAGGTTTGCCATTGGGCAAGCGTTGAATGTTGTTGCCTGATGCCTGATAATGGGCTGATTGCTGCCGGGAGACATTGTATGCAGGGAGCTTTGTTTTGGTGTCTGCCTGGAAAGCTTTGTAGGATCATGATGGAGACATGGGGCTGGAGTTCAAGCGGTGAAGTACTGCTTTTTGATTTCTTTCTTATCACACATTACCATCTGGCCCTGCCAGAATTGTAACCAAAACGCCGATCTCGAGAATCTATATGGTCATGTCATACGGGAGGCTTTGCTCCGCTTGACCGATAAATGCCTGGTGCGAACTCTTGTGGTCTGTACGACGGGGCATCATGCAGCTTTGCAGTTGCACCGTTCTTAGGCAACTGATTTACCGCCTCCACCGGCAGTTTTCCTCGCCTTGTACCACAAAGTGGGCAAGATACAAGAAGAGCAAGTAAACAAGATAGCCAAACTGATTCCAAATCCCCAGATCGCCTTTGTCTCGTAGCAGTTGGCCTTGGTGCTTCCAGCCCAGTTCCCTAGCCCCAGGGTACTTCCAGATTTTCCGATATTGCTCGCCAGAGCTTGGGTGAAAGCTGCCGCGGATTGCGCGTTGGCCGCGGCGTTCTTGTCTGCGATGATCGTGCAGTTTAGGAAGGAAAGAGGTTTGCCCAGGACAACAGAGACGACGACAAAAGCTATGAGCAGCAGAACATCGACGGCTGTCATGATCAGGAGGCCGAGGTTGGCTTGGGCGTAGAAGAAGGGGATGCTTATGAGACAATAGAGCGTTGCCATGCAGGTCTGAGAAGGTATGTCAGCAACGAGCAGGCTTTGTGATGGCTTGTGTTGCGACTTACGATGACGAGAGTCCCGACGATCTCTTTCGGTGGCTCAACATTGGAGCTGACGATTTGGCTGACGAAGTTGGCAGTCATGCCGACGATGGCAATCATGGAAATGAGCGAGAGACCGCGAACGAGGACAAAGGTCTTCGCCAAAGGAGCGGCGCCATATTCTGGGACTGGCATGGTAGCTTGTGTATTTGGTACTGTGGGAGGATGTACAAAAATCGAAGTGCTTTCCGTGACCGACGTTTCTGTATTGTGGTATTCGTGAGGTCGACTGCCGTGATGTTCGTTGTGATTTTGATCCCTGCCAGCGGGAGATCGTGTCTAGGTCTAGAGTTATGCTCGGAAAGCAAAGCAAATAAAAAACGGTGAAGAAAGTGCTCAAGGAAACACAAAGGAGAGTCGTAAAACTAGAGTTGTCGTTGTTGATGTTCGCAACTTAGCCTCGAGAATGTCCAGTCACTTATACTCGCGAGCTCTGCGGGCTCGACAACGCTCAGACATTGCTCTCGACTTATTCTTGTCTCTTTCCAAGACCCAGACTTGGTATAGAGTGGTTTCGTGGTCCTCAGGCACGAGAGGATCTGAGCCAATAGAAGCCGGCGGCTAGCGAGGCGGACTCGGCGCGTAGAGACAGATGAAGTCGCACGGACAACCACGTCTGCCTTCAAAGACCGTCTGACCGTTCTTGTTCGTCGCTATAAGGACGTGCTCCTAGTCCGTGTGTCGTTGAAAGTCGTCTTGAAACTGGTGGTGTCCCTACAGCGAAGCGGATCATCGCTTGCGAGCGTCTGCGGATGTTTGAGCCTCTTCCCGGCGCGTCAAGAGGAGACTGAGCATCTGCGTACAATCAAGAAGAACCTGGTTGCACTCCGAGACTGCTGTGGCTAGGTTGATGCGTCTCGTCGCAGGACTGTCACTTGTACTAATTATTCAAGGGCTGAAAGAAGGAACGTCGGCTCTGTCACATCGCCAAGCCAAAGTGGATCTTGCAACATGGAAGGACATCATCTTTCTTCAGGCCGACTATCATCAATCAGGCTTCCATTCAAAAAAGCGCATTGAAGGCTACATTGCAAAGACAATCGCATTGAGGGTATCCGCCAATGACTCCACTCAGCACCAACGCTTCTATAAACATGAGCGCCGCGCTATACAGGCTCGTAGCTTTCCAGCTGTACATATGCGCCTCTTTCGCGCTCCTCGGCCTTTTGCCTCCTTCCCATAATCGTGTCCTTTAGATCAGCTATGCGTGATACTATGCCCGCTCTGCGGAGTGATAGTATGCCATCAATATTCTCTTCCGCCATCCAGCCAGGTCTGCTCCAGAATTTCAATAACAAACTACTGACCACCACTGTCACACTTGAGCATGCCATTGCAGCGCCGGCTGCTAAAGGTGGCAGCGTAATGCCCCACGGCAGGAGAAAGCCCATAGCAATTGGTAAACCAAATGCGTTGTAGACGCAGGACAGCAGTAAGTTCAGCTTGATTCTCCTGAAGATCGTTTTGCTCAAGTGCAGTGAAGCAGGAACATCCATAAGTTGGGTTGGCTTCATGAGCACGATATCCGCAGCGTCCATCGCCACATCAGTACCAGAGGCAAGGGAAATTCCAACATTTGCCGTGGCGAGCGCAGGGGAATCATTGATGCCATCACCCACCATGGCCACTGTGAGGCCTTGTTTCTGCAGGTCTTGGATGATCTCCTTTTTGCCTTCGGGTAACACACCGGAGAAAACATTCTCGGGTTCAATGCCAACCAGGGCAGCAACGTGAATGGCTGTGGCCGCCTGATCGCCTGTCACTAGAGATGTTCCGATGTTCATGCGGTGAAGCGCAGCAATGGCGGCTCTAGCGGTTGGCTTGAGTATATCCGACAATCCGACAGAACCAGCGTAAGCTGCATCAATGGCGACGTGTATTGTGGTTATGCCTGCTGATTCAGAGGCCTTGGAAGATGATGGAGCAGAGAGCGACCGACGTCGGACTTGGTCGTAATCATCGTACTCCTCCTCAGCCCCATTTGGCAGTTCGATGCCCTGCTTGCGCAAGAATGAAGCATTACCAATGACGATGGCATATCGCCGCCGCTCGAATTTGGAGCCCGGTTCGATTGATGCGGAAATGCCGTTTCCCACGGTCGCTTTGAAGTCTCCCATGTGTCCTTCGAGTTGCTCGTCAGCCGCTAGACCCAACTTTTGTTTCGCGCCACTGAGTATTGCCTTGGCGATAGGGTGCTCGCTGCTGGTCTCAGCAAGGCCGACAAGTGTCCACCAGAGGTCTGTCTGTGATTTCCACGGCTCTGTTCGTTCAGACTGCGAGACGCTCATCTTGCCCATGGTCAAAGTACCTGTCTTGTCAAGAACAATGTGATTGATCTTGGTAGCAGTCTCCAACGCTGCTCCACCCTTCACCAGGATACCCTGTTCCGCACCAACACCGGTGCCAACCATGACAGCAGTGGGCGTTGCCAGACCAAGGGCACATGGACAGGCAAAGACGATGACTGCGATGCAAAGCTTGACGCAGACCATCAGCCGTCCGCCGCTGTCATCGCTCAGGAAGATTGACGGCGGGTGTGGCAAGATATGACTGAGGATCATCCAGCCAACAAATGTCGCTAGGCCGAGTGTGATGATGATTGGCACGAAGTATCCAGCGACGATATCTGCCAAGCGTTGAATTGGTGCACGACTCGTCTGTGCTTCTTGGACGAGGCGAACAATTTGACTGAGCTGTGTATCTCGGCCTGCTCGTGTGACTTTGAAGTCCAATCGGCCAGCGTTGTTGACAGTGCCAGCCATGAGAGCCGAGCCAGGCTTCTTGTTGATGGGCATAGCTTCACCAGTGACCATACTCTCATTGACGTAGCTCTCACCGCGCATAACAACACCATCCGCGGGGATCTTGTCTCCCGGCTTCAGAATCACAATGTCGCCGACCTCTATCAATTCGGTGGGAATAGTCCTCTCCTCTATAGCAGATCCGGAAGCTTCATTGTCCGTGGGTTTCTTTTCGTTAATTGCCTGCTCCGCGTCCCAATTCTCAGAGGCTTTCGCAGCTGCAATGGGATCTGTGTAAATAGTGGCCATGGGAGGTGAGAGACTCATGAGTCTCGACAGCGCCTTCGAAGTTTGCCCCTTGGCACGGTTCTCTAGGAAACGACCCAGCGTGATGAATGTGATCAGCATTGTGCTTGTATCGAAGATTGTTGATGGCCTCGAGTGAGGCGGTATTAGGATCGAGACCAACATGGCCGCGCAACTGAAGAAGAAAGCTGCCGAAGTGCCGAGTACAACGAGTACGTCCATTGTAGGTGATCCATGCTTGATGGACTTGTATGCCGAGACGTAAAACCGCTTTCCGATTCCAAATTGCACGGGGATTGTTAATGCAAGGCAAGCAACATCACCTAGCCAGAGGCCAGGGATGATCGGCAGTTTGATACTACCCACGTCCAGAGGCTTGACAAACATGGGTAGGAGC
This sequence comes from Cercospora citrullina, assembly GCA_013365195.1. Classification (NCBI taxonomy): domain Eukaryota; kingdom Fungi; phylum Ascomycota; class Dothideomycetes; order Mycosphaerellales; family Mycosphaerellaceae; genus Cercospora; species Cercospora citrullina. The sequence goes on from JAASFF010000310.1 coordinate 147,519, forward strand.
ATGCTGATGACAAATACCGGGATGGCAAAACCCAGAGACACTCGAAAGGCGCGCTTCCATTCTTGGATCTCCTTTGTCTTGGCCAGTGATTCCAGTTGTGCATTGTTATCGTCGTTGTCGGCCACCAGCGCGTTGTATCCAGATTGTTCAATAAGTTCCACGATCGCCCGTAGACCGATCACGGATGGGCTGTGTGAGATTGAAGCCCGGCCACTTGCAAAGCTAATGTTGCTCGAGACAATTCCAGGCACATTCTTTAGCTTCGTCTGCAACTCCGCCGCGGATTCAGGACTGGGCAGACCAAACACCTTGAATTGTGCCAGACAATTGGACGCCGATGCCTGCACCCCTTCGTCCACGCTTGACACTACTGTAGCGTCGAAACCTCTATCTTCGATCGTCTCAGTGATTTTAGCGACCGGAAGCACCGCGGAGTCGTGAACAATGACTGCGCGTTCAGCGAGCAGACTGATGTTGAACTGGACAACACCAGGAAGATCCTTTACGCCGCTTTCCACTGCAGAAGTGCAAGCACCGCATGTCATGCCCTCAATGGCTATGGTAGTAGTTGTATATCGCTTGCTTGTGCTCTTCCTTCTGGATCGCGGTTTTGTAGAAATCGTTTCGCTCAACTTCGTCTCCAGAATCTCTGCATCGAAACCGGTATCCTCGATCGTCTCTGCAAGTTTCTCCGGGCTGATAATACTTGCATCATGTTCTATCACAGCGCGTTCTGACAGCAGCGATATGCTGAAGCTCTTGACGCCTGGAATGTCCTTGAATGCGCCTTCCACCGCGGATGTGCAAGCCCCACAAGTCATGCCTCCCACGTGGAGCGTGGTCGTAGATATACCCCCTCCCAGCAGATCCGTCTCTTCACCTTCCGAGCCGTCTTCGTCAGACACATCGAACAGAGATCTCTCCGGCAGGTCGCTACTGATGACTGTAGCATCAAATCCTCTGTCGTCTATGATTTCCCGTATCTGCTCGGCGCTGATCTTGTCCGCGTCGTGGGCGACAACAGCCCTCTCCATCACCAAGCTGACGGAGACACTTCCAACCCCGTCCACATCTTTCAGTCCAGATTCAACAGCCGATGTGCAAGCACCGCATGTCATTCCCTCCACCCGTAATGTCGTGGTCGTCATATGCATGGTCGGGGGCGCTGGCGCGGTGTTTGGCGCCATGTCGGAGGTGGTGTCCGTCGAGCGACGGAGAAAATTCTTCGCTACCAGAGGGGTGCCAGTGACGGTGTCGCTCGCAGCCGGTTACGAATGCTTCCGCGCATCCGTGAATGAGTATGCGTAAGTTCTATCGTGGAAGCAATACAGAGATCGCCGCGAGTGCCATGTGCTGCGGGCAGAGCGCTGTACGCAGATGTCAATAGAGAACAAGGACAAAGAAGCAGAAAGTGTGGACGCTGCGGTCCCACAGCCAACAAGGCGCCGTTTCAAGCAAACAACATGGCAACTTTGGGTGGGAGAGGTGTCGTGAGATGGCGACAACGCTTGGGCGACACTTCTTGGGCGGTCTTGAACGGCTTCCGACCTTCCCAATCAAGGCCCTGATCGGACGCTTTGCTTATCACGTAATGCTTGGCCGGGGATCAGCCAAGTTTGCGAGGGTAGTGTCTCGAGTGTTCACTTGTCCCGCACATAGAGAGTCTCGTGTACCACATATATTTGCTGTTGCTACTTCGTCTTTGCCCTCCAAAAGCCAGTACATGTTTGGCGAAGTGAAGCCACCTCCGTGCTTTTGAGTTAGTACCTCGCCTCCAAAAGTTCTCTCCAGCTACCGGCTACCAGCCAATGGAACCGCATTGCCGCACTTATTTATAGCTGTGCACTCCTCTGCCACGCTCTCATCACCGGCCCAGCTGCTGTCTCAATATCTTCACGCACTCGTCCGGCTTGCTGAGGAACGGACTGTGCCCACCTTCCAAAGTGAAGTAGGTCCAGTTCACACGCTCCTCTTCACTTAGCAGCCCGAGGAGAGTCTGCTGGGTGGAAAGTGGTAAAGCAAGGTCCTCGGTAGTGTAGATATATGTGCATGGAAATTGCCTCCAAGGCGCGTGTCTGGTAGTTTCGGTAAAAGCTGAATATGAGTGAATATGAACGTGTTTCGCAGCTTCCTGTGCAAGCTGGGGATCAACATCTTGATAGAAGCACGAGATAGGGTCAGGCACGACCACTGCGTGTCCCTAAAGAACTGTGAGCAATGCCTTAATTCCAAATATGAGCTTGCTACGTACCTCGTGCCGAGCCCAAGAGGCGACTTGGCCGTTGGTGCGAGTGGTCAATGAATTTCCTTGCTGGACGACTATAGCGCACAGATAGACAATGCGCTGCACCTTGTTCTTCGCATTCTCGCTCAACTCTGCTGCAGCTTCGCCACCGACTACGCCGCCGTAGCTGTGACAGACTGGTATGATCGTATCGGACTCCGCCGCCGCTTGCTCCAATACGACCTTGGCCGCTTCGACGTCTGCCCGAAGTGCACCCTCGCGCAGGACTTCATCTACATTGGGATTGACCGATGGCAGGTCTACCGTCGACACGCCGAATCCGGCATCCTTCAGCCTTGTGGCGAGGAGTTGCAGATGCCAGGCCCGATGCCCGGCGCCATGAATTAGAACGAAGTGTGTCTTGTTTCCAGACATGATGGGAGTGATGTCCTCGAGGATGAAGCAAAGAACGTGGTTTTCTGGCGTTCACGCCATCTTTATAGTTGTCGTCCGGCTACTGCATTCGCGCAACGCATTGGCACAGGCTCGCTCCTGAGGATTGAACTCACCTTGTGCTTTTGCCCGACAGCGAACCAGCTTAATAATGCAGCGAGCACTGTATGGACAACCATCAAGACTAAACCGAGCCCTAAATCACCAGACGGCAGGTAGACAGCTTGCCGTGACATGCTGTATGGTGCGATTGTGTTGTAGGATTGAGCGGCATTGCTCTGGAGGCCTTAAAGCTAGCCGCCATCGTTGACCGGCGCCATGCTGTACCAAGTGAGCATATGCCACCTGTGGTGAGCGCCGACCTTGCTATCTGCTCAGTCAGCGCCGCGACGTGATGCTCGTGTCTGAAGTTGAGTGCCATCACTAAGACTATATTCGCCTCACTTCAGCAGTGTATATCTCGGATGTCGGTTGAGACGTGCTCAACAAAGCTCCCGCAAGTCACCTTCAGCTACGCCACAAGCGAGAGGCGAGATCGCGCTACTGCATCTTCCGCCAGTCAGAGACAACGGCCAATCGTATTTCTTCAGCCAAGGAGCCCCAGTCAAACTTCAATTCGGCCAAGTCTCAGGTGACTTTGCTGCAATAGGCATGAGACCGCCATTAGTGCTGCCATCCTGGCCGCAGCGGCAGGCCGCGTGTCACGGTGGCCAGTGAGCGTCGAGAGGCCAGACTCGCGAGTCTCCTGGCGGCCCTTTGCTGTCTGCTCCATTTCTCTTCTCCTCCCCCGATCCACCGCGCATCTTCAATATACAACCTTTTGGTGCCACACTCGTTGAAGGCCGCGCGTTTTTCCCACTGTCGCTTTGTGGTCTTCATCATCATCACCCATTTTTAATACCGACCTTCGCTTTGTGTCTGGCTTGGTGGCGACGATTGAGATCGACGACCGGCATTCCTGAAACCCGGTCGCTGCTGCAGAAGACAAACACACGACAGGCGCGTTGCACAGCATCCACTGCTCGGGCGCCCGCCTTCTACCACTGCTCTTCGCATACCGAGTCCGACGAACGAACAAGCCCATTAGCATATCTACCCTTCGTGCAGCTGCACGCGTCCCGACGCCATGAAGTCGACCTTCTCCGCAGCCGCGATCCTCGCCGGCCTCGCGCTTGTCAGCGCCCAGGACTCTCCGAAGTGTTCCCCGAGCAGCCCTTGTCCAGCAGACGCGCCTTGCTGTTCTCAGTACGGCCAATGCGGTGTGGGTGCATACTGTCTGGGAGGATGTGACCCCAAGTCCTCGTTCAACCTCCAGTCGTGTATGGCGGCACCGACATGCAAGAGCGCAGACTACAAACTCACTTCGCTGGACGATGTGATGCCAAACACGCGATACCTGGGAGATGCAAGCAAGGCGAACTGGGTCAGCTCTGGAACGGCTGTCGCATACAATGGCGACTCGCTGTTGCTCACCATGGCACCCAGCACAGTCGGAACTCTGCTCTCCAGCACACACTACGTTTGGTACGGCAAGATTAGTGCAACAATGACCTCCTCGCGGGGACAAGGTGTTGTCACTGGTTTCATTTTGATGAGCGATGTCAAGGACGAAATTGATTTTGAATTCGTTGGCGATGACGTTCAGGCCGCACAGAGCAACTACTACTACCAGGGAATTACCGACTGTGAGTCTTGCCCTCCACTGTCATCATGCGGACTTTTACTAATCGGTTGTAGATGGCAATATGAAATCACTCGGAGTGTCGAACACCGACACTGACGTCCACACTTACACGATCAATTGGACTCCAGACGAGATCACATGGAGCATTGATGGCAAGGACCTGCGCACTCTCAAGAAGTCGGATACATACAACGAGACTACCAAGAGCTACAACTACCCACAGACCCCATCTCGTGTGCAACTTTCCCTCTGGCCGGCTGGTCTCCCAACCAACGGAGAGGGCACTATCGAGTGGGCGGGCGGTCTAGTCGACTGGGACAACAGCCCATACATGCAGAACGGCTATTACTACGCAATGGTCAAGGACATCTCTGTTGAGTGCTACGATCCACCAAGTGGTAATGCAGGTGGCAACGCCTACTACTACACCGGCGGAAGCTTCAACGAAGACACTGTTGCTATTGGCAGCAACAACACTGTCCTCGGTTCGATGATGGCGAATGGAAACAACCCAGACTACGGCAAAGTCCAGCCAGGCTCTTCCACAGCTTCCGCTCCTAAGATGGGCAAAACCCCCGAGTCGGTGCCAGGTGTGACTGGAGGTGGCAACGTTGCAGCCGGCGGACAAGCTCCTATCGAGTCGTCTGACAACAACAACAACGGAGGCTCGTCCAGCTCTGGTTCTGGTTCCGGTTCCGGTTCCGGGTCAAGCAGTGGCTCGACTGGTGACTCGAGTTTCTCGCAAGGTGGCGGAAGCACTGGCGCCACTACTGGTGAAGCGCCAAGAATGATTGCCACTAGCAGCGCAGTCGCTCTGCTTGGTTTCTTCGTTGCTGCTCTTATGCTTTAATTTCTTGTTTATTTGACAAAAACGCTGCACGTTGGACTAGCGGGCGGATGTAATGCCCTGACGGCTTTTCACTCCTTCAATGAGCGGATGGTATCAGTCGATGGCCGCGCGGGTTTGTACAGTACCATGCCCTTGACTAACGACGCATTGGACGTTCTTTTCTTCGTGCATGATTGGACTATGTAGCCAGTTGCATAAGCAGCAAAAAAGTAATGTTCAATGAAATGAAGCATGAAAGTCTATCGAGCTCAGACTCCCTCTACACACCGAGTCTGAAGCAAAGCGTCTTCACAATTGAAGATCACAATACAATACAACAGGGCGTACTCTGCCTGTGATGGCATCAAGGTGCATGGCGAGGCATCTGTCTCTCGACATTGTTGCAGTACTAGGACTAAGTGTGGTAGCCTGGATGTGAGCGTGGTGTGGGTCCGGCCGTGAGGCTCAGTTTTGCCAAGCCTCCCACAACTTTTCGAAGTCGCCGAACGCCGACATCAATTGCAGGACGCCGAATCGCTGGCAAGATTCAGTTGACCACCGCACCGACCGACACATCCCTCTACCTCCGTCCAACACCCTCAATCCACCGTCAAAATGGAGAACGAACGCGGCGAGCTCGTCGACCTGTACGCGGTCCCCGCACAATCATCCTCGGACGCGAAATAGCAGCCACTAACAATTTTCTCTTCCACAGCTACGTCCCACGCAAGTGCTCTGCTACCAACCGCATCATCAAGGCCAAGGACCACGCCTCTGTTCAGATCTCCGTCGCAAAGGTTGACGAGAACGGCCGTGCGACCGGCGAGAACCAGATCTACGCCCTCTGCGGATTCGTTCGCGCCATGGGCGAGAGCGACGATGCGATTAACCGACTTGCGCAACGCGATGGATTCTTGAAGGGTGTCTGGAGCGCTTCCCGATAGATGGAGCAAGATGGGCTGGAATGGTCATGAAGCGACGAAGTTAGAAGCGAAAGGTGAGGAATCGGGACACACTTTGGCTGCGCGAGGGTGGATGTGCTAATTGAAGAGATCAGGACATTGCTGCTGACGGCTCATGTCTGGCGTATGGTGTTAACTCGGAGTCGGCCATGCGACGATATAACGACATAGAGTGGCTTTGCTCATAGCTCAGGCCTGGCGACACCCGACAAGTGCGGAGTGCGCCACGCGCAAAATGCACCACAACAGATTCCACGATTCACGACATATGTCTGCCCTCAATTTCCTTCTCCATTCCGCGTTTCTATGTTCTTACATACGTTCCCCTTTCATTTGCCTCCAATTACATTTGACGGCTGATTACGGCCTTCTCTTTCCCTCTCATCAAGGTGAGTTGGCCATGAAAGCAGGAGGAAAGGCAAGAAGTACTGCTTGGGATTCGCTGGTATCTTCGGAAACCGCTCTCCTTTGCTTGCTTCGCCAGCCAAGAACGAACATGCGCTGGAAAAGTCTGCGGTCGTTGAGCTCATTGGCTGTGGTACAGATACAAGCGATACATCTCCTTCCGGCAATTCGTTCTTCACTGCCCACAGCTATCATTTCTCAACGAACATTCTCTACACACAACTCGCCCCTTCAGCTGAAGCGAATCGTTTCCTCTGCGACGCTAATTCTACTGGGGCCCAAGGTCACTGCCTCAGTACATCTGCACTTCGAGCAAAGCCCGCCCTACGCCTGCATCCAGTCCCGGCACGCCGTGGTTCTCCACCTCGTAGGCGACTGCTTGCCTGTCCCGACATGCTTCTTTGAACCCGTCGACTGATCCTCCAACACCAAAATACATCCGCTTTGCTCCAATCATGGCCTTTGCCATCTTCACTCGTTTTAGGAGAATGGCCAGTAGATCGGCGAAAGTTTCCGTTGACTCTGGGCTGTATATTGTCTCTGCAGCTAGCACGACTAGTCCCATATCTGGGGCAGAGCTCGGAATCAAAGCTGCTAGTGAGGGCGACCATGGTCCAGAAACGAAGTTCAATGCTATTCCGGCATTGGTTAGATCAGCTTTGAAGCGGTTCAGGAGATCCGGTGTCAGTTCCAAGTCCCCAGTCGTGACAGCGTCCTGGCTGGAGGTGTCGAATCCCGAGTTCTCTGTATTTGCAGCCCACGTCAAGATTAGGTTGGGAAAGGTGATGAGTCGAAGGACTTCTTCGTTGTAATCTGCCAGGGTGAAGGTCAATCCGCTTATCGAATTGAGCAGAGCATGGCGGTACAGTATCAGCGAAGGCAGAGCACTTCCAGCTCCGAGCTGGATGGTGGTTAATGGAGGTTCACGATTTCGATAGATGATCACGTACCTCCACAATCTGATCACATTTCACAAGCTCATCGATGTCCTTACGGGGTCCGCGATCGAGCAGGAGACTGGCCAAATCTACCGAGCATTCCCAAGTCTTGAAACCGCCTTCGTATATTCCAGATCGGAGGTCAGACTTGTCGAGTTGTTCTACAACTTGATCGTTGGCCGAAGAGTCTTCTTGCAATAGCTGCGCGCGAACATCGAACAGCTCGCGTCTTGGCAGGTACACAGTACGGCCCAAGGGTGACTCGATGCGTACGGTACTGTAGCTCAGGTGCTCGGGCAATGTCGTGATCTGGCGCCGATTAGCTGAAGCTCCCTTGAATCATATAATAATTTTCACGCAAAGGTGCTCCTGCAATGTGATCGAAGAATCTGCAAGCCTTGGAATCCTTTTCGTATCGAGAGTGACGCTCTTACCTACCAGGTCATCGAGCTTATGCGCGCGGACTGGAACCTGATGACCGATCGCTGCGCTCTGCTTAGCAATTGGTGCGACCTGTGCAGCATCTTCATTGTCGCTGCCTACGTCTTCGGAGAAACCAAAGGAGAAAGCCATGCCGTGCCCGACTTGTATGAGCGGCGTGAAATTGCCAAACGCTTCGGAATTAGGTTACGCCCGCTCCTGCCAAGCAAACGGTCTTTTTGGTGTTGCCTGGTTGGCTCGAGGGGAGCCACCAACAACACAGCCATCACTCCGCGCATAACTTGCATCAACAATTGGCCGAATGTAATGCTCACATGTGGGCCAAATCCTGTACAGGTAGGGAGCCTGGAAGACTGGGAAGCATATAAGAAGAGGACGTCGTCGTGAACATACTGATAGCAAGTTATACTCACAACTCAAGGATTCAACGGGCACTTACTGCGATCTATCGAATCCAGAAACATTCGAAATCTGACGCAATGTCATTCGCACCTACAAATCCCTACAAGCCTTACGCTGAGTCTCATGAGAATCCAAAAGGTGCTGGAGATGCTCGCCCAACAGCACTCCAGATAATCAAAGACAACAATGCTGAGGGCAAGTTCAAAGGCAAGACCATTTTGATCACCGGGTCTTCTTCTGGCATTGGCGTCGAAACTGCTAGAGCACTGTACGAGACTGGTGCACAGCTTTATCTCACAGCAAGAGATATGCCGAAGCTCGAGAAAGTTGTCGATGACATTGTCCAAAACGCCACGATCACAGATGCACCTCGTCCCAAGCCTCTGGAGATCCATCTCGACTCTCTGGATAGTGTTCGCAAAGGTGCCGAAGAGTTCAAAAAACAGTGTAAGCAATTGAATATCCTGTGTGTAGCTCACTGCATCATATTTGCGGAATGCTAATTTGTTCTGCAGCATTAACAACGCCGGAGTGATGGCCTGCCCACAATCGAAGACTAAAGACGACTTCGAACTTCAAGTCGGCACCAATCACTTTGCCCATTTCCTCCTCTTGCAGCTTCTCAAACCCGTCCTTCTTTCTTCCAGTACGCCAGACTTCCACTCGCGAGTTATCAATCTTTCCTCTGCAGGCCACAGATTCGCTCCAGTGCGCCTCCAGGACATGAACTTCAGCGAATCGGATTCGTACGAAAAGTGGGCTTCATACGGCCAGTCCAAGACTGCCAACATCTATATGGCATCTTCGATCGAGAGACATTACGGATCTAGAGGTCTCCATGGCTTGAGTGTTCATCCTGGCGGTATCCTTACAGAGCTCGGCAGGCATTTGAACGAAGACGATTTTGAACAGATGAAATTTGACAATCTTGCAAACATCATGAAAAGTCCACAACAGGGCGCCGCAACAACTGTTTGGGCTGCCGTTAGCGATCATTTCGAAGGAAAGAATGGAGGCAGGTGAGTAGAAATGAATCGTTCATGCTCAATCTGAGAGTCGTTCGCTGATGCTGATCGTCGAGCAGATACCTGGAAGACTGTGGTGAATCTTCACCTTTGCCACCCGACTTTGACATAATGACCGCTGGATATGCCACGCACATCTACAACGAAGGGGACGAAGAGAAATTGTGGAAGTTGAGCAATGAACTGCTCGGCTTGCCAGTGGAGGACTAGGATCGTGCTGTGCATCTTGATGCAAACGAGACGCTCGGAACAAAACAGAAGCAGGAAGTCAGAAAGCACATCGAACGCTCAAGTGCTCTCCGTCGAAAGTCCAATTTGTACTGCTAGCGTGGGTATCATCGTACTACGGGACTTGCTCATCAATCATGATCCGTCGTATCCAAAGTCCTGTCAATTCATTCATCACAATTCTCGCTCCTGCTTCCCGCTACCCAACATCTTCTTATCTCCTTGTTCAGATTTGCCTACAATCTTCTCATAATTCTGTGCAGCGAGTCGACGACTCTCATCTCTTTGCTTCTCCAGTCTTTCAATGCCCAGGTTGATGCTTTCAATGTGGATTTCTAGGGGGATTTTGTCTGTGCCAACAGTTTCGGGCATTGCTAAGCGTTCTCGTAGGTCTTCGAGGCTGTGTTGGATCTCTTGCAGCTTCAACAGGGTAGCTGTTACGTGGCCCCATGCAAGACGCCGGTATTCGCCCACGTTGCGGAGCAGCTCAAGCTGAGAGTTGAGTTTGTTGAGATCTTTGCGATTGCCTCCGAGCTTGGTCCAGAGGGCGGCAAACAGTTCGTCTTTGCCAGATTCGATTCTGATTCCATCACGAGTGGAGATCCCTGAGATGATGTCAAGTCTGTTATCGAGGTTGTCAAGAATATCCCGAAGCGCCATAGCCTCATCGATTAGCGACATGATCTGCTCTTCCACTGCACCTGTATGGCGGAGGTACTGGTCAAGAAGCACATCCCTCGAGAGGCTGAGGGGCTGAAAGGGTGCGAAAATATTCAGATTGTTGCTGAAGAATCTGGCAATCGACCCGCGCTGTGCTTCCTTCTCTGACACGCCATCAATCACACTTAGTGTCCAGCGGTTGGTGGACAGAATGTGGTCCACTGCTCTGCCGATGCGTGAGTTGAATCGACTAAGATCGCCGCTTGCTTGTCGTGCGGTGTCGACAAAGCCACTGAATTCGAACACAAGCTCATTCTTCGAAGGAAGACTAGAGTACTGCACGACATGCTTAAGGTCGCGGATGCTAGCTTCACTTCTCTTCATGTCCGCTGGCAGATTCGCACCGACTGACGAGCTCTTCAATACATCTTCGAATGCGTTCTGTGCCTGCATGAGCTGCCCAAACTCTGCTTGGCCCTTGAGCTCTGGAGCATTGCTGTTCGGGCAAAATGGTAAGCCTCCTGTGAATGGTAACCGGCATATCGGCGTCAGCGCATTGTTGATTGTGTTGTTCAAGAATCCAGATCCAAATACTAGCGCAGCGGCAAGCAGATATACCAGAAGGGCCCAGCCGAAAATTGGCTTCATGTTGTGGAGCACTAGGCCCACCACATCTGTCGTGTATGATAGCAGCGGCTTGATGACCTTGCTCCAGGCAACAGCTGAATACTGCGAAGTCTTGCCTGTCTTCTCCTCGTCCGACTCGTACTCCTCCTCGTCGTGTTGACTGAGCTTGCTCTTCTCAAAACGTCCAGCGTCACTTGTCATACTCCGCTCCGCCAATCTCGCTCGCGGAGTTGTTGCTCTGCTCAATTTCCTGATCTGCCCAGCATCCGATGTATTGCTCCTCTCGTTCAGCCTAAATCGTGGTGTTGCATCTCGTTTCCTGCCATCTTTTGTATGATGTCGAGCATCTGGAGCTGATGGCATCACCAGCTCAGGCTCGTTTGAGGAGCGCAACGTTCTCCGCCGTGGAGACTCATTTTCATTGTTCGTCGCTCTTTGTGAGGGATTTCTTGAAGCCTCGAACGCGCTGCCAACCTCTTCGCGTTCCGTCTGTTCATCGTATATGCCTTCCGAATGCTGCGAATCGCTTACGTCGTCCCAAGATTCTGTCAAGTCGGTGGGGCGGGCGCACCGCGTTCGTGCCATTTTCGTCAGTCGATATGATCGCGGTCTCGTACTGTGGTTGCTCCAGCGCCTGTGTTCAGCCTTTGTCAAGTGGCCCGCTACAGCGAAACGTGGTCGATGAGACTTGGGCAAAGTGCGCCGAAAGTTGGATATCCATACTCTGATCCAGCCACCACGCGTATTGTTGACCTGCTGCAGGCATCACGCGAGGTTCTCATTCACCCATGACGTAAAGTTCGGCGCTAGCAGGCTTAGTCCTGCAAACCACTCGAGACGAGGTGAGACACACAGGTAGCACAACATGTCAACTTCATACTGAGATTTGACCTGCAGTTTGAGAAAGCAATCGGACGGAGCGCTATATTCGACATGGAATTCATTGCGAGTTTTGCTCAATCACGGCAAAGCTGGACGCTCCGGATCCTGCAAACGAGCCAGCTCTAGCAGCAAACGATATATGTACACAACTTGATCAACGGGCCGCATTGATCTCAGTGCCCATTTCCTTCCAGCTAGTGCTAGTTCTTTGGCGAGAACTCTGCCTTCTCTCTCCTCGACGAAATATCGAACGACCTCCGCCAACTCAGTCATCTCGAGGGAGATAGGTATGTAATGTAGCCAAGGTTGGAGCCTATCATCGTGCCATTCGCGGAATACTGTTTGCTTCAGCGGCAGAGAGTTTGATTCCACGAATCGATAGTATCTCGCAGAGTGGCCATTGCCGTCAGCATCGAAAACAAGAGTGTATTCTAGGGCTCTCTTCCTTGGCTCAGGCGCGACCACGTCAAAGTACTCTTGTTGATGAGCACAAGCTTCTGGCGAGCATTGCACAACGTCTGTGAAATGAACGTTGAACATGGCCTTCTTGAGGCTCTGTTTGATGGGCTCCCATGGCCCATTCTTTCCTTTTCGGTGCAGCAACGTTTGAGCTTCCGCATCCATGTCGTTTGCGAGACTAACAAACCGCTGCCTATGCAGAGGCAACCAGTCGTCTTCGGTCACATTCTGAAATCCTCCTGTGGTTTTCCCCGCCCAATACAGCGCATGAGTCTTCTCTTCGTACTCAACACTCTCTTCAGGATCGGAAGCATAATCGCTGTGGGTGTATGCTCTTGCTGGAAATGGAATATCGTTCATGGTGGAAATTACTGCAGGCGACAGTACAGGCAAGGGAACATATGCGGTGTGAAGAGATGTTGCGGACTCCCAAAGCCCATGCGCGTGCTTCCACTCCTTGTGGTCGCAGAGAGACAACGACCTGAAATTGTCTTGCACGAATCCGAAGACCTTGTGCTCGCTGCCGAGCGATACAAGCTCTGAATGCGACTCCCGTGAGCGCTGTGACTCGCGACACTGGTCAACGACAAGTTTCTGCCATGCATTACCTTGGCCGAGGTCCATCCACTGCACTTCGTTTGATTCCGGTTCGGGGTCGCGCTGCTGGTGCCGCGAGCGAGCGCTGAATGACGAGTTGCGGTTCAGCAGGACACGCGGTTCATCGAGCAGATTAACCAGGAGCTCAACATCAGGCAGGTGGTTTATTACTCTGGCGTCGGCAAAAATGCGCAAGATGACATCCCCCAGAACTTCACAGCCCTCTTGTAATTGGCTGTTTTTAATCTTGCAAGGTGCCATCTCTGCTCGAGCGTGCGGCCGGGCCATCGTCTTCTGAATTTCTGCGCCGGTGTATTGAAGAAGAGGAGAAATCGCATCATCAAGGACGTCAAAGTCGTCTATGATAGGGGATGATACTGCTTTGGCGTAGGCAAACCAGTACTCGAAATTTGGGGGTGGCGATCGTCCATACCGACGGAGGTACTCTTCGACGGCTTGCTCGTAGGTAGTGGACTGGCGCGCAACCTTCTCTTCATGTTTGCGAGTAGCTGCCTTGGACATTGTCGAGATAGGATGTTCCTTCGATAACCCTGGCCCAGCTGATGTCGCTATCGACTCTGATGTTGATGATTCAGCCGAAGGCCAATATGTCTGTATTGGGTGCGCCGATGTCCCGACAGACGTCGATCGCAAATACCAAGTGCCCAAAGTTGCGCAAAGACCTATAGAGACAAATAGCCGTAGCGAGGCATGGCGCCGTTTTGCAAGCATCCTGCTTTAAATCCACGTCAGACGGTGGCTAGTTCGCGAGGCGTGCAGTGCACCAGGCGTGAGTAGTCGTCACTATGCTTAAGCCTGGGAGTATTGCAGCGAACGTAATGTTCAATAGAGCTCGCTATGCCTCCTTGACATGAGGACTTCTTGACCCAAAAGAATCTGCAGTATTGAGGTTGTAAGTACATCAAAGCCAGTCCAGTATTCTACGCGGAAGATGCGTTACCACGAGTCGAATCGGCGCGCGCAGCGTCGGTCCATCAGTAGCGAGCGGCAGCACGCAGCTCACACCAACGTTCCTCGATGCCTTGCGATGCGAGTCGATAGCAAGGAACGGAGAACACGCGTTGTCGGCTCGTGGCTTGAGGACCCCTAGGCCATTTTTAAGTCAAGTCCCGAATGGCGTTGCTAGCTTCCAGAAGTGCACCTGAGGAAGTATATGAACCATGGTCCGCGATATTGAACGCCCCGAGTCATGCATCGCTCTCTGCCGACTCGCCTGAAACGTGCCGGAAGGGAAGCTCGTCGAGCATCGATGCATGCTCCTTCGCTGGCCAACAAGGCGACAGTATGAAGGCGCTGTGCATCTTTCTTGTTGTCGCAGCTGGCTGGAGATGGGCGCTTTGACTTTGGCTGTGCAATTTGCAACCGAGCTCTTGCATCCGCCACACTTCCTCTTGCGGTTTTTGGCTGCGCGGTGGACTGGCTCGAGCCGTGCGAGCCGTGTCGCCACTACATATTATTACAGAACCGCCATGATCATGTGCTGCTGGTGTTGTCCGAGTGTAGACGTTCATGGCGACGAAGCACGAAGAGATCCACGCCAGGGTATTTCATTTCCCATGCTTGCAGATAGTTGTTGCCTTAGGCTACCGGTCCCACGTGTCTGAGTCTGAGGGGAAACAACGAAACAACACTCACCTTTGCACTCTGCGGCGAGACTGCGCACGCCATTGAGCGCCCATCCATACGGATCCAGGCTGTCATATCTGCTTCGCCCGTCGCTGCGCACCATTGAAGAGTGCTGTCGAACCAATGAGGCCCATTCCTCCTCGAGTCGAATCAAGCCGCACACGTCCTGGACTCTACCTCCTAGTGGGCACACGATCGCTCCTGCACATGCAGGCCAGCTTCGATACGCCTGTGCCACGCGTGCGAGAGCGTTGTTGACTACGAAGTGTATAGATTGACGACACCAAGTGTCATCTCCATCGGCTTATGCATGACCAGCGTCCTTGCGGCTAGTGAAGGACATTCCCAATGCAACATTCATCACAGTCTCGGCTTGAACACAGCCTCAGCAGTCTTGTCTGATACCGAAGCGTCCAATGACCACCTCATCATGTAGCCGCCGCAGAAGTAGATGTTCTCCGCTCACATGCCGTCTAACAGGTGTGCGTCGATGCCGCAAGAGGATTGCTCCCGAGAAGATGGACAATATACCCAAGCATTGAGTACGATGATGGACTCGAGCACGAGGAGCAAGCGGAGAACTCACGCCAACCCTACGGAGTTCACGGCCGCCAATACCGTCTTTGCTCAAGGAGCAAAGAATGACATGAACGCTGCGCCATTGCCAAAAGTGTCGCTCCTGGGCACCGGGACACATCCGATTACAAATATTCATGCTCCCGTCTCCAGGTAATAACGACAATGAGACTTACGCGTTGAACTGGTCCAGTCGAGGTATCTGAAGCAACCAATGGACACAATGATAGTAAGGAGTTCCCAGAGGCTAGCCGTGGGCAGGTTGCTTGCCGCACAAGGTATCGAGCAGCTCGCATTGCGATGACTATTTTGGCACCTGCAACATTGCCGCTTCTAATGTACCTGTATTCAGAAGCCTGTTGCGTCCCCTTGATCATAATCTAACAGCAACAACATATACTCTTGGCATTTGCGCTGACCCTACCGAGCAAACATCGCCAACTTCGTTCACTGGGCACCTCTACCTACTCTGTGCTTCTGTCCTTGGCGAGCGACAAGAGAGGTGGTTGCAAGGTCTAGCTGCAACTCGTGGATCACGTGCGCGTCTCAGAGAAGCGCCAATGCACTGTGCCGCATTGTAACATAGGCGAGTTGTGAGCTCACTACCTTTCTTTAGCAACGCTTGCAGCATGTACAGCCCCTCTACCCGAAGCATTGGAACATACTTCGACTAGCAGAATGCTCTTTTGCACCGAGTCGACGTGGCAGGGTTGCACCCCCGGGCTGAAGGTCCAGCTCGAATGTGTTCTGGTAGCGTTTCAAGGCGTGCGGCGCAGCAAAAGGTGTGCCTGCTGCGGCCTCTCGAATAGCATACAATATGTCTCTGCGCATCGCTCCTGGTGCCGTCAGAGGCTCGCTCCTCTAATTTGTGCTTTTCTAAAATGACCTTTAGTAAAGCCTGGAGCCCCACATGGAACGCAGAGGAAGTACTCGGTATACCGCCCGACTGCAAGACATGCAGTGCGCAGATCGAGAACGGGACCGGGAGGCTCTGTCATAATCCAATCCATAAGAATAATAGGTACAATGCCGGAATTCTCCTGCGACAGATCCCTGCGATTTCTCGCAACCCAAGAAAGCTGGATTCAATACTAGTAGATCTTGCTGCTTGCTTGTTATGCCGGGGTGTTCACATCAAAAAAGCTCTCCACTGGAACTTGGTGCTCCAGAGATGGAGGAATAGCATTCAACGGGCGAACCAGGAGGAGCTGAAACGCAAGAGTCAACCATCTAATCACGGCGTACCAGGAGAACAGCAAGAAAGCAAGCAGGGCTACACTGATGCGCATACCCAAACTGGCAGTGGATCAACGAGGCCCCAAACCCCAGGGTCGAGAACGAGTGGCGCAAGTGCACATGATGAGAAGCAGAGGCGCGAGTTCGACCGCCAGCAAGAAGCCAAACGTCAAGCCAAGCTCGAGCGCGAGCGCCAGAAGGCGGAAGCCAGAGCGCAGGCGGAGGAGGAGACACGGCAGCGCCAGCGACAAGAGCAGTCAGCTCGAGAAGAAGATCGCCGCCGTGAAGAGCGTCGTCAGCAGGACTCTGCGAAGCCTAAGGTCTCCTGGGAACTCAGTTGGGAACTGTACCGCATTCAACTAAGGAACTTTCAGCGTCTGCCATCAGCCACGCCAGCCAGTGTGTTGACCCAAGCAATGCCTCGGCCGTTGCGAGGACCTCACGAGAATCATCTCCCTCCACAAGACGAATCGTTCGAGCGCGAGGTAGAAGCCTTTTTCAAGAATATGCCTGACGTCGATTTGAGTTCAGTGGCAGGCAGGAATAGTTTTCGCAGGAAATTGAAGCTGGAGGAGGCTCTGGATTGGCATTCTGACAAAATTGTCCAGCATTTCCCACACTTGACTAAAGAAGATGAGGCTATCAAATTCGCCAACGGCGTGATGAGTGTTATCACAAAGATCATGGCGCACTTGTAATGCAGAAGATGTGTCGACGGCGTGCATTCCGCGCGAGCGATGCAGGTGCGGAGGTCGGTCGGCTTGCAGGTTGATTGCGTATGGCTCATGGCGAATGGTGTGAGGGCCATCTTGGGGATTGCTGCCTGTAGGCTGATCAGCAGACTGTGTGATTGTACAGCAAAATCAATTTATATTCCGCATCTCGCCATATATCTTATTGAGAGATGAGCGTGTACAGGGGTACCACGAGTCCTGGACGTGATGTCGCTGCTGCCATCACTGCATGCCACCGATGGCCGGCAATAAGAGATGAATGCAGGGCACGACAGGGTAATCAGCCGCAGCGCACAGCGCAGCTGGCGAACAGCTTCGATCATTGGCGGGGATGACGCCGCCGATACCGCCGCATTCACGCATAGTAGCTTTGCCCTCGGGTAAAGGTCTCTTGTGAAGGAGACTTCGCACGTCAAGCAAAACTACCGCCCACTCAGCGGCGCCAGACACTACTCAACCGATCCCGCCCGCCGTACATACATAATCACTGATCATGTCTGCTCTTCGGTCGTTTACCGCTGCCGCACCCTCCCTCACCCACACGACCACCAGAATCGTCCCGGCTGCACGCGCATTTCCACGGCCAATCGCGGCAAAGGTTGTACAGCGCAGAAACATGGCGTCACAGCAGATTCCAAAGATCAAGGTCAAGAACCCGGTCGTCGAGCTCGATGGCGATGAAATGACCAGGATCATCTGGAAGGACATCAAAGACAAATTCATCCACCCGTACTTGGACATCGACCTCAAGTACTACGACTTGGGGCTGGAGAAGCGTGATGAGACGAACGATCAGATCACGGTGGATGCCGCTGAGGCGATCAAGAAATACAGCGTGGGTGTGAAGTGTGCCACCATCACTCCCGATGAGGCGCGTGTGGAGGAGTTCAAGCTCAAGAAGATGTGGTTGTCTCCAAACGGCACAATCCGAAACATCTTGGGCGGCACTGTCTTCAGAGAACCAATCGTGATCCCACGGATACCTCGACTCGTGCCAGGCTGGAAGAAGCCAATTGTTATTGGCCGTCACGCACACGGAGACCAATACCGGGCGCAAAACAGAGTCATCGAAGGTCCTGGCAAACTGGAGATGGTTTTCACGCCGAAGGGCGGAGAGCCACAAAAGATCCAGGTCTTCGAGTTCGCTGACAAGCACGAGGGTGGTGTAGCTCAGACACAGTACAATACTGTGGAGAGTATCAAGGGATTTGCCCACTCTTCGTTCAAGCACGCCCTTTCCCTCGAATACCCGATGTACATGACAACGAAAAACACAATCCTGAAGGCATACGACGGAAGATTCAAGGATATCTTCCAAGAGATCTACGAGAAGGATTACCGCAAGGACTTTGAGGCCAAGGGTCTGTGGTATGAGCACCGCCTTATTGACGACATGGTGGCCCAAATGATCAAGAATGAGGGCGGTATGGTCATTGCCATGAAGAGTATGTACCTTCTGACTCTAGTTTCCGGTTTCACGATTCACTGACAGCACATAGACTACGACGGTGACGTCCAATCCGATATCGTTGCCCAAGGATTCGGTTCCCTCGGTCTCATGACCTCAGTGCTAGTCACCCCAGACGGAAAGACTTTCGAGGCGGAAGCCGCTCATGGCACCGTCACCCGCCACTACCGCGAGCACCAGAAGGGCAACCCAACCTCAACGAACCCAATTGCGTCCATCTTTGCGTGGACACGAGGTCTTGCCAAGCGCGGAGAACTTGATGGCACACCAGAAGTGACAAAGTTCGCCGAGAGCTTGGAGGAGGCATGCATCCACGTTGTTGATGAGCAAGGCATCATGACCAAGGACTTGGCTATCAGCTGTGGAAAGAAGAACGACTACGTGACGACAACCGAATACCTCGATGCAGTGGAGAAGAGAATGCGAGCTGTGCTTAGCTCGAAGCTGTAAGAATATCGACAGCCGCGGTCTTGGGTAGATGCAGTATGTACGAGCATTTGGAACAGTCCCGTCATGTACAGTGTAGATAGGTACAATAAATAGAGTATCACGGCCACGGGAATATCCAGGTGCACTGTATTCATGAGCTTTCGGGCGATGGCGATGGCGATGGTGATGCCTGAGGCCTCGCGCTAGTCGCGCACTCGCACTCGCAATTCGACCTACTTCGAACTTTTATCCTTCAGATTTCCGCTCGACACGCCCACTCCACTTCCCCCAACCACACAAACTCCTACACTCCAGCAACAATGGCAGAGCAGCTCGTCCTCCGTGGTACCCTCGAGGGCCACTCCGGCTGGGTTACCAGCTTGGCCACCTCTCTCGAGAAGTGAGAACGCACGCGGCGCAAGTGAGCAGACCAGCATTGGCTAACAGCAATTGACAGCCCAAACATGCTCCTGTCTGGTTCCCGTGACAAGACTCTCATCGTCTGGAACTTGACCCGCGACGACACGAGCTACGGCTATCCAAAGCGCTCGCTCCACGGCCACTCCCACATCGTCTCCGACTGCGTAATCTCCTCCGACGGTGCCTACGCCCTTTCTTCCTCGTGGGACAAGACTCTCCGCTTGTGGGAGCTGTCCACTGGCCAGACCACCCGCCGCTTCGTCGGACACAACAACGACGTCCTCTCCGTCTCCTTCTCTGCCGACAACCGCCAGATCGTGTCCGGTTCGCGTGACCGCACCATCAAGCTGTGGAACACCCTCGGTGACTGCAAGTACACCATCACCGACAAGGGACACACCGAGTGGGTCTCGTGCGTGCGCTTCTCGCCAAACCCACAAAACCCAGTCATCGTCTCTGCTGGTTGGGACAAGTTCGTCAAGGTATGTCAAGCCAGCAGACCTAGCTTTCCCCTCCGCCTTCACATGATGCTTTAAACAAGTATTTGCTACTTTAGAGCCGCCATCTACGGCTATGAAACAAATCTGCCTATAAGGCATACTGATTCCCTGTCGATCAATGCATGCACCAGATGTCGGACATTTGAAATGGGGCAAAGCGCTGACTTCGAAAACTAGGTCTGGGAGCTCTCCACCTGCCGTCTGCAGACCGACCACATTGGCCACACTGGCTACATCAACACCGTCACCATCTCTCCTGATGGATCTCTCTGCGCTTCCGGTGGCAAGGACGGTACCACCATGCTCTGGGACCTCAACGAGTCCAAGCACCTCTACTCGCTCAGCGCCGGCGATGAGATCCACGCTCTCGTCTTCTCGCCAAACCGATACTGGCTCTGCGCTGCCACCGCCAAGGAAATTGTCATCTTCGACCTCGAGAAGAAGAGCAAGGTTGATGAGCTCCGCCCAGAGTTCGTCGAGTCCGGCGGCAAGGCCCGTGACCCAGAGTGTATCTCGCTCGCTTGGTCTGCTGATGGACAGACTCTGTTCGCTGGTTACACCGACAACAAAATCCGTGCTTGGGGTGTCATGTCTCGCGCTTAAATGCGTGTAGCCATTGATGGTCAATCATGAGAAATGGAGTCATGAACAACTCAATGGGGACGAAGGTGGTTTTGGAAACGGCATGATGAGGTGCTGCGATACGAGGCTTGCCAGGTACTACTTCACGTGGATGTTGGAAGCATGTCCTGGACTGAGAGTATGACAGGTCGCAGCGGTGCACGTGCCAAATAGACGAGATGATGAAAAAACGAATACGACTTGATTCACTTCATCTGCTCTGCCGCTTCATCCTCCATTAGCACACTACACAAATCGCATGTTGAAACTTGCGTGAACAATCGCCAGGATACGAAATTGACCATGATGATGATTATGATCTACCTCAATCGAAACTGATCTTTTTGCCTGTTCCCGCAACAGCAGTGCCAGAAGCCTTGTCACTCCTTTGCGCCTTCGCAAGGGCAGCTCCGGGCGCCGTTAGTCGCGCATCATGCTTTTTCCTTCGTAGCTCCTGTCTCTCATCCTTGTTCATCTTCTTCAAATTCGGATCCCGCTTCTTGTTGCTCTTCTCCCTAGGTGCGTCTCGCGCTGCTGCGGCTTGTGCCGCCAATGTCTCGATGCTCTCTTCTTCTGCGCCGTTGCCAGCCTGCTCTTCGCCGTGGCGTTTCGCTGCTCCGCCGCTGCCTTTCCCATACCGCTTCTGGTATCTAGTTTGTTTGTCCTCAGCGAATTCCAATTTCATCATGCGACCATGAATGCGATTGATGAACCACTTCATTGGTTTCTTCTTCTTTTTCGCGTGGCGCTTTTTCTGTTCGGCAGTGTACTCTTCGCTGTCGCTATCACTGCACTTCTCTTTCCCTTTGTCTGAATTCGCAGCTTCGCTGTCTTCATCATCGTCTTGCTGTTGTTCTTTGTAGATAAAACCTTTCACAGCTTTCTCCGCGGCTTCGATGTCGGCGAAAGTGACCCAGCCAAAGCCTTTACATTTTCCGCTGTCTTCGAATGTCGCAAGGAAGACATCTTCAACGATACCGGCTTGAGCGAAGTGTTCTGCTAATTCGTCTTTGGTGATGTCAAAGCTCAGGTTCCCAACGAAGACACGCTTGCTGGGGGCTTTTGTGCTGGTGTTTCCGTGTTTTGCAGCATCCTCTTCCGCCTTTGTTTTCGCGGGTCGGCCTTCGAAGCTTTTCGCATTTTTTATGAGTACTTTGCGCCCATCGAGCAGCTTCTCTGTGCATGTGATAGCGATGTTAAGGACGGCTTCGGTGGTGAAATCGACGTAGGCGAAGCCCTTGTTCTGCTTAGTGTTGTGGTCGACGGGCAAGTGTAGGCGTGTGATGGAGGTCTCGTCGATGCCACCGCGGTCGAGGAAGAATCGGCGAAGGGTTTCCTTTGTCGTCTTGAAGGAGAGGTTGCCAATCCAGACGCCATAATCTGACCGCTTGCCCGCTTCTTCTCCTTTGGCTACTGGCACTTGCAGACTGCGCGAAGGATGGATGTTGTCCTCCTGCGATTTGGTCGTAGCAATGCCATCATTTGCAGCATCTGAGGTCTCTGTTGCGGCTGGCTTCGATTTGGCCTTTTTCTCTTTGCGCATGGCTTTCTTCGATGGTGGCTCGGGCAGATTGACATCGATCTCGAGTTCTTCCTCCTCCTCTGCCTTCTCCGCCCTCTTGCGCTTCTTCTTCTCGGCCTTGATGTCGCTCGAAGACATGTCTTCCCGTGGCATTGTGCGCCGTGATTGTTGTAAATGTTCATCTGAAGTTTCACATGAAATTCTGGGTGGAGCTTGAGCATCGGCTGCCGCTTCCGACAGGGATCCATCACATCACGCACCACGTCGTCCACCTCGCAGCACCACCGACATCAACACAAACGCATACCACGGCATTATCACTCCTCGCCAGCCAATTGATGGTCGCCTTCCCCTATTCCATCTGACGCAACCCACAAGCACACCGAGAACAGCATAGAACAATGTCGGACACGGAAGGCCACACTGCAGCGGCAGTTCCAACGGAACAACATCCGGACACTGGGGGAAAGTCTTTGGCAGCGGTGGGCGAGCGTGCGCGCTACAAGTCATACCGCAAGAAATATCGAAAGCTGCGGCACAAGTTCGATGGCGTGTTGGAGGAGAACAAGAGGCTGTTTAAGGAAGAGCAGAAGATGCTGGGCACTGCACGCCGATTGCGCGAGGAGCTGGAGTAAGTGCTCCTCCATCTAGGCACCTGTTCCACTGTACAGAAGCTGATATTGTCCCAGTTCCGTCTTAGAGGTCCTGCTTGACTTGAACCAAAACCAGGCCCTTCCTACGGACTTGCGATTCGATGTTTCCCTTGAGAACGAGCACTCCGCCGTCGCCAACATACCAAGCGTTGTCGATGACAAGATCAGCCCGACCGAAGCGAATACGCTCTTGATGGAGTACACGACTGCTGTCCAAAACGGCCAGATACCACATCTTGACCTGCATGTTATAAGAGAACAGATTGACAAGAAGCTTGCGCGACAAGGCCTTCTTTCGCTGGACAAACTTGAGGAGGAGGTCTCACATGCACGCCCGTTCCCCGAGAAACCATTGCCAAGCGACATTAAACCCGACAATGCGTCAAGCTACTTGACATCTCAGGAAGAAGATGACTATTTGCTGCGCCTGGACGCGACTCTTGGTGACCCTGTTGCTCAAATCAAAGAGAAGGAGCACGCTGAGGACATCAAACACTGGGCTGACATGACACCACGTGAAGTCGAGCGACAAACAGAGTTGCAAAATCCACAAAGTCAGCACAATTGGTTAAAGACACACGCAAAACAATCAGGACCTACTGCAGATATCGACGACAACGACAGTGTAGATGTGAAACCTGCTCGCGGAGCCGGCGCAAAGCGTAACCTCGCGAAACAAGTTGGCGACAGATCTCTTGGGCGGGCGAGGGAGGGTGCTAGCCCTGCTGCTTCCTTTGTCGATGACGACGAATTTGGGAGTTTCGTGGACGATCATCCTAAGAAGCGCGGACGTGACCCAGACAGTACGTACAGGATCAAAGGGGGCAAGGGCAATGCCACAAACGGCAAAGGCAAACGCAAACGCAGCGACGAAACCCCGAACGGAAGTACCAAGAAGGCTCGAGTGGAAGAAGATTGAAGACGTGCAGCATCGCAGCATTCTCCAAAATATAGCGCACTCAGAAGCATCAAGCGGAAATGCCGTCTCTGGTATGAGCTGGCTCGACCTTGAGGCATGTTGCAACACGCTGAGCTTGCAGTTTTGGGAGAATTACGGAACATTTAATCCGTTGCCAGTGATATGCTGAGAACGGCAGAACCGTCGAACTTGGTGTGACATGCGGCCGCGCTATGTGCGCCGTCGCAGGTCTGACCAACATTGGGTCTACTCTGCGACAGAATCAGGCGCATCGCTCGATGCAGCCAATGTGCAAGCTCGTTTGAGGTTTTGATCTCTTCTAAGGACGCGCGAAAGATTAGGAACTATTCGTGCAGATTTGACAACAACCAGACCGGCGCCGTGAAGGATGCCACGCCTCTGAAGGCTCGCTGTGTGCCATGCGCCAGAAGTCAGCGAATCTACAATTCATGCGTTCCACGTAGAACGTACAGACAGATTGATGCAGCGTCCAATATTATCAATCTCGCCTCATGTGAGTGGCAGCCGCCTGGGTGTACGCCGGCTTTCTCCATAGGCTTGAGGTGTGCCGGCCTTGGACAATAACGTGTCAAGCTACCATGATAGATCTAAACAGGCCCGGGTCAATAGACCCAGCACTTTTTAACTTCAAGGTTTGAAAATTGCCGTAGCATGGTATGAAGCTGCGGAGCGCAGGTCAGCAGATGATGCGTTAAGCTAATAATAAGGACACGATAGAAACTTGTGCTCGCACAATTGACTCTGCGATATTGAACACGTACGACATCGATCACATTCCTCATCTACAGACTATTCCACAGACTGTGGCAAGATTTAACAAGCTTAACCATCGGAGACTTTCTGTGCTGACAACACATCCTCCCTCTCCTCTTCGCATCTCTCTCTAGAGATCCCTATCCATCTCTTCACATCCTCGTACCATCCTTCGGCAGCCCGCTTCGCCTTTGCCCTAGCAGCTTCCGCAGCCGCCTTTGCTTGCGCCGTAAGACTGTCGAATTCATCGTCGTCGAAGCCCCAGTCCTCATCATCAGCATCTTGATAACGATCATTCACGACCTCTTGGTTGTCTCGCCGCGTCAAGTAAGAAGTATCATAGCCTTCGAGACTGAAGTCCACGTCTGACGGCCAACCATCTTCATCGTCATCGTCATCGTCGTCGTCGTCGTCGTCAGCACGGCGGGTTAGCGTGGGTTCGTATCCCTCGTCGTCAAAATCGACTTGATCAGGTTCGTAATTCTTGAGTGGGGTGTTGGAACGGGCAGAATGCCGATGGCCTAGGATGTCGTCTTCATCGGCATAGCCTGTGGTAAAGTCCCCCCTGTCCAGTGTATCACCCTCCACTTCATCCACATCGATCGCGTTGATGTCGTAGCCTTCAAGACTAGTATCGACGTCTTCTCCCAGCTGTCGCTTCACAATCTCCGCCTCCTTGGCAATGCTGTCTCGGGATTTAAGAAGTGCGACACGTCGCTTCTCATGAGCTTGATGTATTGCAACTGCGACAGGTTCGTGGTCATAGCCGTGGAGAGAAGTATCGATTCCCTCGCCATATTCAGCTTCTAGGGAGGCGATCTGGTTCGCGAGGGCACTACGCACGTAGTTTTGGTGCGCGTTGAATTTTGATTTGACCGGGAGGACGAGGCAGAGGAGAGCGATGGGCAGCCAGAGAAGGTAGAAGTTGCGTAACATAGCCATGTTCTGGGAAAGGTCGCCTTGATCCGCGAAGAAGAGCAATGCCGCTGGGCTCGACGAAACCTGCTCGATTGTAATAATGCGATGTGGAGCGGAGATATTATCGAATTGTGCTCAGGAGTATCGTCAAGATCCGAGATTTCCGAGCTGTCGCGACCCGTTTTCAGCGATTGTTGTGCATCGCGGAGGCTGATCACCGGATCGGTTCTTCTTTGACGCCGCAGGAGCGGCAACAAAGAAACACATCTTCATGGCATGACGGCATGTCGCTGTATCTGAAGTGAGAGCAGATCACGCTCTCGACGCTATCGTAAAGCCAGTTGTGGTGCTCGAATGAGGTTCGGCTGTAGTCGATACCAAAATGGAACGTGCGTGGAATGTGAGTCCTAAAATGAGGTCAGTGCCGAAAAGATCCAGTCGATATACAATCGGCAAAAGAGCGAAGAGAACAAAACGGCTTCGATAGTCCGAGATATGCAGCACTACTTCTTGAACAAACGAGGCTACCGTCGCAGCGTCTCTGCAACTTGACGCTGGACTCGGAGAGGCGACCACGAATGAGCAAAGGAGCAAAGGGGCCTGAAATTTGAAGGCGCGGCGCGTATAATCGTCGAATTCCCGACCCAAGTTCTTCGTCAGTCAGTCACTTACCTCCTAGCACAGCAGTAGACATCATCTGAACCTTGAAGCGAATGCCGAGCTGTTTGACGCAAGAACCTTGTCAACGTCAAGGCCCGGCTCGTTCGTTCGCAACCTAGAAGGCTGGAATAGTATCGCCATGAATCATACACATAAGTCAGTTGGTTTCTCGTTGCGTACACTTGTCGCATATGTGGTAGGAACGTTTAGTCAGAACATAAACGGACTCGAAAGCCCGCGCACTGACAATAGCCTCCCAATAGATAGCACCCGAAGGGCGCCCAGCTTCTTTTTCATGCCACTGCATGGTGGCGAAGACGAGTTCGAGTATTCAAGCCGCGATGGTTTCAATGAATGGTTCATGTTAGCGTGTGGCAGATGATCATTTTGAGCTTTCAGTGAGCTCATCTGTTCATAGTACAAAGGGGAGCCTTTCGCTGGATATATACACGTCCCGTCTGTCTGATTAAACGACAGATCGGTCCAGGACAGCAACATCGCCCTCATTCTCACTGCGTGCTCGGACAGCCTTGGGTCCGCCGAGTTCAGCCTCCAATCCATCTGGGAAAGTCCGTGACACAGAGGGCTGCAGCATGTCAGTATCGTAAGCAGATTTAGGAGTTGGCATACTGACTCTGTCAGGATAGAATCTGTAGACAACGGCGCAAAGCACTCCAACAGCTCCGACAAAAGTGCCGAGGAGCACACCACCCCAGGCAGATGTGAAATGCGTGTACACCTCAGGAGAGAAGATGCCGAGAATATCATTGTCCTCGTGGACGGGCTCGCCGTAGTTTCGTCGTTCTTGCTTGTCCCACCTGTTTAGCTATCAGCAACCACAGAAATGGCATCGAGTTGAGCATTGATTGTGCTCACCAGTCGCCGTGTGGATCACGGAATTGTCTCTTGATGGGCAGCGCCGACGTGAGACTTGGATCTGGGTAGTTACCATTCTAACACCACAATCATCAGCGCTCCTGCGTCTCCAGTGTTCTCCCCACGCCTCGTCTATCCGCCCTTGTCCACCCGTTGTGCTGCTGGAATCTGCATACCATGTTCGGATCTCCGACATCCTCAGACGCCTGCTCCGCCTCACTCGCACTCTTGTCGTCTGTTGCCGGCCGTCTGATCGCTGGTGCTGAGGCATAGGTGCGCTTCGCGATGTTCGAGGGAGTGGTGGAAGGGCGGACGAATTGTGCTCGCGGCGCCAGGCGCAGCGCCGTGCGAAGACCGGCCATGACTGTTGAATGCCCTCGGGGAGGCGCGTAGGGAGTTTTGAGCGCGTCGAGAGCTCGAGTGTCTCTCAATTGCTGACTATGGCGGAGAGCTGCTTGGGTGATGCTGCTGTCGGACCAGGCTTGGCAGAAACGGGATGCGCCGTTGGAGGTTCGCTCCTTCTTCGCTCCGCAAATGGCTCCGCCCGCAAGCGCGACTCGAGCTAAAAGTTGCAGCGACCACGCCAGCAGCACGACGTCGGGCGGCTCACTTTGACTTGTTGTTCTGCACCGATCGCATGGGCTTGGCGTGTTGGGGATTTGAAGGCCGTCTACAGCAATTGCACCGCGTCACGCGCCCGTTGAATGTGCGAGTTTCATGATGGTCTTTGTTGGACGAGACGCGACGGTCGTGATTTCTGGCCATGAACCCTCCTGATCTCCCCACGCGCGAGACCGACGCTGTGATTGACGAGAGCGTCGCCGAACCACTCGAGCAACACGCGCGACTCGCCTCACCACGCGGCGACGGCGACGACCCCGCAGCCGACCCGACGACCATCAAATCCGAGCCTCTCGACCATGGCAGCGATGGCCAGCGCCCGTCCGCCGACGCCGACACCGCCGCCCCTCCACCCACGCTCCCACCGGACCATGCACCGCCGACGACCAAGACGAGGCGGGAGTCAGAGACCGAGCTGCACACCCCCGAGCCCGCGCATCACAGTCCGCTCAAGAAACGCAAGAGGGCCGCCAGTCCGCCTTGGTAGGATGCTCGCGTGCAACAGCCCGTCACCTTGAGACACTTGCTGACTGATACATGTCCGATAACAGGCAATTTCCTGTCGCTGCGCAGTCGACCCTGAAGTCCGCCGACGGACGCCGTGTTTCAGCGCGGCACTCAAACGTAGGTACCCCTGGTCTGTCTGGTTCCGAGGCCGAACGTGCAGAGACCACACATTCTCGCGGCCGCAGTCAGAGCACCACTGCAGCTTCCCGTCCGCCGTCTCCGCCGTGGAAGAGGTTCGAGGCGCAGGGTCCAACTTCGATCTACATTGACGGCCAGCGGAAGAGCGGCCGTGCCAACAAGGATCTGGTTGCTGTACCCAAGCGTATTAGTCCGCGGAGCAAAAAGCAGGTGGATAGGTTGGGTGGGCAGAAGCATGCGGATATCAAGCCGAGTGCGAGCAAGAGCATGGGAGGAAGCACTCGCAAGAGCGAGCCAGGATCGGAGAAGTCCAAAAAGCAGGACAATGGACTGGAGCGACCGTCGTCGTCTACTGATAGTGCACAGCGCATCGCGGATCTCCAGGCTCAGATAGCTGCATTGCAGCCCAGCCGCTCCTTCGCGCAGGACCCGACTTCGCCCACGACGAACGGTGTCAAGCGCAATCCCGGCAGGCCAAAGTCGAAGATCAAGCGCGAGCCATCGCCAGCTCTGCGACGGAAAAGCCATCGGACCAGCGATGCCTCTCCCGATTCTCCGACTGTCGCAAAGCCGTCACCGAGGCTCAAACTGAAGGTCGCCCCACGAGCCTTTATCCCACCACCGTTCCCTCAAGCCAGAGTGCCGTCGCCGATACTACCTCCCAAATTATCGATCTGGCAACTGCTAGATAATCTCGAGCTCCAAGAGAGGCAAGCACCGTCCGCTGAGAACGATCGCGGACCACTTTCTGTTGAGAAACTTGCAGAAGACGAGGCGAAGTATGCATCCCGCGAAGCTGCTACCAGGAGGAGAATCCTCGAAGCTACCCAAACCGGCGGACCATTGAGCGAGGAGAACCTGAGCCTGTTCCAAGACGACCAGCAACCCGAGCCACCGCAGCAGTATGGTCATGGCGATCACCTGACAGCCCACGCGCTGTACCTCCGAACACTTCAGATCAGGGAGAAGACCCTTCACCGCACTTTAGCCAAGAAGATTGCACAAGAGGCTTTGGAGAAGTGGAAGGAGCGCAATGGACCTACTGAAGAGGACCTCATCGCGGAGCGGAACAAGATCATTGAACATGTCAAGAAGCAGATCGTTGCGGATATGAAGGCGAAGTGGGAAATGGTTGAGGCGCACGTGAAAGAAATGAAACGGCGAGCATGGGAAAAGGAGCAAGAGCGTGTCCGTGCGGAAAAGCTGAAAGAGAAGCTTGAATACAGCGAAAATCTGTTAGCAAAGCAGCGTGGCGAAGCTGACAGCGACTCAGGCATGGATGAAGACAGCGTGAGTGACGCTGAAGAGTCGGACCAAGAGAGTGAGGAGGACTCGGAAGAGAACATGGACAGCTCAGATGAATCAGAAGAGGAGGGCGCCATGAGTGAAGAAGCATTCGCAGCATACAAGGCAAAGCGTGACGCTGAGCTTGAAGCAGAACGCCAGGCTTCTCGAGGCGTCGAGCCTCCGGACAAGCTGAATTCTGAAGTCGTACCGGAGCACAACGAGGACTGCAGTATAGAGACCAATGCCACCTCGTCAACCCAGGAGCAGAAAGATAGCAATGATGCGGAGCACGACAACCGAGACGCAACGCCTGAAGCCGAAGGGAAAGGGAATGCCATGGATATCGATGATTCCGCGCCATCCAGTCGGTCCAAGACGTCTGGTCTGGCAGCATTATTTCAGGACGATGACGACGCGGATGATGATGAGACTTCTGACGAGTCCGTGGACATGGATTCGGAAGACTACGATTCGGACGAAGACATGAGTAGTACTGGCGACGAAGCCGACAACAACGATAATAACGAAGAGGAGGATGGCACCGATGATACTGAACAACCCCCGGAGCTGCGGAATTCCTTGATGGCTCTTTACAGTGAGAAGGAGCTCTTGAAGCAAAAGGAGGGTGGACTTCCAACGCCAATGACCAGTGTGGAGAACGGTGGCGATGACGAGAACGCGCGGCCACAATCTGAACCAAGGTCGGAGGCTCAAGCAGATGCTGGCGCGTCCATCGACGAGAAAGCGATCGTGAACGGCATAGATAAACAGTCAGGAGTCATAGACTCGGAGGACAAGCCTGCCCAACCTTTGCAAACGAACGGAGATGGCGATGCTATGGAGACCGAGCAGAGCGAAGAAGTGGACGGGGCGTCAGAGACTTGGGAGCCGGGCTTCACAAAGACCCTTGTGCCAGTTCCCACCCTACTTCGTGGCACTCTTCGCTCATACCAGCACGCCGGTGTGGACTGGTTGGCCTCCTTGTATCGCAATGGCACAAATGGCATACTTGCTGACGAGATGGGCCTGGGCAAGACAATACAAACGATTGCCTTACTCGCGCATCTGGCAGAGGTGCACGAGGTTTGGGAGACACATCTTGTCATTGTACCGACATCGGTCATCTTGAACTGGGTCACAGAGTTCCAGAAGTTCTTGCCTGGTTTTCGTGTTTTGGGATATTATGGATCTGCGTCTGAACGAGAACTCAAGCGCAAAGGGTGGACGAATGACCCACATCACGAAGACCGGTCAAAGAGAGGCTACAACGTAGTCATCACAAGCTACAATGTTGCAGCGCAGGACATCAACGCGATCCGTGGCCAGCAGTGGCACTATCTCATCCTGGATGAAGCTCACAATATCAGAAATTTCAACAGTCAGCGGTGGCAGCTGTTGATCCGTTTGAGAACAAAGGCGCGCCTTTTGCTCACCGGAACACCGCTGCAGAACGATCTTGCCGAAGTTTGGTCTCTGCTCACTTTCTTGACTGCGGGTGACGAAAGCCGGTCCCATGGTGAGCTTGAGGAGTTTCTCAGCCATTGGAAGGACCCCGTCCAGGAGATCTTCGACCAAGGAGTCCAAAAGTTGACCGAAAATGCCCAGCGTGTGGTTGATCAACTGCATATCTCCCTGCGCCCATTCTTGCTTCGCCGCAAAAAGGATGAGGTGGAAAAGGATCTTCCCAAAAAGACGGAATCCGTGGTGGTATGCAAACTCAGCAAGCGCCAGCGTCAGCTGTATCAAGACTACATGGGGCTCGCATCCACACGGGACACGCTCGCTAAGGGCAGCGGTGTCCAAGCAGGAGCTGTCCTACTGAGTCTGCGGAGGGTGTGTAATCACCCAGATCTCTTCGACCCGCGGCCAATCCAGACCAGCTTCGCAATGGAGTATAGTCCTCTGGAGTGTTATGCCGAATCTGAGCACCTGATCCGCCGCATGTCTGGGGCTTGTGGTAGTGTTCCTGCCAAACTACTGATTGTCAGCAACACGTCTCTGAGGAGATCTGCAATGAACCGTTCACGACAGCTCGCCGTGGGCAACGAGCTCTCACGCCAGCTGAGCGAAGTTGAGTCGACGATACCCAACGAAGAACCCGATCGCGCAACAATCGCGGGCTCCCGCGCTCTCCAACGCCTTCGCATGCGGCAGCGCAGGTTGCAGCAACTCCGTTCTTGCATTGCAGCCACTGAGTCTGCGTTAGACCAAGAGCCGTTGCTCCCAACAGATCTTCGGGAGGTCGTCACTGTCAGCAACAACAAGCCTTACATTTTCAAGACGAAATCTCAGCTGCTAGTCAAGACATGGCAAGGACACACACGACTGAGTCGAAGGCCCTTGCGCTTTGAACATCTCAGTGACTGGCATGTTGCCAATGACACACAGCTGCAACGCGATGTTGCCACGTTGGACAGCTACGCAGAGGACATGAAGGAGCTCATTATACGATTCGCATTCGTGCCACCTGCCGCGACGGTGCCCATCTTGGATTATGCTATCCCGCGAAAGGCGCAGGAGGTGATGCGCAGCTCACCATTGTACCCAGCAAATCACGATTACGGGCATGAAGCCCGGGTTCGAACATCCATTGCCTTTCCAGACAAGCGCCTCCTCATCTATGATGCAGGTAAGCTGCAACGCCTGACATATCTCCTACGGGACTTGCAATCACGAGGGTCTCGCAGTCTGATCTTCACACAAATGACTGGAACGCTCGACGTGCTGGAACGGTTCCTGAGCTTGATGGGATTGCCTTACTTGCGTTTGGATGGCAGTACGCCAGTGGAGCGCAGACAACTCTACTCGTCTGAATTCAACCGCGCCGACTCCAAGTACCAGTGTATGATATTGTCGTCGCGTGCTGGAGGAGTGGGCTTAAACTTGACCGGCGCATCTTCAGTGATATTCTACGATCTTGATTGGAACCCGCAGATGGACCGACAGTGCATGGATCGAGCTCATCGCATTGGACAAACGAAAGACGTGGAGGTATACAAACTTGTGAGCGAGAAGACTGTAGAGGAGAATATTCTGCGGCGTGCCAATCAGAAGAGTCTGCTCGACCAGACTGTCATTCAAGATGGACACTTCACGACGGAATACCAGCTGAAGCGTAGCTCTGACGACAAAGAAGACGAGATCGACGACGCCATCGGCCGTTTGCTTGGAGGGGACGAGCAAGCCACAACGACAGCGCTTGCGTCGGTGGAGGACAAAGAGGACGTTCAAGCTGCAGAGAAGGCTGGCAAGGAAGACCGCACCGACGATGTCGACTTTGGTGATCGTTCATCGAAGGGACCCTCCAAAGCCAACACT
The DNA here is from genome assembly GCA_013365195.1 of Cercospora citrullina. Lineage (NCBI taxonomy): Eukaryota > Fungi > Ascomycota > Dothideomycetes > Mycosphaerellales > Mycosphaerellaceae > Cercospora > Cercospora citrullina. The sequence continues at coordinate 180,159 of JAASFF010000310.1, forward strand.
CCTGGACCAGGCGCAGCAGAAGACGAGGTCGACGAGGTTGCAGAGGGACTGAAGGGTCACGTTGATCTGTACATGATCAAGCAGATGGAGCATCTACTGCAAGGCTGGGTATACACTCCGCCACCAGCACGACTGGACAAGCATGGCAGAGATCGTAGCCATCGACCCAAGAAGAGAATTCGATAGATGCGAACCTGTCAACAGCACAGGTCGCTGGGCAGTGGCATTGTAGAACTATAGGACGGGAGCACGCATAGCGAAGGAGTTCAGTGCCGAGGCGGTGCATCGTCGAGTCTGACGTGTTGATCAACAACACTGAACGAACATGTAACATAGCGAAAGCGAAGAACATTTGCAAAAGCAACCACACGGCCATTCCAGTGTCGATGCCCAGATGTGGAAAGTGGCAGTTCCAATATAGATGAATGTGGCTTGTGTAACTTTGATCCCCTCGCAGCCTCTCAGAGCACATACTGTACCAAGCCTGGCAGAGCCGGTAGCCGTGGGAACGTGACCTTGTGCACCCGTGCACCGCCTACAGACCAAAGTATCATCATCCTGCGGCCTCATTGTGCAGCGCAGCGTGGCAGCCAGCACAACAATGGCGTGAATCTTAGTGGCGATCCTCAGGACTTCGAAGATTTTTGATTGGTGATCACCAGCAGAGGACAAGGCGCAGCGTGGCTTGAATGGCGAGACTTGAGTGGTAGCATTCACCGCTTGGCTCTTTCTGCTCGTGCCGCAGAAGCTCCTGCGTGCACAGGCTAAAGGCGCATCATAGAATGAGACTTTCGCTCCTTCGTGGCACTCCGCTTGCTTCGCCTCATTGCGGTCAATATTAAATAACAAGGGCCACCTGGGACTTGCCTCTCTTTGCTTGCCACAGACAAGCATTTCATTTTGTTTCACCACAGCGTGTACTTCACTGTCTCACGACACAACGACGACATACCAGAGCGTCGACTTAAAGCCTTAATACAATCAAAAGCGACACACCAACAACAACCAAGATGAGGTTACTGCCATCCATCTTCTACCTTATCACCCTCTTCACACTCGGCCAAGCACTGGCATTACCGGGGTCGATCAATGACATCACCGAAGCGTCCAAGCAACTCTTCAAGCGCAAGGGTGGTGGAGGAGGCGGAGGACGTGGTGGCGGCAGCAGTGGAGGAAGTTCTCGCGGCGGCAGCAGCAGTTCTTCCTCTTCGTCATCCTCCAGCGGTGGCTCTAGCAGCGGCCGCACATCCAGCGGCTCCAGCACAGGCGGCTCAACACGCGCAGGCTCCGGTCCCGCTCGAGGATATGGCGGGGGTCGCTATTACGGCGGTGGCGCTGCAGTTCCTTATAGCGCCGGCGCAACACGCTCAGGTCTGAGGACGCCTGTCCTCCTCGGTGCCGGTGCTCTCCTCGTTTTCCCAGCTATCGCAGCTTATGGCGCATACGGCGCATACTCGTACGGTTACCCATACTACTGGAACTACCGCAACCAGACTTCCGGACAGAACGAGTCACACCCTGCGCAGTGCTGGTGCGCGAGGTACTACTCTTGCTCCTGCGACGAGAACAATCAGACGGAATATCAAACCAATGTCGCGAACAACGCCTCACAGGCAAAGTTGCTCAGGCTAGAGGGCGATGACAACGACACATTGGTGGTGGACGGCACACTGCCAAATGGTACAACCGCTCCAGGTGGATCGGATAGTGGCGCGATGGGTAGCGCGCTTGAGATGGTCGGATACTGGCCTATGGTCGCTATTGCACTCGTCACGGCTTACGTGCTGTGAGAGAATCGCAGATTGAGATCACGACCGGATATGACATTGTATATTTCACGATTGGAGATGGCAAAACACTTTTTGATACCCTTGGTGAGCGCGTACGCAGGACCGCGACTTGTACGATAGCAGAATAAATACTTGTACAGCATTCTTGGTCAGTGTTTGTTTCCATGTCATACGATTAAGTACCGATTCCCTGTGAGGAGCAATTGAATACTACGAGCGAAAATGGCATATTCTCACCCTTGACTCCGCAACGCTACTCAGTGTGAAGGGCAAGATGCGGAGCACCCTTCTCTTTGTCTCCCGAGCCATCTACAGAAATGGGACGTTGCTCTCGACAAATCCGGCACACGAAATCGAGCTCGAACAATGAACAACATTTCTTGAGGTCCCAGTAAAGAAAGTTCAATCTGTTTCCCATGGAGCAGGACCATGCATGTCCAACCATAGCATACGCCGAAGTCCAAGCTCATCATGTCATTCGGCGACACAGACCACTACCGCGAACTCTTCCTCGAGCTCGAGCTGACACCACACAGAAGCCAGCTTAATCCTGCGCAAATCCAGCTCTTGACAAATGCACTCAAAACCCGTTGGAGTGGCCTCTCTGACTTCCGTCGCAACGAACGCGGTCGCGCTATTCAAAATTTCCACGAAGCATTGAAAGATAAATCCGATGCGCAGCGGCAGCTTGCTTACGTGGAGAAATATCGCGGAGCTCCGGGCGATGATGGGAGTGATATCTGGAGGCCGAGGTTTGGGTTGTACGAGGAGAAACTTCGAAAACTGGTCCGAGTTTTGAGGCATGTCGATCTCAGGTGTGGACAGCTTTGGAGATTGAGAGAAAAGGAGAGGCAGGGAGATCCGGTGGGGACGTGGTTGAGAGATCTGTTAGATGGGGCGAGGAACGAGGCGGATGGCATTGATGACTGGATGCGGCGGGAGCTTAGTACGTTGAGGCAAAAGGCGGAGAAGAGGGCAAGGGCGTTGGAGGAGGCGAGCGATGATAGTGGTGACGATCTGGATATCGCTGAAGAGGATATCGCAGCAAATGAGGAGCAGAGTGATGTCGTACACGGTGAGGAAGAGAGCGAGGGCGGGGGAAGCGACAATAACCGTGGTGAGTACTGCGCAAGTTCTACCAAACCAATAGCTACTAACATAATCGCGCAGCCTGGTACGGCACCTTGTATCTCGGTGGCGGAAGCTACGGGGCAGCATATCTCTGGTTTCAAGTCGACCAAACCACAGACGCCATCTGCAATCGTGTGGTATGCAAGAAAGCGAATCTCGCCCCCATTTGGAATTATTCTCATTTCTGGACAAATGGAGCTCCGGGTATAACGGATAACTTTTCGGATAACCTGCCGACGGAGTAAGATCAATAGCCTCTTTATGTGGTGCTTCATGATGAGCTTCCGGCTGACGAAGGCAACAGGATACAGGCCCATCTAGGTCTCCGTGGCAAGCCTGGATCGAGAAGCACAGTGGAGATGTTGAAATACAATCTTCGCCTAGAAGACAAACAAGCTGATTTGTACTTGGAATACTGTCCGTTCGGCGACGCCTTCGATCTTCTCAACGGAAATCATGGATATCGTAAGTAATAGTTCTCATATCGGGCAAGTGCTATCGATCGGGACTAAGCTGACCAAGTCGGTAGATGCCGCAAAGCACTCGAAGAGGATCAAGTCACCCTGGGAAGACCATTCGGACGAATACAGGTTGTATCCGGAGCCTTTCTGCTGGGCGGCCTTCCGGAATCTGGTCATCGCCGGCATCCTCATGGAGCGAGGTCAATTGAAGAAGACCGGAGCTGATCCCAATTGGCCTGTCATTGTCCACCGAGATTTCAAGATCGACAATATCTTCTTCGGAGTGGCAGACGACAAAAGTTTCCCGGGGTACCCCCAAGCCAAAGTTGGTGACTTCGGTCTGGCAATCGCCATACCGCCCAACGACCCGCGTGACTTGGGAGCTCTGAGGACCGTAGGGACGGCAGACCATGCAGCGCCCGAGATGCAAGTCCGACTCGAAGTCTCAAATGTTCGGCGACCGCAATCGACCAAAACGAATGTTTGGGGTGTAGGCATTGTGATGTTCTCGTTGCTCGCTGGCAAATATGGACCATGCACCGTGAAAGAGACGTGGTTCGACTGGGACAGGCCGAGTCGAAGGGAGCCTCCAGAATTGGATGCTTCGGCGCAAGCATTCTACAGCCGTGAGCTGGTCAACTTGGTCATGGCATGCATGCGCTACAACGATAGCGATCGGCCATCTTTCGATCATCTCCTTGCAGAGATCCGCAAATACACCACTCCGGGCGGACACGACCGAGCCTTCGGTTTGCGGGTTTTATTTCCCGAACACCCCGAATATGGAGCGAAGTTTGCTGCGCACAAGGTGCCATTTGGTGTAGACGACTATGCTCTTGGCTTGGCATACGATGATTCGGGATTCGAAGAGCTTTACAGCCCAACGACACCACCTTCTGCGCTGGCCGGTGTTTAATGTAATTCAACCGAGCTTGTAGGCTCTTCGAGCTGCTTCGCTCCAAACCGATGCCCTATCTGCATCTGAGAGATCAGCAACTTGATTTTCGATCAGATCTGCGACGATCCCCTTCCACATCGTCCACGAAGCTTCTTCGCCCGGTCCTCGGGCATTGCAGACAGGCCAATCACTGCCGAACATGATTCTTTCAGGCCCGAACACTGCAAAGACATGTTTGATCCAAGGCCTCATGTGTTTGGCAATGGCAACAGCGTCCTTGGTCGCGAGGACTTCATCGGGAAGTTCGCTCAAGCCACCCGAGAGCTTCATGTATGTTTTAGACCACCCGGCCATGACTTGCGTCGCTTTTGTCCAAGCCCGAAACTCCGGGCCGTTTGGTATAAAATCCGGCTTACAAAGGTGGTTGATCACGAATGTGACCTTTTCCGCCTCCGGAATGTCCAAATGTGCCTTCTCCATCGCTGTCGCGATCGCCTGTAGTTGCCACGCACCCCCGGAGTGCTGGTCAACGCCAATGTCAAATGCGAAGCCACATTTGCCCAGTAGCTGGAGATTTCTCATGAAATGATCACTCCAGACCAGTCTCTCGAATTCCTCTTGGTCATGTATGAATTGTAGTAGAAATCGAAAGCCTTTAATTCGTTTCCACGTCTCTCGTCCGGCTGTCTCTTCAGCTACGCGTAGCCATTCTTCTAGTACGTTTGTCGGTTGGTCCATTGGTGCCCAGGCGACAATCCCGATGAGATTCTGGCTGTCTCGCTCGCCATATTTGCCTTCAACTATGTCCCGTAAGAATTTGATCTCATCCAGCGGGCCTTTGGCCCATGATCGCAGATCACCATTGGGCTTGTCATAGCGCACGTCGGTCTCGACGTACACAACTCCTTCGAAAGTGACGTCTTGCTTGCGTAGCTCATCTTGTTTGGAAGCGCGATAGTAGTCGGAGAGTATGTGTTGTTTAGCTAGTGGCATACCCGGCGTCATCCAAGTGTGGCCTCCTTCGCCTGCATGTGACATGCTCCGGGGCCAGAGATGCGTGTGAGCGTCGATAATGCGAAGCGGCGCCATGGTTGCGGCGTACGCTGCAGAGGCGAAAGGTCCAGAGATGAATGGTTACAAAGAAGAATGCTAAGCCCTGTCCTTTTCCACTCGCCTCGAAAACTACTGCATCGCGGATGCAGAGGAATTACGAAGAAGTGCAATGCAGTCAATATCTGCTGCTTGCTGCAGTGCAGGCTCGGGCTTCCGCGCTCATCAGGACGTCGGCCGGTGTCAGGAATAATGCATGATCTCGCCAAAGACCAGCTGCAAGGCCGAAAGATCGGGGTCTGCGGGGTTTGCAGTTTACGCGCATGTGCGGCTCGCCAGCTCGCTGTGCATTGCGCCGAACCAGACCCCTCCTGCATCGACCCAGCAAAACAAGCTCCAATTTGACTGCATGCATGGGCCGGGAAAAATTGTTGCCATGATGTCTATTGATCGTCGAAGACACGCTGTGTCCATCTCTTATTTCGCGACAGCATTTTGTGATTGGAGCAATCGAAGATGGCAGCACTATTGCAAGGCAAAGTCGCGGCTATCACAGGAGCCGTGACGGGCATAGGCAGAGCCATTGCGTTGGACTATTTGAGACATGGAGCTAGTGTTGCTGTGAATTATTATCCAGACGACAAGTCGGCCAGCCAATTCAAGGCATTGTCAAAAGAAGTTGGCGAAGATGCAAGACTTATCGGAGTGCCCGGGGACATTACCAAACCGGAGACAGGCCAGGAGCTGGTCAAGAAGACTGTTGAGAAGTTCGGAAAGCTAGATGTCTTCGTGAGCAATGCAGGAGTTTGCCAGTTTGCCGACTTTCTCACGTATGCAATCACCTGTGTTTGGCCGTTGAGCTGCATGACTGACCTTGCCACAGCATGTCGCCCGACCTGGTCAACCACACCATACAGACAAACCTCAACGGCGCATTCTTTGCAGTGCAGGCCGCGGCGCAGCAGATGTCGACGCAAGAGCCACGTGGTGGCAGTATCATCGGTGTATCGTCAATATCTGCATTGGTGGGTGGTGCAGGACAGACACACTATACCCCCACCAAAGCTGGCGTTTTATCCTTGATGCAGAGTACAGCATGTGCATTAGGGAAATATGGCATAAGATGCAATGCTCTATTGCCGGGCACGATCCGGACACAACTCAACGATGAGGATCTGGCAAGTGAAGAGAAGCGGCAGTACATGGAGGGTCGCATACCGCTAGGCAGGCTGGGACAGCCGAAAGACCTGGCCGGACCAGCTGTGTTCCTGGCCAGTGATCTGAGCGAGTACGTTTCTGGAGCGCAACTTCTTGTTGATGGAGGCCTCTTTGTTAATCTGCAGTAAGAAAGATTGCATCAATCGAAGCCATCAAAGTCTGCGCCTTGATCGCTCGGTTCAGCCAAGGCCGCGTCTCGTCGTCGGCGACTGCCCAGAATCGCACCACGCCGTTTGTTCTCTTGTCGTCGTACAAAGCCAGCTTTGGTGCTGATCTTGGCTTTGCGAGCTGCTCGCGGATCCTTGTTCATACCTCGGGCAGTTCTCGTTTCCACCCCGTGCTTCTTCAGATCCTGCTTCGCTCTCTTAGTGAGATCTGGCAAAGCATCAAGCAACCATTTCTGAACGCCAGCGTCCGGATTGCCCTTCTGCTTCTGCGCCATTGAGACCACATTGGCGATTGGTTTCATGTATGGTATGTCTTCTTGGCTGAACAGTGTAACGGCCACGCCACCCTCGCGTCCGGCTCGCCCAGTGCGTCCCACGCGATGGATGTATGCTGCACTCGACGTGGGGATGTCATAGTTGACCACCCCATTCACGCCACGGAAGTCCACGCCTCGCGACAGGAGATCTGTTGTGATCAGGACCCAGACCTCCCCTCTGCGGAATTTAGTCATGACAGCATCGCGTGCTGCATCCGAGAGGTCTGAGTGTAGCACAGCAATCCTACTGATGCCGCCAGCTTCCGCGGGTATGTCATAAAGCAGTTCTGAATGCAGTGCAACGGCACGTTCAATAGTTTGCGTGAAAACAAGGAACGGAGGCAGTAACGGAGGTCCAGATTCTGTTGAACTTGTGGCAGGATGCAGGAGGTTGCGGAGACCCATGAGTTTGCCCTGCTCTGAATCCGAATACACCAGCTTGTGCTCTACGTTTGGCACGGCCGAGTCCTTCAGGCCAACCACGAGTCGTAGAAGGGGAACTGCAGCGGCTGCGTCGTCGTCTCCATGCGCAATCCGAGCGCGCCGGTCTTGCATAATCGACTGTGCCAGCTCTTCGATGTTGCTTCCCATGGTCGCTGACCACAAACTGACTCGCAAGCCAGGATGAGGTAGACTATTCCAGATCGCCAACGTTTGTTCGCGAAACAGCGGATCCAGCAAGACGTCGGCCTCGTCAAGAATGAGATGCTGAACATTTGAGAGTGCTTCGAACTGGTCGTGTGGCAAACCTTGGACAACCCCAGCGAGCGCTCCAGGTGTCGAAACAAGGACATCGGCCTTTACTGCAGTTCCAGAAGGCTTTCCATTGTCTGGAGGCTGGTCATCTTCGTCTTCACTGTCGTGTGTTGACGTAGTGGACATGGCCAATTTCATTCCCTTCCGAACCTGTGTCACGCGCAACCCAGTGTTGCGAGCAAGCTTCTTGCACTCGTTCACTATCTGACTGGCGAGCTCTTTAGTGGGAGCAAGGATAATGGAGGAGATAGATCTGGGGGTATCATTGCGCTCGCGCTTGATTTGGTGAAGCCTATGCATTAGAGGTATGGCAAAAGCAAGCGTCTTTCCGCTGCCTGTAGGTGCCACCGTCAACAGGTCAACATGACTGTGTTCTGTGACAGACGGAACGCCAGTAGTGGACAAAAGCGCGCTGGGTGATTCCAACAAAAGTGGGATTGCCCCGAGTTGAACCTCTGTTGGCATGGAATAGCCCTGGTCTTCAACATTGCTTGCGATTCTAGCTGAGACGCCATATATCTCTCGAAGCTCCGAGAAGGATTGTAATGGCTGTGGATATATCGACAGCTTTTCGGCTTTCGCTTGCTTCTTGTCACCTTTCTCTTTCCCTTTTGAGCGTGCCTTGTCCTCGACTGCTGGTGGGTTGAGCCACGTAACCTTCAACTTGTGCTGTCGCAGCACATTTTTGCGCTCTCCTTCGGGCAATCGATACGGAGTGGGTGCTGAATTGTCTTTCTCGCCCTCGTCGGTCTGCTTTGCAACCGCGCTCTGCTTTGCGGACGCCGCAGGAGATTCGCCTTTCGCATTTGATCGTCCACTACCGAAGAAGTCCAGCTCTGCGGAAGCATCATCGATCAAGTCGCCCCCTCGCTTCCGTTTTTTTGAGCCTGGTGCGACAGCTTCAGCTTTCACTGGGTAAAGCTGGGGTGCTGCATTCTGGCCGCTAGACGGTATGCTTCGCTGCACCAATGGCGTTTTCGAGCGCTTGGTCGATCGCGACAGTAACTTGAGAGGATCCATGCGTTGATTCGAGTTCAGGTACGGCCCAGCAGAGCTGCTGTAAACTATTTGATAGAAGGTTGTAACTTAAAGTTTTCGGAGCTCGGGAGAATTCGCGGACCTTGCCGTAGCTGTCGACTTCCAAGCGCTTTTTGCATTGGAGACAGCTTCCTCACCCAGCACTCCCTCACCACAATGGCATCTCCCGCCATGTCCCGGATGGTCTTGCGCCAGTCCAAGTTCCTTCTGCAACGACGCGCCGCCTCGACGACCTCGGAGGCCGCCTCCGCTGCATCCAAGGGCGCAACAGCGGCTAAGGAGACGGCTCAAAACACCGTATCGAAAGCACAACAAGGACTGTCAAAGGTCACGAGCTCTGCCGGTCCAGCACTGAGCAAGGCCGCTGCCGGTGTCAGTAGCAGTCTATCGAAGGTCGGTGGACGCACAGGAGCGCTCATCGGCTTCGTACAAGGTTAGTCGTGGGAGAGGCTGGGACAGCAACGATGGCATTCAACTAAACAATGCGTAGGCCTGGTCCCCCATGTAGTCTACTATGGCAAAGTCGCCGGCGAGCTGGGCAAGATCATCTACACTGGACGCGGCATGCAGCCACCGTAAGCATCGCAGCAGGTGTTGGGATACGCGCAAGAGAAGTGGCTGACTTTCCGCAGCAACGCACAAACCGTCCAGAATGCCATCGCACCCATCCGAAACGCAGTGTCAAACCCCGCCGCCGTCGGTTCGCGAACAGCCAAGGCCGCCGAGAAGACCGCAGAGCAAGCGATCAATAGCCCACAGTCGTTCTTGGAGAGGATAAGAAACCTTGATTCAGCTACCTTGACCCAGGTCGGCATTGTCACTGCTGAGACCATTGGCTTCTTTTCGATTGGTGAAATCATCGGGCGCTTCAAGATCATTGGCTACAGGAGCAACGCAGCGCATGAGCATCACTGAAAGAGTCTAATATCCAGCGAACAAGGGACTGCGGAGAAGAATTCATTATACTTACTAGATGAAGGACAGTCGCGGCACCGCCCTGGCTTTGTCTGGGGAGGCGAGGTGCGTCTAGCACTGCGGTGGCTAAAAGGCGCGTGTACTATTGTGCATATATGCGAGGTACTTGAACCAGATACAAACGAGGTTTCCATATGTGCATTCAAACAGCATACCGACTCGACCGCGCTAGATGAGAATAGTGCGACTTGCCGCAAGAATGTTCGATGCACCGATATTGCCTCGATACCCGCCGAAAGGCGACATAAAGCCTCGAACCGCACAGACTCTTCCACGTGGAGGCGCTATTGTGGGGACATGCATAAATCAGTGAGTTCCTTTCAACAATACAAAGATGACTGACGTCGAGAAACTCGTAAATAGCTGCAGAGTGTCAGCACGGAGAATTGAGGACTGCTAGAGTTGTGGCGGATTTGCTTAGTGTACTGTCCGCCTTGCAGGGCCGCACATGTCTCGGCGATTTCGTTGCTACGACTAACCTTAACTAGTCCACACACGAACATGTTCATCTTACATATGCAAGACCTCACGGTTTGTCATGCGTTTCACAATCCTGTTCGTCGATCACAAGGATGATGTGGTGCAATGAGTGACGACACTGTCGTTGGTGCCATTGCTGTATGCAACAGGGCCGATGGCTGGTGGCGGCCCCTGGTGTATGATCAAGAGGAAGTACGAAGCATTGTTCGTGATCGAAGAGTGCAATAGAGCTTGCCTGATCGAAGCAATGGCCGATGAGAGGTAAGCAAAGTCGACCGCTCATGAAGACGAACACTACGGTGAAGTGCGACATGCGAAGAGGCGAGTATCCTTGGTAGGCTGCTCGAACAACCATTCGTTTCGTCGCTGCCATGTCTCAAGGCGTGCAGTGCCTGGAGCCGAAGGCAAATACTGATGCACAGGTTGGCCTGGAATTTCACTTCCAGACTGTTGAAACAGCAAATGATCTTCTTCGGCATCGCGTAGGATGCCCCATACGTAGTTGATACGGACATGGCAGCGGCTCGCTTGATATATTCGAGTGGATAGTGCTGGGATGTAAGACGGGACTGTAGGCCATCGGGCAAGCCCAGCTGGGCGTACTTGCCGTCCAACGTCGTCTTCTTTAGATGGTCGCAGGGTAGGCAGGGGCCTGGCACTTCCTAACTGTGATGCCAGATTAGATGAATGAACTGATCGGAAAGTGCAAGAACGACCCCAGGAGGCGGCAGCGTCTCCCGCCAACACCTCAACCAAGCCGCCTACGGAGTCGTTATGACCAGCCATCCTCCCGCAGCACCTTCGCGCTCACCCTGCCGCCTGTGGCAGATCTCACGTCTAGCGGCGCCGCCTTGGAAGTATGGGAGGAGATTCCGGCGGCAAAGTCGCGCTTGGGGGAAGTAATCCGAGAAGTGTACTCACATGTACCTGCAGACAATGATCTGCTTCTAATGTCGTGCAACGGCTGCATTGGAGCCTCAAGGCACCGTGGCCGCACTCGTATCATTACGATCAGAAAACAGTCGAGCCCTCATCTGGACAAGACGGCGAGTGGGCTTGCGTCACGATCCACGTCACAGATGGCACGAAGATGAGAATGCGAGCATGTACCTGCTCGGCGTAACAGTCACAAGATGGGAAAAATTCTTGCTGCAGTTGGGTGAGGTCTGCGTCTAGCCGTCGCGAAAGCCGCGGAATCCAGCTTCCAAGCGCTGCAAGTGGGGACCAACGGCGAGGACAGATATTGCGACAGTCATCGTGATGGTGGCTGCATGCCCTAGTGGACGCGATGGGCCAAGGTGCTTCGCGCTACGGAGAGCTCTTGCAGCTGAGATGCCACCAAGCAACCGTGGAGGATCGTGTGCTTCGTTAAGCGACAGCCGTCGCTGTCGTGCGAGCAAGCATGCCAGCAGCCAGGCGCAGCGGAATACGGGAAGATGCTTCCACGCGCGGCCGATCGATTCGAAGTAATGGGACCCCAGGACCGCATTCTTGTGTTGTGCATATAGAAGCTGCTCGCCCAGCGGAAGGGCACATTCCCAAATGGGAACGGCGTTCGCTCGATGATGATGTCTACGTGCAGCAGCGAGGGCAAGAAGGACTTGCATTTGACGTCAATACCGCCGCTACAACGGCGAACTGTGCTCCCAATGTCCGCGAAATCGAAGAGATGCGCATCGACTTGCTTCGGACATATCGCTCGATCAAGCGCGAAAAGGCAATGGGGCGGGCACAGCTCGACAGCTCTAATGGGACTATAGCTGCACGTTTTAGTGTTGGCTCGCGGCACAGGGTCCACCGCTGGCAGTCCGATATGGAGGCGGACGACAGTGAAGCGTGCGGTGATAGAGGGAGTTCTCGTAGTATGGTAGGCCTCGAGACACGCCATACGGATTAGCGCGTGGAGCGAACGGACCCTCGCGCGGGAGCAGCAGCTGTCAAAGTGTCAAGGCAGGCAGTACGTTCATCAGCAGCAGGGACAAACGGGAGCGAGCATATCGCTTACCACATGCTATTCTTCTCAACGCTTTCGTGTGAGAAGTCCTGGCCCTAGCCGGCTGCACGATTTGGCAAGACGGGTACGTACATAGTACCTAAACGAGGGTGGTGTCGAAGCTTTTCACACCAGTTCACTTCGTGGTGCTCGAGAAGTCGTCATTAGCCGTGCGTGGGTGGTGGCGGGCGTGGCTGTCGACTACCCCAGCTGTGGCATGGGCTAGCCATCGTCGATACAGCAGACGCGCAAACCCTGCGAGGCTCGGTGCCTCGAGGATGTCGCATGTGGCATGTCTCACGTCTCAACGCCTTCGGGCTGGCCAGGCGTGGTGCTGCGATCGGGGCCTCGAGCGCCCGGGGGTCAGCAGCGAGCAGCAGCAGGAGGGTGCGTGGTGGGCGTGTTGTGCTCACGCTGCGCCGGTTCGCTGCCGTCAGTGCGCATTGCCGCCGACCTTGAGCCAGCAGCTGGGCCCCATATGGTGCGTTGCGGGCCCGAGATTGGCCCAGGGCAGATGGCAGGCGGAGGGAGCGCGCGACGCCGATGGGCGCAATGGCATCGGAGGTGCAATAACACCACGCACCACACACGGCCGCGCGACGACGGGAGCAGCGCTGCAGCGCGAGAGTAAAATAGAATGCTGGGCTGCAGGCGCTAAACGGCAGCCAACAAGAAGGATAATGCACGGCGAGGGCGAAAGGCTTTTGACGCTGCTTGCGGGCGTGCTTGCTCGCAGGCTGCGCCGGTCAACCAATCTGGCCGGCATCCAGCAGCTGCGGGCGAGCCAGTCCAGTCCAGTCCAGTCCAGTCCACTGCACTGCACTGCACTGCTCGCCCTCGACCGGAGCGAGGCTGCGCGCTGCTGCGGGAGCAGCAATCGACTCGCAGCAGCGGCAGCGCTCGCGCCCGTCCACAGGCGCGCCGCACGCAATCTCCATCAATCAAGCAATCCATCAACTGACTATACAGCAACACTACATATGGACCCGAGCAACATGCGCACGAGCACGCTCTTCCCGTCTGGCCCTTGCTTAACCTGCATGAGCGCGCCGGATGCGGCCTAGCAGCTGGAACCCCACCCGCTTGATATCGCCAGCCAGAAGTCGTCTGGCAGAGGCCAAAGAGGGGCGCGCCAAAGCTCCCTCGAGCGTCGAGTGCATGCGCCGAGCTTGCGCGCGCTCGCTCGAGTGGTGGAGCAGCTGGCACGCCTCTAATTCCACACGGTGATCTCATAAGGTATGGTCTTCTGCAGCAAAAACCCGTGCCAAATGAAACATTCGCCCAGCATGGACGGCTGCTAAGCGCTGCACAACCTACCGAGGGCGCTCTGGATACTTCTTTATATTCACCTGCTCTGCCCACACCCGCCTCCCTCTCCTCCATTTCCCTCGCGCCCGTCCTATGTCGATTCTGGACTCGCCACCACTTCCTCTCGTTTCAGGGTCGCAGCATGGTTTCCTGGTATCACATCGCCGTCTTTGCATGGTATGTTCACCTTCGTCCTGTCGTCGGCACGGGTATCAGAAACTCAATCTGCCCGGACCACGTGAGCTGATCGGTCTTCAGGTTGTTTCGATATTTTCGCTTGATCGTTAATTGCATCTCTCACTGGACCTTCCGCCCGATACCCATACCAGAGTATCCCACCTACACCTCACAGGATGTCACCATAATTCTGCCCACCATCGCCACTGGCGGCGATGAGTTACGAGACACGATATCCACTTGTCTTCGTTCCGAGCCTTACGAGTTGCTGCTCGTCACCATCGATGCGAACCGTGACGCTCTGGTGAAGCTCGCCAACCAGATCAACGCCAAGAAGATTCGCGTGTTGAGCATTCGAGAGGCCAACAAGCGCAGGCAAATGTGCAGAGCCATCCCGGAGGTCGTCACGAAAATTACCATCTTTGTCGACGACGACGTGGTCTGGCCGGCAAAAGTATTGCCATGGATGTTGGCACCATTCGAAGATGCCAAAGTGGGCGGCGTGGGCACTTCACAGAGGCTGAAAAGGCCGGCGCAGCAGAGCGCTTGGGGTTTCCTCGGCGCCACCTACCTCGAGCGACGGAACTTCGACTGTTCCGCTTGCCTCCACATCGATGGCGGACTGCCGTGCCTCTCAGGACGAACAGTCGCCTACCGAACCGAAATTCTGCAGGACGAGGCCTTCACGCACGGATTCACTCACGAGGAGTGGAGGACGATGCAGCTGAACGCTGATGATGACAATTTCATCACGAGATGGCTGTACTCTCATGGGTGGAAGATCAAAATGCAGTATCACAAGGAATGCGAAGTGCAGACGACTTTGGAAGAGGGACCGAAATATCTCAGGCAATGTTTGCGTTGGGTGCGCAGTAATTGGCGCAGCAACCTGACCAGCTTGTTTGTGGAACGACACTACTGGATGTATGTTGCTACTCCCCACATTTTGAAGTCACAGATGCCCTTACTGACGCGCGGGTCCAGATCGCAACCGTGGAGCACGTATTCCGTGTTGCAAACCACAATCACCGCCTGGGCACTGCCCTATGATATTTTGATATTCACGTCTTGGTATCAAGCATCAAAAGGGTGGTCGTATGACGAGCGCTGGTCTTTATTCACGTTCCTCGTATTATGGACATATGGCTTCAGCAAGACTGTCAAGCTTTGGGGCCACTTCTTCCGCTACCCAGCGGACGTCGTATACATTCCTCTGTACATTGCTTTTGGCTATTATCATGGCGGCATCAAGCTCTATGGAATGTTAACGCTCGATGCGGTAAGTCTCCAGGAAATTTCCCTTTTGGGGATTATGGTTCACGATCACTGACCGCCTTTTCAGACTACATGGGGAAGCAGGGACGGAGCCGATACCGACAACCGCGTGCGTATGATCAGACTACCACCGTATGGGTCGACGTCACTCGATGCACCTGATGGTCGCAAGTCGGAATCGTTCGACTACCCGCCGCCACAAGCACCCCGAGCGATGCTCGAGATCGACCAACTCCCAGCGTACGACACACACCAAAAACACCATCCCATCCCACTGGACAAGCTTCGTCCAGTGCCGCTGACGACAACGAACGTTACCTATCACGACTAATGACCCTTCACACATTTGCTGCACGATACCCCGGCATCATTCGGTTCTTTGCATCAGCACCGCACATAGAGGTAGAACGAGACGCGCGACATCCGCCGCTCGCTACCAGGAGGAGAGGCATCAAATGCCACAAAGACGGGAACGCTGTGCCTGGCCAGGAGAAAAAGTTCATGGTCTTCTTCAGCAGACACGTTTGGTAGCCACTGCATGGCACCAGTTGCGAAAAAAGTTTAGCACGCAAAGTCGGCGTAGAGGATTTTTCAAAGATTCATCGCGGCAAGATTGCGAACGCCGTCACGTCTTGGATTGATGATTGAACGGACGACATTGGGCGGCTTGGAGCTTTTTTTTTTTTTGATTGACACAGCTTCATCTGAGCGTTTAAGCGTTTGTACAGAATAGTACACGGCCATCGAGAGACGGCTTTTTGCAGGCAATTGGACGAGTCGGCACACGTGCTGCTCGCATTTCACCTCACAGCACCGCACTTTTTTCCCGCCTCGCCAGCACTTTTTCTTCCCTGCCCGCTGCGCTGTTCGCGTACCTGCAGTGAACCATGTACCGAGCGACAGCAGGCCATGGTGTGTTTCAGCAGCGCGAGACGGGTGGCATTGAAAGCGCAATGCCACTCCACTCGTGCTGAGACAAGGCCAGATGGCGAGACTTCGTTGCCAGACATAGTGCTGCGGCGCAATGGCGTGGGTGCGGGCTGCATCGCTCACGGCTATCGAGCAGTATCGCCGCTATCGCGATGGTGTCACGCTCGTGCTGACCAGGCAGGTGCGATGCGTGATGAGCGTGGACGGGCCGTTGCTGCAGCCACCACAGCTTTCGCGAGCAAAAAGACAGACGCCTCCCAGCCACCTCAACACCCACCTAGGGCCATGTGCACGAGCGCGGAGAATCGACCGACGATCAGCAGACAGGTGGCAGTCCTTCGCAAGATGTGTCACAGACACGAGAGCCAGCGTGGAGCGGCCACGCATTGCCGTCGACAACCGCGCCAGTCGCCACTGCGTTGAGAGCAGTCGTTCGCGCAGCAACGCTGATCGCCAGAAACTTCACAACACATCGCGCAGTTGCGGAAAGCGTCCAGCCTGGCCGCCAGGACATCCTGGCCTAGCGCCCAGGCTGCTTGCGTGTCTTTTTCGCAGAGAACTCAACCTCCAAGTTACATCGTCGCAGCACACACACAGCTCGTGTGGGCCACCCGCCGCGCTTGCGATCAAAAGTCGTGGTGGGCAAGAGCATTCTCCCGACGCAGTGGACGCGCTGCTGCGAAGCGACCCAGTATTTCTCTTTCAATGCGGATATGCGGACGCATTAGGCGACATGAGAGCACAGCAGAGGAGCACGAGCGCTGCCAGCCCTCACTCCGCTGCGACTGCTGCTCGTTTAACTGCATTGCCGATTTCATGCTCTGCCGTGCTGTCGTACGGGCAGAGCGCCGCCGCCGGGGTGCAGGATGATGCTCATTAGGCAATTGCACCCCTATCGCTGTCATCCTCCTCAGCATCCTTCATGGTCGTTCTTCCCACGAGGCTCCGAAGCCATCGATTGCGGTCGTGCTGTTGCCCGCAACAGGCTGTGCACGAACACGAACGACCGTGCCGTACCTTGTTCGTGTGCTCCACAATTATTGCGCCAGCATTCCGAACATGATCGCCGGACGGAAGAAAGTAAGCAAAAAGTCTGATGAGAATATGCTAACTGAGACCCCACATGGCTGATTAAATCGTCCGGTGAAGGGAGCGCTTCGGGAATACAGACTTTGTCCCACTGCCAAGCACTCCGTGCTCATGGTGGTTCTCTCATGATTCTCCGCATGTCTCACATCTGGAGATTGGCGACAGTGACGACAACCACGAGGCACACCATCAGGGCACGAGCCATTGTACGAAAAGGGCCGTGTCCTGACTTTGGTTGTTCTAATCCTCCCGCTGGATCAGCAAACGTCAGCTGAGAAGTATCGACATGCAAACTATCGATTCGTTGGATGTATCTCCGTACCTGCCCTCTTCGGCGCTTTCAGCCCCACCTATGGCGTGCACAGGATTTCCACAGCCCTTGTCCGAGCGCCCAGAGCAGGACTATCACATGCTCGGCAACAGACCTTGCACGAGCAGCTTCCTATTGCTGTAGGAATCATGTATTGCAGGGTTTGACCAACAGCCCTCAACGGTCTGAGGCCAGAAGCCTTCACATGCTACATACTCGTATTACGCCTCCATGTCCGCGCGAACCGCGTTCAGGAAACAGCACGCGCGAGCGGACAATAGTCGTATCCGAGCGAGCTGTGGCAGCCGCTGCCGTGAGCTGACTTGCGTAAAATCTGGTAGGTTCACGAGCTTCGTGTCAGATTATCGAACGGCCGGTCAGCAACTATACGTCGTCGCGGCTGCAAACGGAACGCGTCGGCGTGACGAAACAATACAGTACATGGTACATTCACCAGCACATGGAAGACGAGATCCGATATGGTGTGAAGGTGCGACAGAAATTCGGTACAGGCGATCTATCTAGCCCTTATTTGTTGTCCTCAGCCTCAAACTGCTTCTCCAAGTCACGGAGGCCGTTGAACACCTTCTCCCACTTGGTCCATTCCTTGTCACCATCTTGGAAGCCACCAGCTAGTGGCAAACGGTTGCCCTTGCCACTGCCGATACCCCAGACACGGGCAATCGCCTCTTTCATACCAACGGGACCCCAGGTGGCAATGAGCTTCTCACCCTCGCAGATGCGGAATTGCAAATCACGCTGGAGTTGAAGATCTTGCTTGCTCGTTCCCTTGGCGGAGCTCTCGTGGAACTGCTTGAACAATTTGACCACGACTCGTGGGAAACATCCTGCCAGACCGTCGATGGCGGCAACGCCGCCAATAGTCAACACCGGCAGAAGGTTCTGGCCAAGACCGGTGAAGACGTAGAAGTGGTCGTGGTCGATGTTTGGCGAGGCGGCGATCAAAGTCTGGTCGTCAATGATACCGTGAGACAGCTTGCAACCAACAATGTTTGGGTGTGCGGCAAGCTTTTCGAATGTCGATGGAGCAATGTACAGGTTGTTCGTCACGCCTGGGTAGTGGTAGCTGCGAAGGCGTCAGACTTTGTTCGTGGTGTGTCCTAAATTTACGGGCAAAACTCACATCAAGATTGGGATAGGTGAGCGATCTGCGACCACTTCGAACCATTTCTGAATGCCAGCTTGGCTGGTCGCTGCGGCGAAGTAGGCGGGTCCGAGCACCATGGCGTATTCTGCACCTGCATCTTGGCTGTCCTTGATCATCTCCACCGTGTCGTCAATGTTTTGTGTTGCTGTGCCAGCAATAATCGGTCTGTCCTTGAAACCCGCATCGTCTAATGTCTTTCTTTGGCTCTTGATCAACGCGTGTCGCTCGGAGTTTCGCACGAAGATTGCCTCGCCTGTGCTACCAAGGATGACAAGACCTTTCACGCCGCCTCGCACCAAGAAGAGGGAGTGCTCGGATTGTGTCTCAATGTCGATCGGAGGAGAAACTTCGTCGTAGTTGGCGCTGCCTTCCTTTGCGAAGAAGGTCGGCACTGGGACGTAGATGCCTGCTGGTGGAGGGGAGGCAGCGCCTCTGGTGCCGTTTGTAGTCATGCTGTCTTATGAGTATTTCGGACTGGGCGGAATCTAATTCTTCGAGATCTGGACGAGCTCGGTGAAGGCAGGGACAAATCTAAGGTCACGGTTAAAGATGAACAGGCAGAAAGAGCAGCTCCGTGCTATCAAATAAAGGGCTTTTGAAACAATGAGCCCATCGACATCGCCGCAGAGGCCGACGTTCGGCATAGCATTGACCCCCAAACCTCTGTCTTCGACGTGTCTAGACAGCTCCCCACGCTCCCCACCTCCCAATGCTGGCAGAGGGTCCTGGAGGGTCCACAGGGATACCCATAGCTTGTCGGAGGAGCTCACCCCGAAGCCCTGTACGCGTAGCAATTCTTCCAAAATGTGTTTTCATGTGATGGCAATGGAGAAAGAAGATGGTCATGTTGTAGAATGGAAGAATGGTGATGGTTGTGTGTTTGAGATGGCGGAAGGAGAGGAAGTGACAGCCGACAGCATTGACCTCGTGGGACCTTCCGCTGCCAATCTTCCCCAGCAAGATCACCTCACGACGCGCGACGCGTTTAGACAAGCTGCCCAAGTATTGACGCGCAGAGACAGGCTAAGAGCGTTCCTGCTTTTCGCAGTTCCACCGGATCGGACGATTGATGAGGCGACCTGTTTCGACGTTCAGTCTGGTCCGCAATCACGGAGAACATATCACCAGAAGCCTGATCAGCGGCTGCGGAAGAAAGGAAGAGTTTTGCAGCGGGTACAGTACACTGGCGGTCGTAGAAGAGAGAAGAAATGCAGATGCGTGCGCCGCAGAGCACTGGGTAGGAAGGTAGGCATGCCGGATGCACAAATAGTAGGTTTCTTCGAAGTTCGAGGCATAGTGCTGAGGCCACTCACTTTTCACATGACTACAACAAATGGCTGGCGATCACGCTGGAAGTTTGCTCTCACGACAAACTCATGACGAGAGATTCTGCAAGCGTGGCAAGTGCAGCCATCACATGCAGCCTGTGCCGGCCATATGGAATAATGGTCGTGGCCAGATATAACGCTGCCTCAAATTCCCTACCCATCTTTACCCACTCACAGACAGCTAATTTGGCGGTATCTCCTTGATCATGTCTGGGCCAGGAAAAATCCAGACTGTCTATACGACCTCGAAGAAAGGCAAACGAGAGCGTTTGGGCGAATGGTTCCTGCGAAGCGCGCAACGCAGCCATTCAAAACGCGGTATACTCACGAACGGATCCACGGACGGTATCACAACTCAAGCCGCACAATCTGATATTCCCGCACAAATCACCGACGATGCTGCAATTCACTCGAATGGCGACCCTCCTGGCCCCGCCCATCGTCTGGCGCAAGACCAAACGCGCCGTGACCGGGCCACAAGTGCACCTCAGATCCAAACGGACCACAAGCGAATCACGTTTGACGTCTTGAACGACATTGCCGAGCGAGAAAGCCGGTCCAGCGGCGACGGTGGCAGTTCACTTGTTCAAAGGCCGCCGAGTCGGGTCAGTAGTCGACTGTTAGTCGCCGAAGACACCGCTGAAGCAAGCGAGATTGAAGAATTGTTGTACTGGGGACCAACAAGAGACATCGCAGCGGAGAAGCTCGTGAAGCTGTTGGACAGAATTGGCAAGAAGTCGAATGGTGCAGCCGATACAAACTACAAGCTCATCAGCAAGCATTGCGGCTCATACAACTGCGCTTATATTCTCGAGTCGAACTTCAAAGAGCGGACATGCATTCGAGTCCCGGCATACGGGTTTTCAGGCAGGTGGAATGACTTCGATGCAAAATTGCTCCGAGAGTCTGCTTTGGGTATGAAGTATATTCGGGACAAAACAGACCTTCCTATACCGCGGTTGTTGTCTTATGACCTATCGTTGGACAACGAGATCGGCGCACCATTTATTGCGATGTCCTACCTAGGTGGGAGACCTGTAGAGGAGGTGTGGCCTCAGCGAGAGGGCGAGGACTTCAGCGACACGGACGCTAGGCGCCATCACATCCTTCACAGCTTGGCCAACACTATGCCTTTGCTCGAGTCAGCGGTGTTCTCCCGCTATGGCGCTTTGCACTTCGACAAAGAAGATTCGGAGCCGATAGTAGGTGACACTTCGCGCCTGACAACAGATGACATCTTCGTGCTCCAGCGCAAATTCAAGCCTGTGCCATTCAGGTCATCGCTGGAGGACTACGTGCATGCCGCCAAACGCAAGCGCTTCGACGAATACAATTACCCCCATGATAACGATGATCCATTCATCAAAGGACTCTTTCTGCTTTGGGAACTCTTCTGCGAGCGCTTTCTGGACGTCGTGAAGGTTGAGCCTGGTGAGCCCGGCTTCGTCCTCATGCAATCCGACTTCAACCCGCAGAACATCCTTGTGGATGACAGAGGTAACGTCACAGGCCTTATCGACTGGGACTGTCTCGAGGCCATTCCACGTCAAATTGGGTGGTCCACACTGCCACACTTCATGCGGAAGGATTGGGAGCCTGAATATGTGTGGCCAACTCCAGAAGGTTCGAGGCAGCTGCTGCAGCCCCATGAATTCGACAAATACCGCAAAGCATACAGTCGCTATATATGCGAGGCGTGCTCGGGTAGTAACGACTCAAGGTTCACATCCAAGAGCCACATCTACGCCGCACTCCTACGATCTGGCGAACACATCCACAACGTGAAGCGTTTCGTCTCGAACGTGCTCGGTGATATCTTGCCTCGTCTCGGTGGCGTTCAAGATGAGTTCATCAGCCATATCGGCGAACACGGCTATCGCAAGGATCAGAAAGAATGGCTGGACACTCGGCTGCGAGAGTTCTTTGCGCCTGACGGATGCTGAACTACTGCAACTTTTGAAGACGCTTTTCGGCGCCGATGTTCGGAACCTGGCTCGTGCTCAAGCTCAGCGAGCACGTGGCAGACATGCGAAACTTACCATGGCGTCGTCACTTTCGATCCTAGTCCTTGATGCGTACAGTGTGTTTGTAGACTCACTACAAGGAAAGTGCATCTCATTGATAATTTCAGTAAGCCTTCCAGTGAAATACATATGTGCTCAGTGAACCAAGGTCTTGCACGAAGCGATCGGAGATGGGCGGGCTAATTGCATCCGTCTCTCGCTGCCGAGGGCGGGCGGCAGAGCCCAAGACCGCCAAAGAGGCAAACTTTTACGAGAGTACGCCTTCGATCATGACCAACGGAAGGACGCATGTAGGGCGCGGGGTCCCCACGAGTGCACAGCAGTCGGTGTAGGTTTCTGCTAACAAAAATCTTTTCCTTTCGCTGTTTTTTTGTTTCTTTCTCATCAACTCACATGTAGCTTTGCACAGAACACTGTCACTTGCAGTCTGAGCCACAACTTCCGCAGTCACTCCGGCGAGAAGGCGCATGAGCACGCAACCCAAAGGCAGCACGCCAGGACCAATTTCAGATTCGCACCACACAAGCGACTTGTACGAGCGGAACAGCAGGCCAACTTCGACTCTCGATCACGCAGCAACCACGGAACCATGCGAGGCTACAGGTTTACCGGTATCTGCGTCCCAGGCATCTTTTCAGGATGAGAGATCGTTTCACTCTCGTCAGAACAATGACAAGCGCTCAATCAATCATCAAGATGGCTTCCCATCGGCAGACCCAGAAGGCGGAAACAACGCCGTAACTCTCACCAGAACCAAATCCACCATCGGCCCTGATGGAGAAATTTACCCAGAAGGCGGCATACGCGCCTGGCTCGTCGTCTTCGGATCTTTTTGTGGCATGGTTGCCGCACTCGGCTGGATGAATACCATCGGCGTCTACGAGTCCTACCTAGCAGAGAATCAGCTGGCAGACTATTCCAAGAGCACGATCGGATGGATCATCTCCCTCTACGTCTTCCTGTCCTTCGGAGCTGGCCTGGTCATCGGACCGATCTTTGACGTCTATGGACCTCGTCTACTGGTCCTGGGCGGTGCAGTTCTGATTATGTTGGCGAGTATGCTCTTGGGAGTGTGCACTGAGTACTGGCACTTTATCGTCGTTTTCGGCATTCTAGGAGGAACTGGCACCGCGCTGGTCTTCACTCCTGCGATCGCTTCCGTCGGACACTTCTTCTACGCGAAGCGCGGCAATGCAACTGGATTAGCTGCAACGGGAGGCGCATTCGGAGGTGTTATCTTCCCTCTGATGCTGCAAGATCTCTTCCCTAAAGTTGGCTGGGCATGGGCGACCAGAATTCAAGGCTTCGTCTACCTGGCACTGCTCATCGTGACGGTATTGCTGGTGCGTTCTCGACTGCCACCAAAACCAAACCAGTCTATCCTGCCCGACTTCACGATATTTGGTCAGCTCAACTTTGCCCTCGTTACGATGGGCACTTTCTCTATGGAATGGGGTTTGTTCGCTCCGATTTCGTTTGTCACGGCCTACTCCCTGTCCTCTGGCGCTATGAGCACGACTTTCGCATATCAGATCATCGCAATCTTGAACGCGGGCTCAGTATTTGGAAGATGGCTACCAGGCCTGCTCGCGGACAAGATCGGACGCTTCAACGCCATGCTGATCACTTTGTTCCTATGCATGGTTTCATCCTTGGCCCTCTGGCTGCCTGCGACAATACTCTCAGCCACAGACGCACGAGAGGACAACGTGAACACCATCTTCGGCCTCACAATCACCTTTTGCGTCATCTTCGGTTTCGCATCAGGATCAAATATCAGTTTGACACCAGTATGTGTGGGCATGCTGTGCAAGACGGAGGAATACGGTCGTTATTATGCTACCTGCTACTGTGTTGTGGCTATTGGCACTCTCACTGGCATTCCTATCGCTGGTGCTTTGATTGAAGCGTGCGATGGAGCGTATTGGGGTGTTGCGCTGTTCACTGGGCTCTGCTATGTTCTGTCCATGGTGGCCTACACGATTGTGCGTGTAAGAATGGTGGGATGGAAGCTCAGTGCGAAGTTTTGATTGAATGATTGGAAAGCAAGTGCATTTTTCTAGGCTCGCGAGAAAGACGAAGGGTTTTTTCGAGGAGGAGTGTGAAGGACGATAAAAATGGTCACGTTGAAGATAGCTGGAAGGGAACCAATTTAACTAGAGTCATTCGTTAGGCAAATACAGACAGTCACTCGTTCTTGCCTTCGCTGTACTGCGCTCTTGTCTCCTCGCACGATCTGAACCATAGAGTTGGAAAGGTGCAACCTCTGACGAGAGACCAGACACGAACGCTCTGCACATCTCTCTTCTGTATTGTGATTTTCAAAAATATCACACGAGACGAAGATCCACATATGCTGAAGCAAAGTTATGAAAAGCGAATATTTGGATTTCTCCCTTGCGGCCAAACACAGCCACGTGCCAACAGAACCTATCTAAGAAAACGCTCCCGATACAACGACCGTGCAATCCTGCATATTATTCCTCACGCTCTGCGGCACCCCCAATAGGGTCAGGGCCTGCCATGCACTAGCAAACGAAGCCCCCCACTGCGCAGGTCTCCCAACAAAACTTCGAAACTGGAACCCCACAGCTGTCCGGTTCTCGTTCCTCGCGAGGTTGATATCGCTGTCAAACCGTCCCATACCCGAGACTGGGAAGTATGTCTGGTTGTAGTAGAGTACGTCCCACTCTCCCGGAGTCGTATCTTGTGCAGTATTGGCCGGCATACCGAATCTTTGTTGGAAATTGGCGATCGAAGTACTATGGGCACCGAGCAGGGCAGCCAAATCTCGTGCAGTGAACCCCTTGTCGACGAAGAGTTGGAAGAGGGTATCGTGATCAGAGCCAGGACCGAATGCTTGTGGAAGTAGTCCATCAGGAGCGGCCGTGGTTGTATCTGTACGTCCGACCAACATACGTCCTACACGCCCACCGGGACAAGCTAGAACACCTACGGATCCGGCGACTTGAATAAGATCTGCTGCGCTGATTTGGTAGCCTGCAGCTTTGTATGTACTAAACTTGGCTGTGATGAAATTATGATAGTCGTGAAGGCCTTCTGAATCGATGCGGTTTATCTCTGCACTGGAAAGTAGTAATGAGCCGTCGGCACCTCCTGCTGCAGGCGGGTAAAATGGCAATTTGTTAGAGAACGTAGCTGAGTCGTGGAAAGCGTATCGGATCGCCGCACGTGAGATGTTGTTGCAAAGTCCAGCATCGCGCATGCCCGAAGCCAGGTCCGAGACCACAGCTTTCCAGAACTCGGGACAGACTGTGGAGGCAGGTGTAGTCGTGGTGGTAGTCGAAGAAGATGTGGTGGTTGTTCGTGTCGTGGTTGTAGCACTCGAGCTGGTCGTTGCAAGGGCGGAAGAGGTAGTAGTTGAGCTAGATGACGGAACAGTCGTGGATCGTGTCGTGGTTGAAACGGCCGAGCTGGTCGTGGCAAGACTTGTAGAGGAAGCAGATGAGCTAGATGACGTGACAGCTCTTGAGCTGGAAGTTGAGACATTTGTTGCAGAGGATGCCAAAGTGGATGTCGAAGTAGGCCTCGAGGTTGTGCTGGTAGTAGTACTTCTCGTTGTGCCGCCTCCAGCAGAGCAAGCACGTACGCTGCTGTCAGATCCAGCGTAGTAGACATTCAACCGGTCGGGGCCACCACAAGTTTGTGCTCTGTTGCCAGTGCACTTCATGTTGCACGTCGACTGATCAGACGCGCAACTGCCACCATTCTGCACGCTGTTTGCACAATAACATTCTCGGGAGTATTCGATTCCGGCATAGGAGAAGCCTTGGTTACCACATGCGGTGAGACATCCTTCGATAGTCATGTTATTGTAATCCCCCGGTACTCCCATCCCAACTGGTAACGAGCGAGCGCCTGCGCTGTCGGTGAAGCAGCCAAGGGAGGTCCAGCCAGAGGGAATCGCAGGCGGAGAAGGCTCTGTTGTAGGGCCGCCGGTGACTTGGTATACGTTTAAACGATTTGATCCTCCGCAGAGTTCAGTCGAGTTGCCGGCACAAGCCATATCGCAGCCATCGTCGGCTTCAGTCGCACCATTCTGTAGTTGGGTGTCGCAAAAGCATTGGTTGGCATACTCTAAGCCCGCTAGGGAATATCCTGCACTTTTGCATGCCTGTGTGCAGGCGGCAACGGTCATGGCGTTTGCGCCGGCGTCGATGAATTGCTGACTCCCGAGTGACCTTGAACCTACAGAGTCGGTGTAGCATCCGAGCGAGGACCAGCCAGCGGGGCCGGGGTTGGTAGTGGGAGCAGTGTAGGTGCTGCCTGTGGTGTAGACGCTAAGTCGGTTGCCATTACCGCAGGTTTGAGACGAATTGCCAACACAACGCATCGAGCAGTCGGACTCAGGCGCTTGCGTTGCGCTGTTGAGTTGCTTATCGCAGAAGCATTCGTGCCTGTCAAAGAGACAATCGGCGTTAGTTCGTGAGCCTATGTGCATCGACAGTGGCGCTCATACCCATATTCTACGCCAGCCCATCCATAGCCCAGGGATGCACAAGTTCCTGTGCAGGATTCGATAGTCTGGTCATCGTTGTCGGTGTTGGTGAAGAATTTCAAAGTACGCTTCGCAGGATCATCGAGATAACAGCCTTGATAGGTCCATGTTTGTGCCAGACAACGCCTTAGGCCCAAAGCCAGAAATGCTAGACGTTCTGCACGCATAGTGTCAGCCTTACACAAACAAA
This sequence comes from Cercospora citrullina, assembly GCA_013365195.1. Classification (NCBI taxonomy): domain Eukaryota; kingdom Fungi; phylum Ascomycota; class Dothideomycetes; order Mycosphaerellales; family Mycosphaerellaceae; genus Cercospora; species Cercospora citrullina. The sequence continues at coordinate 206,751 of JAASFF010000310.1, forward strand.
GTCGATCGGACGAATGAAGTTGGCGGTACCTGGCTGACCTATATGATCACTCTGCTTCACCGCGTCGGCAGCTCATGCCGGCGTGCTTGTGTCTATACCCTTCCGAGACACAATGTTGCGCCAACACGAAATGCTTGACAGAGGCCGTTCCCCTTTCGTCAACTTGGCTGCCATTTGTGGAGGTCGAGAAGAGAAGTGATTCGATCGGCATGCCGCTTAAGGTTCTGCACGTGGCCCATGGCTTTTCTAGCGGCGTCCTAATCTGCATCAACGGCTGCCACCTCTCGTTGAGGAAAAGCATATTGCAGGCACTAGAACTGTTTCGAGAGCTCAACTAGGAGTAAGGCTTTCGGCATTTCTTGTGCTGTGTCAGAGGTTCCGATCTCCTTTTTGATAGCTGATCCGTGGGCTTATCAGAGTGCTTTTCTGCAGATGGGCTTGAAGTCAGACTTGTTTGCGAAAGCGTCAATTGGCGAGAAGGACGTTGCTAGTTGGCGCTCTCTCGCAGCGCCTGTCTTTCGCAGTGTTGTGCCCTTGTCCCGCATGTGCATTGGCGCTCAATATGGAAGGAGTCGTGCGCAAGCGAAAGCATATGCAGATACGATGGCTGCTGTTTTTGGCTCACTTTGGTGTAGTGTCGTACGTATCTCGAGCTTGGTAGTGGAGATCATCTTCACAGCGTAATTTCTTCTTGCCGCTGGCTACTGATCGTGGCTTGGCTGCCTGCATACAATAGATACGCGTCTGCGCAATAATAAATTTCACTTCTCGGGCGTTCGTGAGAGAGCTCATCAGGATGCCGACACCGATACGCCGAAGTTCCGGTTCCTCGACGCGAGAGACGGGCTTGGGGGCGAAGGTACGTGCATGACACGTTTGTCTGGTACGCCCGACACAACGGCCGCCGCACGTGGCTCGGCATTACGAATAAGCGCGGTCGAACGCTCCAGATATATGCCAGAGTTTAGCAGGCGCGGACAGAGTTGTGTCGCGGATGAGCAGCAGCACGGAAAGGCCGCAGTCGTGGATCCATCGAGGAGACGTCGACTGCCCTGATCCTGGGCCCCATTTGTTCATGCGGATGACCGAGTGGCGCGCTGCGAATGCATGGTGGCATCGCCTAGGGCCATTCCACAAAGTATTGGAGCAAGCGAAGGCGTCGCTTGCGTGGCATTTGACAGACGAGTCATGTACAAAGTTGTGCAGCAGAAAGAGACGAGTGTGGAGCAGAAGGAAGTTGTAAAAGTCGCCAAGGCCAGCGAGTGTGCCAACGTCGCCTCAACCATGCGATGTTATCAACATTTGCATCATGCATTATAGCACACGCTCGCTCTACTCGTCTATGACCATCTACAGGAAGCAAAGAGCTCATATCACAGCCATAATGCATACCGCTCAAAGAATGCTTCCTAGAATGCAAAACGATCGAAAACGAGTCCGCTCATGCATGCCATAAACGACCAGAATACCAGCAAAAGCGCCAAATCCAACAGCGAAAGTGTCGGATCAAAACTCCACAGCAACGGTTCCGTCCCTAACGCCATGCTCTTCATGAAATCGCGCCTGACCACCATCCTCGTCGCGATGAGTAACTTATACTAAGATAGCTCCATGCCCGTATCATCATCTTCGATCGTTTCCTCGCCTTCTTCGCCGTCGACGGTGGTACCGCTAGTACTGCCCAGCCGACCTCGTTTGCGGCCATTGCCCCATAGCATGCCCATGCCGCTGCCTAGCCTCGCTCCGCCAAGGCCGCCCACGGCTTCAAGTTCATCACCGCCAACCACCCGGCCCTCTGCATCGACGCCCTCGCAGAGTTCGAGCATTGCGGTACGTTTCAGACGTCTGAAGCCGTCTGTTCTGACAATGCGGCCCCAATGTGTCATGCAGAAACTCGCTGCTCTTCTCTTCAACCAGTCCTCTTGTGCCGTACTCGCGCGATCGAAGATGAGTGCTCCATGTTGGACGTCCAGATCCCGCACCAGGCGATTCACGCACAAGTGCCGAAGGCGAGGCATGTCGTAGATATTACTCATGACTAGCATATTAGCAACGTCTTCGAGGGTTGGTCCACCGACAGCCTGGCTTTCTGCGGGAGGAGAGGAGATCGAGTCGGTGTAGAGGTAGTACAAGAAAGCCTTCACAGCTGGATATGGCTCGGGAATGTGCATGCGCCGCGTGTGGAACTCGGACATCTGAGCATTGTAAAGTCGTGCGAAGTGAGGCCATCGGGCGCTGAGAATCAGTCGATGCACGTGTATCGGGGGTGATGTATTGCTGTTGTCAGAGGATGAGCCTGCGATTGGTGATACTGGGTCCTCGTCCGATATTGATTCGAGGTCGTAAGTGTCGTCCTTGAGCGCTGTGATGGTGAAGTCGGTGCCAGACCCACTCTCAGGGGGCACGTTGAACGTTCGCGCGAGATCTGCGCCAATGGCGGATAGATGTGAGGTCTCGTGAAAGTCCGATGTGGGAGGCTTCTGTTCATCGCGAGCTTCTTGGCTCATCTTGTTGCCGAGCAAGCCGAACTTACGAAGATCGATCGGTAGAACGTCAGACAGATATTCTTCCGTGTCTCCATTGGCACCATTGGTCGGAGCCTGCCGAGGTGAGCCTAGAAGCCATGCATGAGTACCGTCCTGATTCAAGCAACAGTAGTGCCATCTGTAGAGTGGACTGAACAGATCTTTCCCATCGGCCAACTTCTGCCATCGCAATGTGTCTAGATCGAGTGCAGAAAGAGACGTCTCCAGAGGCATGTTGGTAGCAGGCGTGACGAAGTCGAGCATACATCCTGAACTGAAGACGTGAAAGTGAGTGCCCACATTCTGCATCGGCAGATTCGGTGAAGAAATGAACTTCAGGCTGCTGATCGAGCCTGGCGCGACCGGAGGTGCACGCTGGATCGGAGTCGCAGAGTTGGATTGAACCCCCGTATTCGCTGCATACCCGTTGCCATTGAAAGCAGGAGGCGGCGCAGAATAGCTGGCGAAGCTCGTTCCTAGCATCCGACTGTCTTCGGATCCCGCCATACCGTACAGTGGGCCACCCTCGAACGCCGGCGAGCCTCTGAAGTCGAGCCACCAGATCTCACTTGTGCGTTCCATCTCCTCTCCCATACCGCCGCTCACCCAGATCTTGCCTCCCCAGATCCAGCTCGCGTGATCGAAACGGGGCACAAACCTCCACGTCCGACTCCATGTCCATGTCTTCAGATCGAGATAGCAAATGTCGTCAAGGACGCCGTTGTCGCTACCACTCATACCACCACATATGAACAGCTTCTCGTCGTGGATGACTGCCGAGTGTCGCGCTCTTCCCCTCGGTATGGGACCGTGCACATCGGGCTGAGTCCAGTGCGCCGTCTTGATGTCGAAAATAACGACATCGGATAAGTGCCTTCTGTGCTCGTTCTCGCCTCCGTACACCAGCAGCTTGTCACCCTGCCATAGACATGAAGTGTGGCCCATTCGTACGCCGGGGATATCACCGTAGTTATCGACCAGACTCCATTGTCGTGCGGACAGGTTCAGTTTCAGCACGTGATTATACACTTCGTCTGTGTACTGATCGAAGCCGCCAAAGGCATATATGAGATCGTTGCCGACGTATGTGACGGAGGCATTGACGAGACATGCGGGCCGCTGCCCAACGGTTGTAATGATTTTTGGCATGTACGGTTCTGCGGTTCGTCGGCGACTGTTCTTGTTGGGCGACCGGCTCATGACATATGTATTATTCGACATAGATGAGATCCGTGAAGATGACATTCTCGCGCACGAGAGTAGATGTTGCTAGCGGGGAGGCTGTGAGATGCGAAGGCTGCCGCGGGCGGCTGTTACAGCGAGCGCATAGTTCGGACTGCACGGCGACGGCAGTCGAGGGCTCGCGCGATGGGTCGCAGGTAGTTGTCGCGGGCTGTGCAAGGCTATGCAGAACTGTGGGATGTTGTCCTTGATTCGAAAGAGCGCTGCAGTGCTGCTGGTGGAAATCACGGCGGTCCGTGAACTTGGCTCATTTTGGTTAAGCGTAAAGTGACGTCGCGTCGTTGCGGGTGGACGGCTGTTGCGCTTCGACACCCGCGCAGGTCTCAGAATCGCGAAGCTGATAAACAATCCGCTGCTGCGAATGAATCTCTCTTTCGACACTCACAAAAGTCACAACCAAACGCTCAACAAGCGCTCTTCACGCACTCAAGGCTCTCCAGCCTTCACTCAATCCATCCACGGCATACTGCAAATATTCGCAAACCAACTAACGAGATCTCTTAATTGAGCATCCACCACAGCACTTCACATTCGACAGCGGATATGGCCACTGCATCAGTATTGACCCCCACCAAACAACGCCGGGATGGCCTCTTCTCCACACGCCTCGCTGGTGGCCGCATGCCTCTCACTCCGTCCCCGCAGACGACACCCAAGACGGTGCACGTCGAGGCCGGCGAGAGCATCCACCACGGCAACGTGAACCTCACAGCCCGCTTCTCGCGAGCCCAGTCCAAGACCAATGTGCGCGACTCGCCCAAGTCCAACATTGCCCGTCGCCACCCACAGTCGCCGCGCAACCTCGACCACGTCACGAGCGACTTCACCCTCAATGGCACTGGCCCACGCGCCGCTTCGTCCGCCAAGAACACCCCATCACGACCACGAAGCTCGCGTTCCGGCTCGACGCACCGCACCCCCAAGAGAAGCCAGGGCAAGATCAACTACACCGCGGCTGACCGCTTCATCCCCAACCGGGATGCCAGCGAGGCCATTTCCTCCTCCGGCGCCGCCGTCAAGCTCGACTCCGAGCGCACTCCTGGACGCCGACCAAAGTCAAGCTCGTCGGATGGCTCGGCCACTCTCGCAGCTAGCGTGTCCAGTGCTTTCGACCTCGGCCGTCACTCTACCTCAGATACCTCTCTCTCTCTCGAGGGCCTCAACCTCAACGACAACGAGGACGATGAGGACGATGAGCCACGCACCAAGCAGAGCCCAAACACCGTTGCCTACCAGCAGTCCGTTGCTGAGGCTTGTGGTGTCAGCATGAAGCAACGCATTCTTGCTTTCAAGCCTGCTGCTCCAGAGTCCTCTCGCCCAATCGACCTCCGCTCTCAGTACAACCGCCCACTCAAGCCAGCTGCCGCCTCCGCATCTCAATTCCGCCGCCGCGTGCTTACTGCACCTGAGCGTGTCCTCGATGCCCCGGGCTTGGTCGACGACTACTACCTCAACCTTCTCGACTGGTCGTCTGGCAATCAGGTCGCCATTGGCCTTGAGCGCAACGTCTATGTCTGGTCCGCCGAGTCCGGCTCCGTCTCCAGCCTGCTCGAGTGCCCAGCTGACACCTACATCTCCTCCGTCAAGTGGTCTGGCGATGGCGCCTACGTCGCCGCTGGTCTCGGTACTGGTGAGGTCCAGATCTGGGATGTCGAGGATGGTACCAAGCTCCGCTCCATGTACGGCCACGACACTCGCGTCGGCGTCATGGGCTGGAACAAGCACCTTCTCTCTACTGGTGCCCGCTCTGGTCTCGTCTTTAACCACGACGTCCGTATCGCCCAGCACAAGGTTGCCGAGCTCGTCTCCCACACCTCCGAGGTCTGCGGCCTTGAGTGGCGTCCAGACGGTGCTCAGCTGGCCACGGGCGGTAACGACAACCTCGTCTCCATCTGGGACGCTCGTCAGCTCACCGCACCAAAGTTCCAGAAGACCAACCACAAGGCCGCTGTCAAGGCTCTTGCTTGGTGCCCATGGCAGTCCAACCTCCTCGCCACTGGTGGTGGCTCCCACGACCGCATGATCCACTTCTGGAACACCACTTCCGGCGCCCGCACCAACAGCATCGACACTGGCAGCCAAGTTACCTCTCTCCGCTGGAGCATGGGTTACAAGGAGATCGTATCTTCTTCTGGTTTCCCTGACAACTCCCTCTCCATCTGGAGCTACCCAACTCTCGTCAAGAACATCGAGATCCCAGCTCACGAATCTCGTGTCCTCCACTCTGCCCTCTCCCCAGACGGACAGATGCTCGCCACTGCCGCTGCTGACGAGTCCCTCAAGTTCTGGAAGGTCTTCGAGAAGAAGGCTGGCTCTGGTAACCTTGCTGGCGGTGCTACTGGCACTGCAAAGGCCAGCTTGACTAAGGCTACCACCATCCGGTAAAGAATGACATTTGTTTTCAGTCTGTTGTTACGACGCTTCGGCTGGCTCGGCGTTTGTCTTGACGCATGTTCATGATGCTGACGGCCGTTGAATACGTACATGGCATTTGGAGATGTTGGAAGTTGGCGCTTTTCGTATTTGACAAAATGGACGGTGAACGGGAAACCTTCGGACATGATTGAGAGAGCATTACACACAGCTACGTTTAATGGAGAATTCACACTCGCTTTTCTGACACCTTTGATGCACCTCTCTTGCCCAATCTTGTCTAATGCACGCACACCAGGTTGACCACCAAAGTGAAATATTACTCATACATTACTTGGAATGATGGACACGTGCTCCAGTACCCGGTACCATATACATGTCCATCTGGTTGCTGTCGCCAATATGCATGCTCGCCGGGAAGCTGTCCAGATATCCAGCGCTGGTCCGGTTCGACCTAAACTCATGAACCCGGACCCTACCCGCATACCAGCAAAGAACTCAGTGTTCTCTCAATCTCCGAAGAAACACACAGGCTCGACCTGCGATTCCTGCCCAACACTCGAGATCTACACAGCCAACAACAATCCACCGGCAGCAACCATCATACCCATCATAGGCCCACTTGTGATCATCGCCGCGCTACCTCCCGCACTCGTCTTGCTCGCTGCTTCCTGACTCTTCCTCGAAGAGTTCTCCGCCTGCTCTGAAGAAACACTTGCAGCCGCGCTCGTGACCTTGCTTGAGTAATCCGAATCTGTAAGAAAGACTGTGGCTGAGCAAGGTTGTGATGTCTGGGCGACGAAAGTGTCAGCATGAATCTTGAAGCAGCGTTTGGAGAACATGGAAACTCACTGTACTTGTGACTGTCACGCCTCCATCCGCCGAACCACTACAGAATGGGAAGCAAGACGCGAAAGAGGGACCTGGGACTTCGAATGTTGCTCCTACGCAGCAGAAAGCGGCCGAGTCATCGTACATGTTGTCGGTGCCGCCGCCGTAGATCGCTCCTGGACAGCACCATTGCTTGCCGTTGTGAACGTAGTTGAGTTCATTGGAGGGACATTGTTGGTCTGATATGTTGTTTGCTGTAGTCGTGGTCTGGGCGATTGTTGTAGAGGTGAAGACTGAGAGTGAAAGCAGCTGTAACAGTCGTATCCTAGTTCTTGTGCTTGTAGAAGCCATCGTGCTGGTGAATACGAACAATCAGTCCTGTTCTGCCTTTTCGGTCGATTGTTGGAAGTGAAGTCGTGCGCAAACAAGAGCGTTCTTCTTGAATGCGCAGAGTCTCCGTTCCGTCTGATCAATCACAACGAAATAGAGTGGTGTCAAACAATTGAAGCGAACACTTATCATACTCAAACAACGTCGCGACAGCAGCAAGGCTCACTTTATACATCCCATGCCTGTCGATCCGCGGGAGACACCACAAATGACCGCAATCCCTTCATTACATCAACAATGTCCAATGCGTAGAAAGCACAGCACTCTTTGCGCTCCATGATTCACTGTAGCCGGTTGTCAACTGCTCAGACGTCGAAAGCATCTTCGTGTTACAATGTCATTGGAGCGTACCTCTGATCGACAGAATATCCTGCAAGGCCTGATCTAACCCAAATCAGTAAGAGGTATCTGAACAGAGATCGAGGTTAAACGAAATGGGAGGCCTGACACTGCCACTGACGCAGTGACAGGTCGCCTCATGAATGGCTTTGTTGGCACTGCCGCGGATGCTGGTGAAACACTCAATGATACTCAATGAGAATGTGCCATCAAATCAAGGGTCGTTCTTGGGCGCCGCAGTGCGGGTTCGAGAATCAAAGCGGGACAAGGATGTCCCTTCCCATATCTTTTACATATACTTTCTAGAATTCTACCACCAACGCCGCGCTATGAAATCACGTTGAGTGACAAAAAGTAGCCCCAGAATAATCCGTCTTTATCCTGTCGAGATAGCCGCACACTGATAAAAATCATTGCCGCTGTGATGAACCAGCTGGCATGGTATCATTGAAAATCAAGGTCTAGGCCGAAGCCAACGCCGCGTCTCTGACAATCCCAGGTAAACATTTTCCAAGCCTAGAACAGTCCATCAATCTCGCCAGTCTCGCCGTCGAGGTCGACATTGAGGTAGCCAGGTGCGGTAGGCAGACCTGGAATTGTTTGGATGTCGGCTGCGAGGGCATAGAGATAGCCAGCACCGGCTGCCATGCGGACATCGCGGATCGGAACCTCGAAGCCCGTTGGCGCACCCTTGAGCGCGGGGTCATGGGATATGGAGTACTGTGTCTTGGCGATACAGATTGGCAGGTTGCCATAGCCTTGTCGTGTGTAGGTGTCGACCTTCTTCTGGGCAATCTCAGAGAAGGAAACTGAATCAGCGCCGTACATGTTCTTCGCGATGGCCTCAATGCGCTCCTGCACAGAACCTCCCTCGGTCTGGTACAGAAGCTGGAACTTCTCCGGCTCGCTCTGCTCGGCAGCCTTGATGACGCCGTTTGCGAGGTCGACGGCTCCCTTACCACCTTCGGCCCAGTGGTTCGCGACAATGGCATCCTCAGCTCCAGCCTTGATGGCCTCCTCACGAATGACCTGAGCTTCGGCGTCGGTGTCAGTCTCGAACTTGTTGATGGCAACGACAACCTTGACGCCGTACGCCTTCGCGTTCTGGATGTGCTTGGCGAGGTTGGTGCAACCCTTGCGAAGGATCTCGACATTCTCAGTGCGGTAGACTTCGTCAAGCTGTGCGCCAGCCTTGATCTCCGGGCCACCTCCGTGGACCTTGAGCGCGCGCACTGTGGCAACGATGACGACGACATCTGGAACAAGTCCTGATGCGCGGCACTTGATGTTCATGAAGCGCTCGCCACCCATGGTGAAGTCGAAGCCGGCTTCGGTGACAACGAAACCAACCTTGTCATTGTGCTCAGCAGCCTCATCAGGCTCGGTGCCAGCAAGCTTGAGAGCAATGCGGTCGGCAATGATGGAGCTGTTACCGATGGAGATGTTGGCGAATGGCCCGGCGTGCACAAACACTGGCGTTCCTTCCAATGTCTGCATTAAGTTGGGCTTCACGGCGTCCTTCATCAGCACGGCAAGAGCGCCGCTGACACCAATGTCATCAGCAGTGATCGGGTCGCCAGCTTTCGATGATGCGACGACCATGCGGCCAAGGCGCTGACGGAGATCGGCGAGGTCAGTCGACAGAGCGAGGACGGCCATGCACTCAGATGCGACAGAGATGTCGAACCCAGTCTCGCGCGGCTGGCCCTTGCTCTCTGTTGGAGCCTGGCCGATTGTTATGCCGCGAAGATGACGATCGTTCACATCAAGCACACGTCTCCAAGTGATTGTCTCTGGGTCAAAGTCGAGCCTAGCAAAGCGAGTGACTTCCTCATCAGTAAGGTCGTCTGGATTCGTCTTGTTGATGCCGAGCTTCTCCAGGCGCTTGTACATGATTGGGACAAACTCTCGCTTGCCCTTCTTCTTTGGCACCAAGCGGCTGTAGAGTGCCTTGTCGCTTTGCGTAGCCTCGTGGAACATGCGAGTATCGATAGCGGCGGCAAGCAAGTTGTTTGCAGCTGTAATGGCGTGAATGTCTCCAGTCAAATGCAAGTTGAACTCGTCCATGGGAATGACCTGACTGTAGCCACCTCCAGCAGCACCACCTTTGATACCAAAGGTAGGACCCTGCGAAGGTTGACGAACGTTGGCGAATGCTATCCGACCAAGCTGTCCAGCCAGCGCTTGTGTGAGGCCAATTGTGGTCGTGCTCTTGCCCTCACCGAGTGGTGTTGGGGTGATACCAGCAACCAGGATGTAGCGTCCATTCTTACGGTGTTCCAGACGCTTTAGCACGTCCAAGGAAATCTTGGCCTTGTAGTGGCCGTATGGCTCGAGCTCGTGCGGTGCAACTCCAATCTCTGAGGCGACCTTGTTGATGAGTTTTGGATGCTGCGCTCTCGACACAGCGATATCAGAAGGTACAGGTTGCTGAAGCTTAAGTGGCAGAGGCGTAATCTTGCGTGACTTTTGCCTGTCAAAGGAGACATCAGCAGCGTCAACCACGTTCGACAGGAGCATAGCAATGGTCATTGGTCCAACACCACCGGGCACAGGCGTGATCTGGCTCGCAACCTCGACTGCGGCGTCGTAGTCGACATCTCCGACCAAGCGTTGGCCTGACTTCTTGGTGTCGTCCGGAATGGAGTTGGTGCCGACATCAATGACAACTGCGCCTGGCTTGAGCCAGTCGCCTTTGACGAAGTGTGGCTTGCCAATGGCAGCAACCACAATGTCTCCTTGCTTGACAACCTCCTTGAGGTTGGCGGTCTTGGAGTGGCACACGGTCACCGTAGCGTCGGCGTTCCTGAGCAGATAGCTGACCGGTGCGCCCACGATGTCCGATCGTCCAATGACGACAGCATTCTTGCCTCGCACATCCACTCCGCTCTCTTTCAGGAGCACCATGACACCCTTGGGTGTGCATGGCACAAACAATGGCTTGCCTCCCTTCTTGGCAAGCTCTCCAATGTTCAATGCTCCAAAGCCATCGACGTCTTTCTCGTCCGCGACAGACGATGTGATCTCGTACTCGTTGATATGTTTGGGCAATGGCAGTTGCACCAAGATGCCGTGCACTGACGCATCATTGTTGTATTGTTCAATCTTCTCCAGCAACTCGTAGTGAGAGATGCTCTCATCGTACTTGTCAAGCTTGCATGCAATGTTGGCTTCTTCAGAAGCCTTGAGCTTCATGCGCACATAGGTGGAGCTGTCCTCGCGGTCGCCAACCTGGATGATGACGAGGCTGGGCTTGTAGCGAGGGTTCTTGGCCTGCTTCTGCGCAATGTCGCTGGAGATGCGTTCGCGAATGGATTGGGCAATAATCTTGCCATCGATTTTGGTGGCCGTCATGTTTGCGGGCGTGTGACTGAATGAGCGGACGCCTGTTGGCTCATATGGTGCGCTTCTTATACTGCGTGACCGGAAGCTGGACTGCAATGCCTGGCACGACAATACACGGTGACTCGACCAGCGTCTGGTGAGGAGAGGCGGTGGGATTCGGAATTCAAAATTGACAGCTTCGTTAACGACCCCGCGTCGCCTGTTTCCCCCGAAGGGTCGGCGAACAAAGATCCGCATCGTATGCTCGCCAGGTGAAGCTTGCGCAAAAAGGGAGCAGGGCAAGTGCGATGCTCACTTCGACTCCCAATGCGCGGAAACAACCCTCTGGAGACGCGTCGCTGTTGAAGCCACTTGACATCAGACCACCGGGACAGACCAGACCAGGAAGATATGTCTCAAAATTGGCATGAAAACATCACACACCGTTTCGCTCTCCTTTTGGCTCCGGCCCGCGCATAGCCGCCGGCCCCATCAATGCCCTTCATCAAACATTGATTGAGCAACTGCCCCGCGTTCGTGCGTTTTGAGTCAGAAGCGGAAGCGGCGACCGCGAAGTCTTGGCGTATGGAAATCAACAAGTCTGGTGTGGCCATCCTCCTTTCGAGCCACAAACCGCCAACATGAGACCCATCCTGCTGCAAGGTCACGAGCGTGAGTATCTAGATGCGCTTACATGCTGCACCCAGACTGACTCAATCCGCAGGTGCGCTCACCCAGGTCAAATACTCGAAAGAAGGCGACCTCATCTTTTCCGTCTCTAAAGATCACGTCGTGTGCGCGTGGTACAGCACCAACGGCGAGCGCTTCGGTGTCTACAAAGGGCATCAGGGTGCTCTCTGGACTGTCGATGTCGACCCAACCACCACACTCCTCGCTTCTGGAGGCGCAGACAATACGATTCGATTATGGGAGGTGCGAACGGGCAGACTGCTGAAGACGTGGGAATTCGGAACCGCGATCAAGCGCGTGGAGTTCAACGAGGATGGCACACAATTGCTGGGAGTAACGGAGAAGCGACAAGGACAACTGAGCTCGATTGTCGTATACGACATCAACCAGGACCCCGAGGGCGAGCAGGTCAACGAGTACAGCATGCGCATTGTTGTCGATGACATTCCCAAGGTCACCGTAGCCGGTTTCTCCTACTTGACCAAGTTTATCATCGCTGGCCACGAGGACGGCAGCGTGACACAATACGACGCCAAAGACGGCTCCGAGCTGAGCCACACCTTCCCACACGAAGAGAACTCGCTGGTCACAGATCTGCAGTGGAGCTCAGACCGCACATACTTCATCACCTCGTCCAAGGACAAGACCGCGAAATTGATCGATGCGAAGACCCTCGATGTCCTTAAGACATACGTCGCCGATACGCCTCTGAACAGCGCCGCCATGACACCCGAGCCGACGAACTATGTCATTCTGGGAGGTGGTCAAGCAGCCATGGATGTCACAACCACTTCCGCACGACAAGGAAAATTCGAGGCGCGATTCTATCACAAGATCTTCGAAGAGGAGGTTGGGAGAGTGAGAGGTCACTTCGGTCCCCTCAACTACGTTGCTGTGGACCCAACTGGAAAGTCATACTGCAGTGGTGGTGAGGATGGATACGTGCGCGTCCACCACTTCGACCCGCCGTTCTTTGAGTTCAAGTTTGAAGTTGAGCGTGAGCTCGAGCGTGAGGGCAGGATCTGAATGGCATGTTCATGAGTAAACGAAGCTAGATGGCGGCGGAAAATGGCATAGCAAGGCGTTGTGGCGTAAGGCACGTCCGGCCAGGTCAGGATCATGAAGCAAAAGAGTATGTGCATCTGCGGTGCAGATAGAGCAAATGGTATGAGCGACTGGCTATCGTGCCACGATGCCTTCATCGGACTTTCACGAAGTTGCTCGAGTAGACGTGCTCCAAGACGCGAGCGCCTCCCACGCATTCACTTGGGAAAGCACGCTAAGGAACGCTCGGGCAGGAGCCATGGAAGCACGCGTACAAAAGTCGATTCTCATCATGGCGGTGACCTGTTGAGGCCTGCCACTCCGTATGTACTACATTCAACGTTCAAGACAGTCTGATGATCCCTCACATGCCCCGATCATATCAATGCCGCTCTGATCCAAGTCTCAAATCTCCCTTTTAGCCCCCAGGACCTGCTGCCAACCTCCTCCCGCAGCAGAAGGATCCCACTCCTTTGTATTGGCCAATGCAATCCAATCTGTCCAGTCTTCGCCCCAGTAATATTTCCATTTCAGCTCACTCTCTGCATCTATTCCAAACACGGCCAAGGTCCTCTCTGACCAACTCGCTACTTGTGGCTGTCCACGCCATTCACCTCCTCCTAGCTTCCACCATCCCTGCCAATCGCTGCCCGTCCAGATCTTTAGCGAGAAATCGTTCGCTTCTTTCTCTGCGAAGCCGACAATGTCAACCCACGAGGCAGATCGGCGTACGACTTTTGGTGCAGAGGCATCGAATGTTCCACCAAGGTTTTGCCAGGAATTGTAGAATCCAGGACCCCATGAAGTGTAGTAGAGAGAGCTGTCGTTTCTGCCTACAGCGTAGATCGATAGTAAGCCTACGCCGCCAGAGGTTGCGGTGAGTTGGGCGTGGGGCGTAAAATTGTGAGATTGAGGATTGGGCAGTTTTTCCCATAGCTCAAAGTAGCGATCTCCTACCCAGGCTTGATGTAAGACTAGACCTTCCTCAGTAGTTCCAAAGATGTCGAAGCGATTGAGGCCCCAGCTGGTTAATGCAGGCGGAGAAGTGAAATTCTGATCAGGCCAGAGGTTTTCCCAGGCTGACCACGAACTCCCGTCGAAGTATTTGTGGAGGTATGTACCACTTGCGTTGTGTCCAACAAGGTCTATGCGAGCGGGGCCCCAAGACGCAGCGGATAGCTTAGATTGGAAGGCGATTGTGCTTTCTTCCTCCTCATTCCATAGAGAGTTCCAACTTTCCGGCTCCCATTGAGAACCGCTCCTTGTGTCAGACGTTAGACTGAGGCTATGCCAATATGATTCTGGGGCTGCTGCTTACCACCAGCGATGATATGGTTTGCCATCTTCTGCAACGACGAATAGATCAATCCGGTTATCTCCCCAAGATACTGCGACTGGTGTCGATTTCTCAGCGCTTAGCGAGGCATCAGGCTTGCTCAGGCTCTCGAAGACTGCAGGCTCCCAACCGTGCTCGTTGTGGAATTTGTGCCAGACATGCTTTGCATCAGCAGTAAGCCCGAAGAGGTCAATTCGTTCTTTGACACCGGGCCAGACGGTCAGCGCAATTGGATCAGAGACCCAAGCAGCGACGATGGCCGCGCTTGCAATTGCGAGGGACAGGAAACGAAGCATGCTTGCTTTGAGGTTCTGCTTTCTGCATCGAAGTTCACAGCTTCTTTTATGCTTTCCTCAAGCAGGCTTGGATGGACTGGGTTCGGTACGGTGTGGATGGCTCAGCCAGGCATCGGAAGCACCGAGCTCGTTCTGCATCGGTCGAAAGCACCTTTTGCATGTGAAATAATTGATCAGAGCATTCTCCGACGAAGTCCGGGTGCCGTTTTCTTGAGATCGACCTGTTCTGAGGCTTCTTGGGGCATTACACTGCGTGTGCCGCTGGGTGCCCTGGTAGCACAGCAGGAAGGTTGGTCTGCCATGCAGAGGCAGTACGTAATGCCCCATGATTGTTCTTAATCCACGCGATAGGAGGTGTCGTTGGCATTTCACGGGAATTGCATCGGATCAAGGGAGCATCTAGGCTTGTAAGTAGAATCTTGTAAACTCGTTTTGCCTGATACTTCAGACTGTCAAATGGCAACCACTTACGACGAGGAGGTCTCAGCTGGCTGGGCGTCTGCATGAGTGGGAGTGGATCTGCACGAGCTGCAGTCGTATCGGATTCGCGTTCTCCTCATCCGTGACTGGAGCGGGGAACGCTGTGCTACTTCAAGCACCAACATCCCATGCATGTCGAAGAACGCCTTCGAGCTCAACCAATATCTGCACACAGAGTCTGCTTAACATCGATCGTGTCACCATGGCGACCACACAAGTAGTGCAATCAGCCGGCATCTACCACGGCCTGCCCACATACTCGGCAGACGTCCAGGGACTTACTGCAATCGTTACTGGCGCCAACGGCATTAGCGGCTATCATATGGTCTAGCATATCTCTCGAATGGAAGAGGTCAGTTTTGACTAACACCTGCAATCAGGTCAGAGCTTTATGCTCGGCTTCCGAGCGCTGGTCCAAGATATATTGCCTCTCGCGACGGCCACCACCCGCGTATTTCTACGAGGGACTAGAAGGCGGCAAGGATCGTGTAGAACATGTCGAGGTCGATTTTTTGACAGAGCCAAAGAGCATCGCTGAAGGATTGAAGAAGATTAAGAAAATGCAAGTTTCGTGGTGGTTCCGAACGTCGATACTAACACAACCGTCAGTGATCATGTCTTTTTCTTCTCGTACGCGCAATCCAGGCAGAAAGGAGAAATCCTGGGGATGTGGTCGGACGCAGATGCGCTGGCCGATATCAATACAACGCTGATCAGCAACTTCATCGACGGTCTGAAGCTGGCCGGCCTGACTCCAAGGCGATTCGTGCTGCAAACGGGAGCCAAAGTGAGTTGCTTTCATCATCGTTTGTGCTCAGTCGGACTGACTTCCGTGTTCTAGCACTACGGCTTCCACATAGGCCCGGCAACAACACCTTCGTTTGAGACAGATCCCAGAGTGACCATTGAAAGTAATTTCTATTATCCGCAGGAGGACGCACTGTTTCGATATGCCACAGAAGCTGGCTTGGGCTGGAATGTCTTCCGTCCCTCATATATCATCGGTGCTGTGAGGGATAATCAATTAAATTACCTGGTCGGCTTCATTGTTTACGCAGCAGTGACTGCACACAGCAAGCAGACACTCCGCTTCCCAGCAGACTATGCGGCATTCGACAAAGAATTTGTGGCCTCTTCTGCGATGCTCAACGCGTACATGATGGAATGGTCTGTTCTCACACCAGGAGCAAAGAATCAGGCGTTTAATGTGCAAGACGGGTAGGTCCGGCAAGGACGAGCGTGTTGAGCATTCTGACAGTCGTCGCTAGCTTGCCTTTCACGTGGAGCCGCTTTTGGCCGTACCTGGCATCTTGGTATGGCGTGCCTTGGGCGCCTCCAGAGGTGGACGCTTCAAAGTATCAGACATTCACGTCTAGGAGCGTCCAGACACCGCGCGGGTACGCATTCTCCATGGAGACTTGTTCTGAAGCGAATCGTAGTCCGACCTGCTGACTTTACCAGCTTCGGCCCCCAGGGCGTGACTCGTTGCACTTTTAGTCTGCTCGAGTGGTCAAAGCAACCAGAAGTGGAGTCGGCTTGGGAGCAGCTGAAACAGCAACACGGCCTGGTCCTCGACCCATTTCAAGATCGTGAGCAGATTTTCGGCATCACGGACAGCGCTGTCATTGGGGGCTGGCCGCTGTCACTCAGCATGCGCAAGGCCAGGAGAATGGGGTTCCTGGGTACAGTCGATTCTTATGAGAGCATGTTCCACACGCTGCAGGAGTTTGTGAGGTTGAAGATGAGCCCGCCGCTTGCCGTTGCTGAGTATGTAGAAGAACTGCCTCCAGTACCCGAGTTGTAGCATCGGCTGTGACCGATGGATCTTGTAACTTTCTCAATGCATGATGCATTAGTTGTTGTCTGAGAGGCTATCTATGTACATGGAAGAAGTATGGCTCTGCCAAGACAATACGTGGCACTGGCCTTTAGGGCCGCGGAACCGCATCCGGAGGACCTCGACCTGTGTATTCTGTCTACCTTCGTCCACTTTCTTCCCTCACTTCTCGTCATCGCTATCACCCTCTTCTGATGAGGCGTTGCCGCTAAAAGGCGTGTTTGATGTTGATGAACTTGACGACACTCTGCTGATCCAGTGGCAAACTCATGGCTCGCTTCGCCAACTTTTTCAGCCCGCCGTCCGGGCCATGTCACCCGTGCATCGGCAGTTCCGCGCGTCAATGTCATCTCCAAGAGCATGAAGCATCAAGCGAGTTCTTCAATGAAGCTCTCCAACGCGGCAGGCTCATGCCACTTGACGAAGAAGTGGCGATACTGCAGTGCATTAGATCCTGGTCGGCGACTGACCGGTGGTTTGGCAAGCTCGACGCTCCGATCAACAGCGCGGTACTCGGGTCGCCATCGTCAGATGCCATGATCAGTCACTGAGTACAGAGCTACAAGAGTATGCGTGCCAACGCCCAGGCAAGTCCGCCTTACCTCACAAGCAACAGCACAAGCGATGGAAGGCAACCTCGATCGGGAAATGTGACGTCTGTCTTCACTACGGAAGCACCGACTGTGCTCTCTGACTGGCAGCGGCTTCCCTTGCGCGACCCACTGCCCGAGTAAGTAGTAGCTGCTCTTGTGCTGCCGCGCATCACCATGTGCGTGAAGAACGCAACGTCAACAGCGCAGACGGTGTTGATGTGGCACCTGCCGTCTCCGCAGCGTCGAGCCTGACACACGGATCAGTCCCTCATATTTGCCAAGGACGAGTGCTAGATATGAAATCTGCCAGGAACTACGCGCCGATCAATCGCCTCCATCTCACCCGGTTCTCGGCAGTTGGACATATTGCTTCACATTGGAATTGCGAACAAACGATTGGGGTTGGAGTGCGTGGTTGACAGCCAAACGATCTAGCGGATCCACACGCCTTTCTGTTGAAAATTCTACGCCTTCGCATCCTAGAAAGAATCGCATCATTGCTGTACGGGGCTCAAAGGGTCATTCTCCGCAAGTGCCTGTGTGTCTACGCAGGTCCTTGCAAGTATTATGCACGAAGGTGCTGAGGGTTATTCTTGACCTCGTCACGCTTCTCGGCAACATGGCCTGCACTGACAGCGCTTTAAGCGACGGCATCAGTGACCCTCAACTCGTATCGCCTATGGCCATCATCATCGTCATGCACAGAAGCGATGTTGGGCTACCTGGAACCACATTTCTCGTCACCCAGGAGCTGCTCTGGAAAATGGCAAGGCTTTCGTCGCTGCGGCGAGGTATAAGAAGTATGCAGTCTTGCCCATAAGTTTTCACTTCTCATCTTCACAATACTGCTCCAACTTACAACAATCCCAGCCTTTCCTCACCCAATCATGCAGTTCCAAATCCTTAACTTCGCCGCTCTGGCAGCCGCTCTCCCACAAGGCAACACCGACGGTACATTGAGTTTCAAGCCCTTTGGTCGTATGGCACAACCGCTGACAGGGTCTAGGTGACCAACCCCTCACTCCTCCAGTAGCTGGCTCCGTCGATGTCTGCACTGGTGGTTATACTGCTCAGTGCTGCGCAACCAATGTTCTGGGCCTTGCCAGTCTTGAGTGCTCTCAAGGTACATTCAAGCCACCATGGTGCGCATAGGAACAATCTAACAGAGCTATAGTACCGGATGTCATCACCTCCAGAGACAATTTCCAAGCCCAATGCGCCGACCAAGGTCTTTCTGATAACTGCTGCTTAATCCCTATCGTAAGTGCAGAGGCGACGACTCAATGGATGGATCCGTGCTAACACTGTGACAGCTCGGCCAGGGTTTGATCTGCCAGTCGCCTCAGGGCAACTAGGAGGCGAGCATTATATCAAATATCACCACACTAGCTATGACAAGATGCATTAGAACTTAATTATACACCCACAACCCCACAATCCGTGCAGCCGATCATACGAGGTCCTTCAAAACCATTCGCATTGCAAGGACTGATCCTATCCCGGTTCAGTGAGGATTCAGCTTGAATTTGCATGACAGCACATGTACCGCAGTGCAAGGCGGTCTCGCTGGCCGTGCGAGCCCATTTCCGTTGTTGTATCCCAACTCTCCGTTGCATAGCATGTTTTCCACAGCCGGAGTGACTGGTAGTCTACATTACGGACCAGCCAACTCATCTGACACCCTCTTTGCTCTGTGTTCGATATCTTGCACTCTCAGCGGCTCCTCTGATCAAACAACCGCGCGGGCTTTTGGCTGTGACGTAATCGTCACCTCGTATACGCTATACGATGCCCTTTCCCAGTGGCTACATCTAGCAAGATCTATCTTAGATTGACATATGCTTCCTCAGATTCAATCACATTTGTTGTAACGATCTACCTGCAACACTTTTGATATTTCAGCGGGCTACAACAATGACCACTTTGCTGTATTCTCTTCTCGCTCTACTTTTTAGCCTGGCCGCATACCTTATACTAACGAAACCGAATCCAAAGGCTGACTGCCAAATCTTGACACTGCGATCTCCCAATCAGATCACATCCGTGGACATTTGGTCACTCGTTCTTCAAGCTATCCTCAAGCACCTGCCAGGATACAGTCCGGCACTCATAGCAGGCTCGAACGAGAGTCAGACTTTTCATCTCCCCGCAGTGAGAACAGAAGGCCTTCTACGCATCAGTGACGAGAATATTGCAAGCTTCATCAAGGCCGTTGATCCTCGGTCCGAAACGTCGTTCTCTGCAGAACAGGTGGGCACGATCAACCCATTCTTCCTACCCGCCCAAACCGTACCTCTCGTAATCACAATCCTAGCAAATCGGAATTGCCCTATAAGACCTCTGGGCGCAGTCAATACTCGCAATGTCTTCCACTTTCTCAATCCAGCTCTTTGCAGAGATGCCGACGCACTGAGAGCCGCCGCGGCGGCCGGGGAACTCAGTTATGGTGCCAGATTCGGCGGAGAAACAAGGCCTGGACGAAGAAGGAAGCGCGGCGTGGAGTTCTGCGTGGCCATTGAAGTCTTCACGTCGAGTGACATTATCCTGAGGCAGGAATGCTATTTCTTACAGTTTTTGCCTAAGAATGCTCCGCCGAAGTGGGATGGGAAAGAGCAACCAAGAACGGAAGCAGTCACGGATCAAGATGATGCGATCAACAGCAAGCTCTCATTGTATTCAGAGGATCCTATGCGATGGGCAGCTACTTCGAAAGACTATAATCCCATACACGTTTCCAAGACCGGAGCCAACCTCTTTGGCTTTAAGGACGTCATTGCTCATGGCAATCATGTCGGTGCCCTTGCTGTGCAACAGCTGCAGACAGACGCGAGCTTCTCGTCGAGTGAAGCTTACCGTACCTGCTGGCAGTCAGACAGGCCTTTCAGCATCGAGCTCGATTTTACGAGACCGTTTATCTTGCCCGCCACAGCAGACATACAATGGATGACAAAGCGTAACGGGACCGGGCAGCCGATAGTCACTTTGAGAGTCATGAGAGGAGAGAAGGTGTGTCTAGAGGGCAATGTTGTCAGTGAATGAGCAATGCGGAAGCTGGGCCATACGCTCACTTAGCGATCTCTCTCACGAACTTGACCCCGCAGCTGCCTCGCTTGTCGAGACAAAGCGCCTTAAGTACACTGCGAAAGGCGGAGATACAAGGATCGGAAGGGCACTCGAGTTCCAAAACCAGAGGAGTATGGAGTCTCGATCCTGATTTCCATTTTGCTGTCTGGCATCAGAGTGGCGGGCGTATCAGGGATCATCTCGGGCTCATGTGTTCGGGCTCAATATCACAAGAGGAGACAAGCTGTGTCTGTAAGGCAGTGTCATCAGTAAATAAGCAAATTCCGAGTCCACAAGAGCAAGAGGAACGAAGTACAAGGTCAACCAACAAGTGTTCGGCTTCTCACAATCTGTTACAAGCTATTCTGCTTCCTGCGATGACGACTTCTTCCGTTGCACAAATTCAAGCACGCTGCACAAGCTATCCTGCCATGCCATTGCATTTTCTTCAGTGACAAACACCTGTCTGCCAGTCACAACCCTTACTCAAAATCAGCCGGCTGCAAAGTCTTGTTCGCCAACATTTGTCCAACATGCGTCCTGCTGATATCCTCGCCATTGCGACGAAGCTTGGACATCAGGATCTTCAAGAACTGCACGGGATTGACCTTGACGGAGCTGTCTGGTCGACCCACTTTACCATCCTCATTTTCCTCCACAAAACCATCGGCCGAGACTTTCCACCCCTTCTGAATGCCACCTGTCGCTAGGCCAAGGAAGCGGCCTGTAGCAAGGTACTGCTTGTACGAGCTGAAATGGAGCTGGCCCGCGAAGAGGTTGAGTTGGACGATGTAGTCTTCGTGGATCTTCAGGTCTAGCTGAGCTTGGGAGATGGTATACAGATCTAGACCATCAAGCGGCACGTAAGCCATGTTGGTTCTCGGCCGGTACAAGTGCAGGGCGACGAACGGCGAGAGGAGGACTTCATTCATCAACTCTGCAGCCTCGAATGGGCTGATGGCGATCATGTGATCGATGTGGTACTGGAATCTCGTCTTCCGACCCGTGAGAACCCACTGGACGGAGCGAAGGAAAGAGTCCGAGAGTGAATCTTTACCAGGAGCGATGACCGTCTTGGCGAAATCTTGTGAGGCCAGAAGTAGTTGCGGACGTAGCTGCGAAACGTCGTACTCCTTGCCCGCGGTGGTGTTGAGCAGGGATTGGAAGACCGGCATTGGGGCATCAGCCGAGATGGTGCTCAGAATACCAGTGTCCATGAACTTGCGCCAGCCTTTCCAAAGAGTGTGGGTCGCGGCTTTTGCAGGCGCAGGCTTCTCAATTACGCGCTCCGCATCGACATCTGCCTCCTTGGAGACTTCTCTCTCTTGCTCCTCAGTGAGCTTGCGGCCAGTCCACTCGAGGAGGCCAAACAGCTGGCAGCGGTCGATAATCGCCTGCGAACGGCTAATCGCCTCAGCAGACTTGAGCTTTGCATCCTTGGCCAGTCTGGAAAGCGGTGTGTCAGAGGTCATCTTGGGCTCATAGCGAGACTCGATGTTGCGGCCCTCAGGCTCGAGGAACTTCTGAGCAGTGGTCTTGGTCAAAGAGCGCTTTCCATTCTCCTTCGTCTTCTCCCATAGCTCTTCTTGCCGGTTGAAGCGGTCGTTCTGGGCCGCCCATAGACTCATGTTGTGCCTCATTTCTCCATAAGTCTGTGCTATGGACCACCGCAGGACATCTGGCACTGTGATGGGATCCTCGATCGAGAGTGTGGATACGCTGCGGATTTGTCTCTCGATTTCCTGAGACACGACGAATACCACGGTCTGGCCCTTGCCTAGCTTGCGCATTCTCATGCACGCCTGAAGCAGACGATCTTTGACCAGGCCGCTGCCCAAAGTGCACGCGGCCCTGTATTTTGGCGGTAGCTTCAAGTCGATTCCGCGAGTGTGAGCCTCATCGAGGTACACAATACAACGATCCATGCGTGCTGCATATGAGGATGTCTGAAGAAGCTCAAAACGACCACTGCGGTCTACAACGCATAGTTCGTCGTTGTCGTTGCAGTAAATGGCGGCTTCCTTCTTTGTCGCATCAGACCGAGCGAGCCAGGTCTTCGCGACGCCTAGGTTGTCAAGCTCCAAGATCTGCGCTCCCGGATCAAGCAGAACGTCAATAGGTGGGCTCAGCTGCATGACCAAGTCAAGAAGCTGCTCGGCATCAGTTGATGAGGCATCTCTCGCCGGCGCCATGCTTGTCACTGAGTTCGTTGGTTGTAACAAGTAGCCCAAGACAAGTGCGTCAGTATGTCTCTGCGCAGGCAAGTCTAGTTGCTCGACATCTAGAGGGAGAACGATTTTGGCATCTTGGGTTCCAGAGAAGCCTCGTGTCGGCAAGAGCTTCTTTCTGCCTAGGTCACACCCAGAAGAGGAAAGCTTGAACGGATATCCCTTCACATCCTTTGGGAAAACACTGTGCGACAAAAACCAGTCTACGGCAGCCTTAGCTTGTCTCAGGTAAGGAAAGATCTTGACTCTGCAAGTGGTTTCGTCCCGAAGATTGATGCTGTTGATGTTGCGAAATTCCAAGGGCATGTCCGTCTTCCGAACCCACAAGTGGAAGTCCTGCTCTGCTTGATCGGAAGTCATCAACTGACTGAGTAAGGCGAATAGATCATCGTCTTCCATGCCGCCGTAATAATACGAAAGCGATGTCAGAAGCAACTGGACGTCTGGGTGGCTGAACTCAGAGCGTGGAGTAGGACTGTCCTTCGCTCTGTACGGCACAGCCAATCTCATTCGCGGTACACGTGAGGCCAGTCCGTAATGCACACGCCAGCGCTTCGTGCGGAGCACAAAGTCCAGGATGCCACCGGCAAGCAGGCCACGCACAAGCAGGAGTGCTGTCTTGTACTCTTTGCTCCAGAACGAACTGCGATGGACCGCCTCCACCGCCGAAGGACTGGGGTCCTCAGAGCCAATGAACGACCTAATGGCCGCTCGCGTGCAGGTATCAGCTGCCGCGGGCAGCTCGTGCAGACCATTCTCACAAATGTCATCGGCGAGACACTGTATCAGCTGTTCTCCAGCCGCCTCATCAAGCAGTCGAGTTCGCGGAAAGCTCCCCGCAACGCCCTTGACGCATTCGATGGCCCCAGAGCGTGTATCGCCGATGGTGACTGCGTGTTTCTGCACGAGACCCAATATCTGGTGAATGATGCTCCATCTGTCCGATGAGCCTTCGATTGGACCAGGTAATCCCATGGTATAGACCAACTCAAACTTCACGCTCAGGTTCTCATCGCTCTCATCAATAATGTCCCGGGATTTCTGATCGAAGAATTCTTGCGTGCGCAGGAAAGTTTCTCCAGCGTCCTCGTTGCTAGCAATATAGTTCTCGGTGGAAGTCAGCTTGAACGAGAGCAGGTGCTCTGGCTGCACGAGCAATACTCCACCTTCCCTCATACATTCCTGGCAAAGCTCAAAAACCGCCTGAGCACCTGCTTTGCGTAGCTTGAGAGCGCGAGAGTAGGGCAAGTAGTAGATGCGGCGACCTATGATCCCGCCGAGTTTCGAAATGAGCACTTGCGCCATTTGCTTGCTTTGAGCTTTGCCCACTATGACTCTGACAAGCTGCTCTCCATTCGCAATGGCGGCAGCGACCATAGGAGAGATGACAGAGGATTTACCGTCACCCATGACGAGCTGGAGAACTTGATTGCCTCCAGATGTCTTGCGTACTTCCGAGGCGATAGACTCTTGAACTTCACGAATCAGGATCGAGCCCTCAATCTCCAGCAACAACGTTTCAGGAAATGATCTCGGATCCCAGTTCGTATGGCCAGCGTTCGTCAGCTCGCGTTTTAGATCGTCTTCGTTGCCGGACACCAAAGCATCGAGCATGCGTTCAGCACGCTGTACAGCGGTGATAGCCAGTCCGTACTGAATTATTGCTTCTCGCCACTCTGGCATGTGCTCCAGCATGTGCCAATGATCACGGCTCAGCTGCTCCAAGAACAATGAAGGCGAGATTCGTGGCCATTGAAGCCCCACACAGTCGCCAGACAACCTCTCAAGCTGAATTCTGGCAGTATGCTTCAAGGCCTCGTAAATGGTTGTCAAATGGGCGTTGCATTTGCGAAGGTGCTCGTTGAGTACAGTTCTCCCAGGCAGGCTGAAGGTGGTGGATTCGCGCGCATTGCGCTCGCGGAGAGCCGCCAGACTCCGTCTCAAATCATCGACATATTGTTTCTCGTAAGCCCCAGCCTCGCAAGTGACGAGACTGTCAACAAACCTGCCGAGAGCTGCACTGTCGTCGAGGCTAGAATTGCTTATCGAAGGACCATCCTGAAGACCTATGCTTGGGAGGACGATGTCGCGGCCAATATCTGGAATGTAGCCAGTGAAAATATCTTGCACAGTGACGTGACTGCGTATCTCTGCAGGTAGAAGTGCCTTCTCGCGTGACCAGTCAGGTACCACCAGCCGAGTGATCGGTAGATCGCCGAGAGCATCTTCAAGCTGCTCACAAAATAGCTTGAGTGCCCGATTGTTGGCCCATACTTTGAAAATTTCGGCTATGCCTTGCATAGCAGCAGGCACATCAATGTATGCGTTGCATCGAGCTTCCGTAGTGGCGTGCGAAGTAACGGGATGTTGGCCAGGCGCAGTTTTCCACTGCCTCATGAATTCAGTCGAAAGAGCTTTCACAGCGGCTTCACTGCGCCTCTCATAATCCTCCCTGCGACGCAGTTCTGCCATCGTCTCAGTTTCCAGCTTGTCTGCCCCAAGGCGCATCTTGGTTTTCTTGAGCGGAGCAGTGGCATCTGGGCTCTCGTCATACGTGACTTTCTCGATTGCGACTCTCTTCTGGATCGTTTCCAGATCTGGTTCTGTGCCATTCGCTGGACAGAAGCTCTCGGCATCTGGAGGCGTAAGGCCACGCATAGAGTCTG
This sequence comes from Cercospora citrullina, assembly GCA_013365195.1. Taxonomy (NCBI): domain Eukaryota; kingdom Fungi; phylum Ascomycota; class Dothideomycetes; order Mycosphaerellales; family Mycosphaerellaceae; genus Cercospora; species Cercospora citrullina. The sequence continues at coordinate 232,008 of JAASFF010000310.1, forward strand.
CAGTGTAGAAAGAAGCAACGACCTGGATCAATTGAAGGTTGGCATCTTTGGAGAATGCCAGAGTTGCGAGCCACATACGGAGCGCATGAAGATCAACATTTGTACTCTCTTGCGTCAGAGTCCGATACAAGCCAAGAAGATACGGAGCAATCGACTTCTGCTCTGAAGTCTGAACCAAGATGCCGTCGTACCTAAACAGACCCTTCTCGAGTGGTTTGTTGGCCCCGAAGACATGATCCAGACCTTCCAGATGCGACCATAAGACGCCTCGTGCCGGAGGCTGCCACTGAAGTTCATCTCTTCGCGAATTCAGCAGTGAGGCTATACGCCAAGGCCTAGAGCAGCGTTGAACGTCATCGCCTTGATCGCGCGCCTTCGCGTTTTGCGCATCGTTGCTGCGAGTGTGGCGTTCTGCTCCGAATCCCTCGACTCTGAACATTGCGTTCTGTACAAGCTCTCGGTCCAAAAGCTCAGGTGTTACATGGTCCAAAGCTGGAATCTGAACATCTGAGTTGGGATAGAAAATCCTCGAGCGCTGTGCTTGAGCGAAAAGCGCTTCTACGGCCTTGTAGAATTCACCATGCTGTGACATGGAGCTGAGATTGGGACTCCATTGAACGTTCTGCATGAATTTGGCATCTGCTGGGTAGTAGCAGCGGGCTGGCGTGAGCCGCGCAATCTTGGTCAGGATATGAACATTGTCCTTCGTGAGCTGTTCGAAAGAAAATACAGCGGCAGAGCGGAGTATAGATAGCGCCTGCTCTGTGCCAGTCTTCTTGGTGAGCGGATCGGGCAGTGCAAACGATGTTAGCGCGTGGAGATAGGCAAGGTAGAGCTTGGACTGCAAGCTTCCATGATCAACCAGACGGCCAAGTCGCTCGTCGATCTCAAGGTCGTGCACTTTTGCTACTGTATGCCGATCGATGGTAACACTCATATGATCGTGAACCCGCTCGTAGCGTACTTTGCCTTCGGGCACCAATAAGCGTCGATTCCGGGTACCGGTAGGCGCGTGTAGCACCAGTTTATTCTTGAGGCCTATCAGCACGCCCGAGGACTGTTCCTCGTCAACAGCCATGCCGCGGAATTCCTTCGATCTAAGCCACTTTTCACGAGATCTCAAGGTGAAACCTAATTGGATGGTGGGCAGTTGGACATCGAGTAGCTGTGAACCAGGCATAAAGACGACGATCATCTTCGAAGCCTCCACCAAAGGTGCAAGAACGATGCTGATGGCGGTAGCTGACGGACTCGTAACGCTCAGGAGTCGGCGCCGCCCATTCTCTGTTCCGTGCTGCAATACCCACTTTTGAGTCTGCTGCTTGCGGGCCAGAGTCCAGATATCGGAACCGGAAGCACTCCACGGTGCGTGAGCTGGGCGGAATTGCACAGTGTCGCTTTCGACATGGTACCAGTGGACCATTTCATGAACGAAGTGGTCTGAAAATTGGCCCTGGAAGATCCTACGTGGGACGAGCTGGAACGTATCGCCACCGTTGCGTGCGAGAACGAGCAGGTCACGTGGTAGCAGACTCTCTCGAGCGGTCAGGCCCAGATGAACACTGAAACCTTCGCCGAAATGGCCCTTCGCCGAGAAGGACATGCCAGGTTGGCCAGAAGCCAAGACCTCAACGTTCGATCTGAAAAGGGCTTGGAAGGTCTCATGCTTAGTATAGGCAAGTGGTGGCGCCTTGACACCATGGCCTGCCACTCGAAGCTCTCCCGAAAGCAAGTTGTAGTGAACCTCCGAACCCTCAACCTGGTCAACTGATGATGACTGGGTGGTCATCCAGTATCCAATGTTTCCACCAAGAGAGGACCAGCCGCTGGCGCTTGCTTCGTACCCGGACCAGGCTCGCTTGATGGCTATGTCCAACCCTTCGTGATTCGCCTGAAGAATAGGGCGACTGGAGAAAAGCACCTGCTTCAGCTGAGCATCGAGCAGAGTGTAGAGCGAGCTTTTGTCTCTCTTTGGCCGCTCGCAGACTGTTATGGCGCAATCGATCAATATAGCGGAGTCCTCGGAATCGGAAAGGATCTTTTCCAGACCATCGCGTCCAACATTGAAGGTTGCCGAACAGACCAGCGCGACCTCCACGGCCTTAGAAAGGAAATGTAGATACTCGGTCTGATCGTCAGTCTGTTGCGCCTTGCTCCGCAAAGTTAGCAGCCATTGATATGCCGCTAAACGTATCTGCTTCAAGAGCAATAAACACTGCTCAGGCATCACTCCAGAGCCAGCAAGTGTGAGCAGCCGACACGCAATAGACGATAAGATGACCAGCGCATTCATCGATTCCCAGTTCTCTTTCACCCGCAAAAGAGCTCCGCTCAAAGCTCCTAGCAGAACTCTCGAGAACTTGCCATGGCGAAGCACAGCATGAGCCGAATATGCAGAAACTCCATCATCCTGACCAATTCTCGGTCCCGCTTGGTAAATGCATTGAAGGAAAACCAGCACCGTCTCTTCTTTCTTGAAATCTACGTTTGGCATCGCCAATTGAAGTAACATGTTGTACCAGTGTAGCCGTAAATCGATGGGAATGGTACACAATTCCTTGAACTCATCGAGGGACATGTGGTCTGGACACTTTGACTGCGCTGCAATGGCGTCGTTGGGCTTGCATGTAGCAGAAGAACGTGCAGGTCGGTACAGAAAATCCGACACGGCCTTCGACCGGCCAGTGAAGGAGAACGTGCAATGCCGCGCGGCCACCTCTGTTGGAGTCATAGTCTCAATGAAGAAGTCGGTGGCTGTGTCCAAGTATCTGTACTGAGTTGCATTACGCCGGCACACATTGGACTCATCAGCCGTGGAGACTCGGATCCATCTGCGATGAGTAGCAGCGTGCATCTTGTTCTTCGTCCACAGGACAACGCGCTGATCTGGTTGCGCACTATACTCTTGCGACAAGTGCGGGTCGTCCTTCAGGGCATACTGGTTCTTCGGTTGGACGGACCCCGTGTTTTCCAGACCCAGCACGTCACAGAGGATAAACATTGTAGAGTCCCGCCATTCTGCAAACCACAGAGGTATACAAAGCTCGAACACCACCGATTTCGCTTCGTGTTCATTGAAGGGCAAAGGATCTTCGAGCACCTCCATGCTCATTCTGTCAGCACTGGCATCGAGAATACACTTTTGGCACTTCGCATCATGCTCGAGCGTGGTGTAAGTCTTGTATGGCCAATGAGCGCTCTTGTTCTGTTTCTGGTAAAACGCATGCTCGAGCTCGGATGCCGCCTTCTTCTTCTGCTCGTATTTCAGAACCTGTTGTTGCAATTCCCTAAGCTTCTCTCGTCTACCCTGTTCGCCGAAATGCTCATACTCTTGAAGGAGGTCTTTGAGGGCGGAACTCTTCTTGTTGTCCTGATCGAAGTACCGCACAGCGAAACATTGCTTGTCATTCGGTTGCGTGAAGATGCTGGTGACTGCATTGTTCCTACGATTGGTCAAGTATTGCTCGACACGGGCTAGCCTCATTGACTGCTCTCGAGACGGCAGTAACAAGTGTTGCAGGCAGTCCGTAGGTATGCAAGGGTCAAAGCTGTCAAGTAGTGGACAAGCGCTGAGAGCACACTCGTCAAGCGCTATCCACACCTCCAACGTTGTAAGCAATGCACCTGACAGCCCCTCAGGGTTTCGGTGCTGACCGAAAGGCTGCTCCTCGCTCTTGGCACGAAGGTCATAGATAGACTTCGCAAGCTCGTGATAGTGTCTAAGGGCGACCGCAAGGTGTGAGCAAGCACTGTCGGCCTTTGCAGCGGTCGTGAAGCGGGCCCAGTCTCGCAGGCTACGCTTACTCCATTCTTCGAATTCCTTCAGATTGGCAACCTTGTAGGCATCTGCGCCATTGAGCTTCAGAATTGGAATCGCCATGGACGGGTGTTCGGCGAATTCTGATTGAGGTTCAAACGTGCTTGAATTGGAGGAGACTGCCCGGCATCTGAGGCTGCTTAGGTGTTGATCGAGCACTGACAGCGAGGTCGCGCTGTCTTCTTCGAAATTCAATCGCGCCAACGCGGGCAGACTGTGGCATGAGTTCGGCTCGTTTGCTCGGACATGCGCCCATCGTCTGGAGATAGTCTCGTTGCAGGCACCCTGCATTCGATGCAAGTGGTTTTGGACATATGGCGGTACACTCGGCCCCAACTTCTGGAGTCGCCGAGCAACTTTGCAAGACATAGCGTATTGGAGGTCCGTAGAGATGTTCAAGCGAACAGAATCTCCCAAAAGCTGAGCGACCAGATACGTCATGAAGGCCTTGTAGAGTACATTTCTCCCAGTGGTGATCGATCGCGTACAGATGAGCTGGCACACCACACGAATGAGTAACCACATGGGCGAGCGACGCCATGGGCGCTCGGCGTCCTTCCACAGGACATCATCTCGTGTGCGCTTGCAGATTGTTGTGCTTCGAGCACCTGCTGGCTCCCCGTATGAACCCAGCAAGCCCGCGACAAGCAGCTCGCAGACAATTCCCGGGTGCGTGGTGTCGCGGTCTTCGTCGACACACTCGGTCGCTTTGCGCACTTGAGGCTGTTGGTGTGGTGCCGCCTGGCTGCTCATTGTGGAGAGCGCTTGAGCCAGGCCGGCTCGAAATTGAGGCGACTCGAAGGTTGCCCTTGGTATTACTACGGCGCGAGCAGGGAACTGGCGCACGATGCAATTTGCTCCCAAGACATCTTGGTTCTGAGGAGCGAGCTCGAAGACCTCAAATAGCACATCTTCCCCTGAATGCGTGATGAACAATCCGGCATTCTGAGCCTGAATGCGCAGCGGAATTGATTGCCCAGGCTCAAGGAACTCGAGACAGTCCAACAGCTCCGTCTCGCTGAGGGTGCCGTCGATAACAGAGTGGCATCGAGTGGCGTTTGAGATGGCGACAATGGTCTTCTCGATAGCAGGACGCGCGGGGTCGGCTGGCGAAAGTCCAGTTCGAAACGCATTGAGTGCCTTGGACGTGAGACTCAGGAGCTCGCAGTCGATGTCGGCTTTGTCCTCAGCTTGAGGAAGTTGTGGTGGTAGAAAGACATGATGTACAATTCGGTCGAACAGCTCCGGATCGCTGATGAAAACCGACATGGTGGCGATGTGATCGTCAACAAGTTGTGTCGTCGGCGAGGTTTAGGTCGAGATGTGCGCGACCTTGTGAGGCGCAGAATTCGGTTGTGCGGCGATACAGTGTTTGACGCTAATGCACGATCGCGCGCTAGCGTTGACAGGGCCAAGTGAAGCCCGAAGTGAAGCTCGACGACGATGCATTTGCAAAGGTGCATCCACGCGACAACGTCGCCTAAACAGACGACCACAGGTTGTGGGTGAATTGGTCATCTCCCCGGCAAGACGCTGCCGAGTGTGCTTGATTGCGTTGCAGATGGAGAAGGGCAAACAGCGGCGTTTGTCGACAAACGAGCGCGGTGGTAACTTTGGACCAGCTCGCCGGGACAAATGAGACTCGTTGTTAGCGAGCGGCCGCCACTGAGCTGAGATCATGTTGCCCACTTTAAGAAGGCGAATGGGCAGTGCGCGCGCCCTAGCGAGTGAGCTCCATCATGTGCCTCCTTCAGTTGAGGAGATGTTCCGTTGTGCATCAGTCACTTCTATCCTCTGCCTCAGTGATCAGCATCACATTTGGACCTTTCAGTGCTGCTTCCGCGGACCATCGACGAAGCCATTGTTACGGACGATGTCTGGCGCCAATGGAAAAGTGGGCTAGCTTGATTGCATTGGTGGTCGAAGGCTCTTCCTTCCTCTTTTTGGCCTCGCCGGAGGACGGCGGCTGATCGGAATGGGATGCCAACTCCACCTCGTCACTTCGGCTTCACTGCCCTCTCGTGCCTCGATGTCTATACGCTGCGACATGGCCTCGATTCCTTCGTCACGACAAAGACGAGGAGGAAGTCTTTCCAAAAGCAGACAGGTGCGTCAGTCCGCGCAAAACTTAAGGCGCTCCAACGCCAGGCCCAGATGAGACAACTACAGTATCTTTCCGAGAAGTGTGGATCGAGTGCGCGAAGCGACGTCGACGACATCGTAAGGGAGTATCGAGATCGAGCGGAGATTATGCCTCTTGGTTTCGATGCACTGCTTGAGCCTCGCTGTCTGTCACTGCAGCAGAACGCACATCCTTCTCTGAACAGATGGAGACTTCTTAGCCTCCGTGGATGGCCACAGCCAGGAATGTGTCGCGATGGATTGTTCGAGACCCTGTTACATTTAGTGAAGGCGACCGCGAGACACCAGCTCCTTCTCCGAAAAGGTCGGGAGTTCTATGCTCCTTAGCCTGGCGAGGACAAGCCACAGCGCTGCGGAGAGCTGTCTGAGATGGACAACATGTGCATACAGCCGGCAATTCTAGGGGGCCTGGGGGCGTACCATGAACATTCTGCGCGTCTCTATTGAGATCACTGGGATTGCAGTAACCGGCATTTTCGCTGCGCTGGGCTTGAAACACGTCCTGAAGAGTCAGCCTGATTGCTGAAGTCACGTCTCGTTTTGACAACAGACGTGGTCAGAGCGTGGGCCTTGAGGTTCTGGTACCACTCGCTCACGGATACCAGCGTGGAAGGCGTGATGAGTCTCCGAAGAAGGCGCGTTGTGAAAGGCAACAGCACGGGAGACGTCGGCCAGGTCCAACACAATGTAAATGCAGAGTCGCGTGGTGATCAGGCGCAAGTCTCTGATGGCATTACTTTGGACTGGAGCTCTGAAGTGGGAGATGCAATGATGAGGCTGAGAACAGCAGAGACGCGCACGTCGTCCTGTGCAGGCGCGTGGCAATACTGCCAAGAACGAACAGGCAACCATACCTTCCACCTGTTGTTGGACAAACCTCAGCTAACATGTTGTTTTGATCGCGTTCGGGCGAACAGAGCCCGGCTGCGCACAGCATCGAATCTGCTCTCCTCTGGGAACCGGTCAGCCTGGGCCTGGGCGACTTTCCGGCCTTTGAGTTTTGCAGGAGCTCGCCGGCCTTCGCTGGCGATTTGGAGGAGGCGTGCGAGCCATCGGTGATGTCGTGAGGATGAGAGGAGGCCAACAAGACAGACACGAGCTGGTGCCAGACGCGCCGTGCCGTCGGCAACGAATGAACCTGTCATTCGCGAAACCTTGACGTCCCACCCTCATCAAGCCCAACACGACGGAAAGACATCCGATATATGATTTGGCCGAAACACCTTCTCGAACTGCAGGCTCGAAGTGGCATGTGCTTCCAGCGCAAATCACAGAATGGCAGAGGCCGATAGATAGAGCCCCTTCAACGAATTGGAGCGCTGTACCGCCACGAAGGATCCCGTCTCGACGCGGCCGACCACGGCACCTACGCAGCATGCACTCGTCAGCTGCGCCTCTCTTCAGCAGCGATGTAGGGTCACCGACAGGTGTCTGTTGGCAAGCATGGATCTTTGGGATCAGCCGGAGGCACGACAGCAACATCCAATTCGTTAGCACAAGACAAATGGTACCACAAAGATCTAGCTAGGCACAATGCGAGGGAATGTGTGGTATGTGCCATGGGAGGATGATCATATGCGCTACATCGCCGAAAGATCACAACTCGAGACACCACTCTGCCCGACGCGGCAGTGTATTGGAAGCAATCCATCTGTGGACCCGAGCCCGGACATAAAGAATGAGGAACACCAGCAGCTCGCAAAGACGAAGTCCAGCGCTAAACGCCGTACGCCTAAACAGCTTGCGAAGGATCGCGATGCCCTGACCAAACTATCCTCAAACTCTACACCTCGTCAAAGTCAATGGGTTTCGTGGCTACGCAGCGCTTCCATCGAGCGCCTTAAATTCCAGGCCCGGTTCGTGGAACTATTCTTCGACAGAATCGGCTCAAGGTTCCGCGGATTCGAATTCATCCTACGCTCCGCCGACCAGGCCCCCGCTCTGATCACAGCCCTAGATGCGATTTGTCTCGTCCACGTAGGAACCACGCACAACGATCAGCGCCTCCTAGAAGCAGCCCGCATGACTTACGGCTCAGCGCTCGCCAAAGTTCGCCGGGAAATTCTCGCGCCGCAACGGGATGCTTCGCTCTTGGTGGCAGCGGTCTACCTGATGACCATCTGCGAGTTCTTCTCCGCAACTGCCGCGCCGGATCAGGGCTGGAGACGTCACATTCGTGGCATCTTACAGCTACTCGGAGCTCTCGATCTAGCAGCCCTAGATCCTTCTATTCGTATACTCGTCGGCACGCTTCTCAGAGGCCCCGCGGTTTGGAACGCAATCCTTGAGCGCAAGAGTCTCCCATCGCTCGACAAAATTCAGCATGCAATTGACGACGGGACCACTTTTAGCTCTTCCACAAGCTTCATCAGATTGGCGGTGAAGGTGCCAGGGATTATAGAGCAAGTGGATTTGTTGCGATATGCGGACCCGCGGCCAACCGTAGCTGCTCTTACAAAGTGTTGTCGCGAAATTGTATCCCTCTGCAACGAGCTCCAGCACTGGATGGATTCATGGACCGAATCGCTCGTGGCGCCCTTCCAAGTCGCACCCATTTCGATACTCGCCGATCGCAAAGGGGCGGTTACGACTTCTGAGACAGCTTTTCCGTTCGCATACCGATTCTCAAACCCGCTGCTCGCACCCAAGCATCGAACTTACTGGACGTGTATGCTTTCTTTGGCGCAGGCGCATCTGGACATTTTCGAAGCGTTTCCAGAGCTCCTCCACGAATTGCAATCCCACGAGCAAGAGAAGGAGAGGCTCATCACGATTGCGACAGAGCTGGCAGACCATTTGTGTATGACGGTGGCTTTCGATACACAGCCAGAGAATGGGTATGTTGCACTGTTTTCTGCGATGGTACCGCTGGAGCTGGCGGCAGCTTGGTACAGGAGAAGTAATGAGACTGTCAAGCTAGGCTGGTGTCAACGGGCAATGAGGATATTCGAGGCTGCGGGACTGCAGACAAGCAAGTTATGATGACAAGTTTTGAGCGCTCATGCTACCACCAACTTCATCTTGGTACGATCATGCAACAGGCGGACCGACGCGCAGACTGCTGCATTCCTGGAAACACAAGACAATCGCCCCGCAGTAGGCCGTGCCCCGCATCCTTCGGCTGCAGAAAATGGGCTATGGCTCACATCAGCGGTTCTCAACCACATGCCATCGGTCATCGTCCCAGGTTGTCGTGATATGGCCACACTATCTCCGACCTACTTCCTCCGCCGCGCCACCCCGGACGACGCACCAGCAATCAGAGCCATTGAAGAGCTTTCTGTTCAGAAATTCAGCACAATTCCGGAACTTGCACATCTCGCGCAACCGAGCACTTTTACTCCTAACTCTATCTCCGGGCTGAACACCTGGCTCTCTCGTGGCCGAGTCTTCCTTGCGGTGGATTCTTCCGCTTCAGATCCAAAAGCTGTGGGTGTCATCGCTGCTCTCCCGAAGGATAATACGATTTACATTGCGGAGGTCTCTGTTCTCGCGGAACACAATGGGAAAGGTGTAGGGGGCATGCTATTGAATGCCGTCTTTGACTGGGCGCGAGAGCAAGCTATTCAGACAGGAGAAGAAGTCGCGACAGTGTCATTGACGTGCTATAAGGATGTGCCTTGGAATGGGCCTTGGTATCGAAGGAAGGGTTTTGTCGAGGTTGAGGCGGAGAGTCTTGGCATTGAGCACGAGGAGAAGATGGAACTGGACATGAAGGTGAGGAAGTTGGAGGTGGGAGGTTATAAGAGGTGTTGCATGCTGTGGACGGAACAACGGGGGAGAGTCTGAGTCAGTATTAACGAGGAGCTTGAATTGGATACTGCTTCTCAACAACAGACGCTTTGCGAGCAGAGCATGACGGTAGTCTCTGATTTGGTACGAGAGGGCTCTGTCTAGAGCCCGACTGTTTGCATGCTGACGGTTTTCGCCCTGGATGCCTGCTTGAACGCCCCGAGCAGGCATTCAAGGCAATGTCTGCGACGGCCGTTGTCGCCGAGCAGAAAGGTTGTACTGATGAGCTTCGTGCCTTCATGTCGATGAACTGAGGTGGTAATGTGAGTATAATACGTAGCAAGACTGATCATCGAGAATGCAGGAATCAGTAGCAATACGAAAACATTCATTCCTGGATATCACATGGCACATTCTCCTAAAGATGCCGAAGCATACATATTCTATATTTCCGTACAACGTACATGTACTTGGACCTACAAGCCATAGGCCCCGCATCATTACACTGCCGCCATGTCTGATAATCACAACCACTTCGCTTTCCCCTCCTCACGCATATCTCTCCCGATACAACTTGGCCAACGTCGCCACAACAGCAACAAGCACCCATCTCGTAAAGCCTCCCGTCAAACTCTTTTCTCCCAGTCCTACAAGTGCGAAAAGCAGCAAAGGTCAGCTAGCTGTAATACGATCAAACAAGCAAAGAAACGGAAGCCAAGAAGAGAATCTGCATCACGACTTGCTCTTCACTCTGCCGCCGTCCAACTCCGGATACTTAGACTTACCAAGAACCCACCACAACAAACCGCTTCCCGTCGGGTTTCCGTTCCTATCAAAATCTGGCTTGAGCTCCGACATGCCGCGGAACTTCTTCAATTTTGCGTCCGTATAAGGTGGGTAGCGAATAGCCAATAGCCCTTCGATCCACGCGGGTGTAGTGGTGACACTTCTACGGTGCGTGAAGCAATCGAATGAAGCTTTGCCGCGATAAGATCCTGTACCAGATTCTCCGACGCCACCAAAAGCGAGGGTGGGAATGGAAGCGTGGAAGAAGGCATCGTTAACGGAGGCGCCGCCGGAGCGAGTCTGAGACAGCACTTTGTCGGTCTCGGCAGTGGTGCCGAAGGGGTAGATACCGAGTGGAGTGGAGTCGATTTTGTTTGCTGTCCGAATGGCTTCGTCGAGGTCCTGGACGGGCAAAATAGGAATCAGAGGCCCGAAGGACTCATCGGTGAGAAGAGGATCATCGGCAGAATTGACCTGGACAACCGTGGGTCCGAAGAAGAGGGTAGACTTGTTGGTATTGCCACCAAGAAGAACCTTGCCGTTGGTGCTGTCGAGCATCTTCTTGAGGCGAGTCCATTGACGTTCGTTGATAACTTTTCCATAGTCTGCGGCTTGTTCAGCACCCTTTGGCTGGAATTCAGCAATAGCGACCTCAAGCTGGCGAACGAATTCGGGGAGGATCTCCTTATCGACGAGGATGTAGTTTTGACTGACGCAGACTTGTCCCACGTTCATGAGCTTCGCCCAAAGAAGTCGACGAGCGGCGAGGCGTGCATCGGCGTTCTTGGTGATGATAGCAGGGTTGCGACCTCCCAATTCCAAGGTGACAGGAGTCAAGGTCTCGGCAGCTTTTTTCGCAATGATCGTTCCCACGGCACCATTGCCAGTGTAGAAGATCTTGTCCCACTTGCAAGCGAGCACAGCAGTGGTCTCGGGAATGGCACCCTGCACTACCTGATAGCCATTCGGGTCGAGCGATTGTTCGATGATGTGCTGCATGACACGCGCAGCATTTGGGGCATTTTCAGACGGCTTCAGTATAGCAGTACAGCCTGCAGCAATGGCGCCAACCAGCGGGCCCAGAGAGAGCTGAAAGGGAAAGTTGTATGCGCCGATAATGAGTACGGCTCCAAGAGGTTCTTTGCGGATGCGTGGGCGCATGGGCAAGTTCGTCAGGGAAGTGTCCTCTGCTTTCTCTTCTTTCATCCACCTCTGCAAATTTTTGCTCATAAAGATTATATCGTTGAGTATCCAGCCAATCTCGGTCAGATATGTTTCGAACGCGCTTTTGCGCAGATCCAGCATACAAGCCTCCATGACTGCGGATTCGGCATCTTTCAATCCCCAGTATAACGACCGCAATTGCTTCAGTCGATACTCGATCGGACGGGTCGTATGGGTGTGAAATTTGTCGACAACGCGCTGGTGCAACTGCGGAATGGACGCAGCGGTCGTGAACGTGAGCTCGGGAATTTCATTCATGGTGAGTGTGATGGGCATCGTGAGGGAAGGTCAGTGAGGAGAGAAAGGAGAGGAAAGAGAAGGAGCGTAACAGGCAACTACCGGGCAGCAAGCATTTGTTATCATCGGCGGGCGTGTCGTACAGTTGGTGATGGTAGCTGGCAGTGATTTGGCCGAGGCATGAGGCATGCCTGTGAAGACGGGGCAATGCACGGTCCGATGCCCGAGGGTGACCTTGGGGGAGCTTGGCAGGAATGCTGTTTTCGAAGATGCGAGATGTGGGCCAATGAGCAGCTCCATCGAAGCAGGGTCCGGATGCCCCTCCCTCGCGGTCAAGCGAAGGCTGCGATGCGGGCGTCTAGCTCTACCTCCTACTGCTGTTTGCTGACGCTACGTTTTTGGCCGTCTGACGCCGCATGTGCAACTCCTCCAGCTGAACTATAGTCACTCGTTGCGAGACTCTGCTCTTTCCCATCTGCCACCATACGTCGCTTTGGCTCGATCCATCCCAGCACCCAACACACCCCTCCAACCGCCCACATTACCACCCAGCCGCAAGTGCACACACGTGCCAAAAAGCGACGTCCGTTCAGTGACCGGTGAAGGCAGGGAAGTGGTGCAATCGCCGACCAATTTCATAGCCGCGCGCCTGCAGATCCTCCACCAACTTCTTCTCTCCCCACGACCTACCGAAGACCACACCCCACAACACAATCACCATGAGCGATCTCAACGGCCGGAAGACCTTCAAGGTCTTCAACCAAGAATTCATCGTCGACGAGCGTTACACAGTCACTAAAGAGCTTGGTCAGGGAGCGTATGGAATTGTTTGCGCTGCCACAAACAACCAGACGGGAGAGGGCGTTGCCATAAAGAAGATCACCAATGTCTTCAGCAAGAAGATCCTCGCCAAGCGCGCCCTGCGTGAGGTGAAGCTCCTGCAACACTTCAGAGGCCACAGGAACATTACCTGCTTGTATGATATGGATATCCCCCGGCCCGAGACCTTCAATGAGTGCTATCTGTACGAGGGTGAGTGAGCAAGAGCAGACAAAACAGAGAAATCGTACTGACACACGGGACCGCAGAGCTCATGGAGTGCGACTTGGCTGCCATCATTCGCTCGGGACAGCCTTTGACCGATGCCCACTTCCAGAGCTTCATTTACCAGATTCTGTGCGGTCTGAAGTGAGTTATTGTTTACACTTCCAAGTCAGTTCTCCACTGATCACCACATCCTAGGTATATCCACAGCGCAAACGTATTGCACCGAGACTTGAAACCAGGAAATTTGCTTGTCAATGCCGATTGCGAGCTCAAGATTGCCGACTTTGGTCTTGCTAGAGGTTTCAGCATTGACCCAGAAGAGAACGCAGGATACATGACCGAATACGTTGCCACGAGATGGTACCGAGCACCAGAAATTATGTTGAGCTTCCAGAGCTACACCAAAGCCAGTATGTACCCCTCTGCACGCAACCACGACCCCCACTAACACGTCGCAGTCGACGTCTGGTCTGTCGGCTGCATCCTCGCCGAGCTGCTGGGCAGCAAGCCCTTCTTCAAGGGCCGCGACTATGTCGACCAACTCAACCAGATTCTCCACTACCTGGGAACCCCATCCGAATCCACCCTGTCCCGCATTGGATCCCCACGTGCGCAAGAATACGTTCGCAACCTCCCATACATGTCCAAGATTCCATTCCAACAGCTCTTCCCAAGAGCAAATCCCGACGCCTTAGACCTTCTCGATCGCATGCTTGCATTCGACCCTTCGCAGCGTATCAGTGTCGAGGACGCTCTCGAGCACCGCTACCTTTCCATCTGGCACGATGCATCCGATGAGCCGGCATGCCCCACAACCTTTGATTTCGGCTTCGAAATCGTGGATGAAGTGCAGGAGATGCGCCAGATGATCCTCGACGAAGTGCGGAGATTCCGCCACTCCGTCCGCCAGCCACAGCAATACGCTCACGCCCAGCAACAAGGCCAGCAACAACAAGTCCCAATCCCTGACAACTACGACCCACGCGCATACGAGGATCCACGACCCCAGGAACTGGGTCAGGCACCGGGCGGAGCACAGCACGATCTGGAACGCGAGCTGCAGGGTCTGGATGCCATGCGGCAATAGGAATGCCGTCAAGCACTCCAGAACGGCAATTTAGATGCGGAGCGGAGAGAGCGTAACGAGTGGGTGGAGCAGATGGTGAAGCAGAGCAAGGGCAAGGAGCATCATAAGCTCCCCTATCGACCGTATACTGCCTAGAGGCTCGGTGAAGAAAAAAATCTCGAGGCGAGGAGGGTCGTGCACATGTCGTGATGATGCTAGCCCATTTGATCTGTGGGGAGATGGCAATGGAAATGGAACGAAGTGACGGTCGACTGAAATGGAATACTTGCATAGCGAGATGACAGCCTACTAAAATGGTCGGATAAAAAGTGTTATCGGGTTGAACTTGTGTGTCGATGCACGCCATTGGAATCGAGTCTTGTCCTTGCTCGCTTTCGTGTCTTGTTTTTGTCCTCGTTGCAGCTCTAGTGTACTCTTTCCCTCTTCTTGCTCTTGCTCTTGCTCCTTCCCTCTTCTTGCTCTTGCTCTTGCTCCTTCCCTCTTCCTGCTCTTGCTCCTTCTCTCTTTCCTTTGCTGCTCTCGCCCTGCTCACTTGTATACAGGAAAACGTTTTATTTTGAACAAGAAGACGCAAACAAGTATTGAGTTGCTCGGACAAGACGTGTTTGTTATACGTTGCTCATGTCCCAAACCCAGTCCCGCAGGACGTGGCGCTTCCAGACCCAGTACGGGTTTCAGTGAGAGGTCGTCCGAGGCCAAAGATGCAGTGCGAACATTGTGAGATAAAATATACTCTCATTGGCGACAAAAAACATACTGGTGTGAACCTGAAATTTCTGAGGCAATGGAAATCGTAGCTAGCATGCTCTAGGATTACCCAATTTCCATCCGTAGCTCTAGATCGACATGTTCTCACCTCAGTCATGCTGAGAAACCTACCTGTTCTTGAAAGAGCCCATTCCAAGGCACGCCGCGTGTTGAAGACGCCTGTGACGAGGTTGAGCAGGACAAGTTCGAGAGGACGTCGACGTGGCCGTATCCAGTCCTGTATCCAGTAGAGAACTTACTCGCCCGTCTGCACGTGCAACTCATTCCAATATGGAAGAAAGTGCTCTTTCCCCTGCGTTGAAGCAGTCGAATTAGGAGTGTTCCACACAGCCTTCGAATATTTGTCGTGTAGGCAGATTCGTGCATGTTCGCCAGCGAGTGATTTCGTGCCGAAGAGCAATTGTGCAGTGTCTCCCGAGAGGCTCCTCATCATTGTCTTCACTGCCGCGTCGGTCGTGCCCTTTCAATCTAGAAGTCACATATGCGTCGGATAATCGGCATTGAAGCTACAGCGCCGCGAGAATACGAAGAGCGTGGCGCGTCCACAAAGCTTGTCCTGCTGACCTCACACGCTTTTCCCTCGCTCTTCATTCTTACCCAGGCACGCTGTTTGGGCCAAAGACCCGGTCATCACAGCTCTTCACTCCGGATCGCTCGAGAGGATCGAACGTAACTGGTCGTCGCGCCAGAATACACTGCAATGGTCTGCGAGTGAATTTGGTCTCATGTTGCCAAGAAGGTCTGGCTTATAGCACTCTGCGTCCTGGATTGTGCTGTTTGTTTCTGTTTCCCCTGCCTGCGTTCGATTCAGCCGCCCCCGCGTGCTCGGGAAGATGAGACAACTACGTGCGGAAATGTGCCAGTGCCATCCCACGCTCGTTCTCGCTCCGAACAGCGCGCGACAAGAAATGTAGCATGGCTGCACGGGTCGAATGCGGCGCGGCGTGGTCAGAGTGGTAGTGATTACGATCACCGTGTGTTTTGCAGCTTCAATTCAGCAATGGACTCGCGCGTGGGAGGGATACGCTTCGTGGGTTGCGAAAAGAGTCGACGTCGTGCTCATCAAGTGCAGACGCCGGGTAGTCCTGTCGTTTCAACAATCTGTTTGGTCGTGGTTGCTCGACCGGAAAATTGTGCCATGGCCGTAACAAGCCCGACATTGGCTGGCAGAATGATGACTTTAGTATACACCTCTTCAGGTTGCCAGTGCTTCGAGACTACAATTAGACTCATTCCAAAAATTATGGCGTGAAGACTGTGACGAGCCGTCTTCGATCATTGCAGCCAGCGTTTATGTTGTCTCGGGCTGTTGGCACGCAGACAGAATATTTGTCCAGCAAATGCATGGGGGCGAGTCGCGCGGCTTGCAGTGTCCGTAAAAAGCTAGACAATCGGTAGAACTCAGAATAGAACGACAACTACAGGACAGTGGTGTCACGAATGGATCTACACGTGGAGGTAAGCAATTTCCGTCGCATTGAATTGCTCGCCGAAAAAATGTGAAGCCAGTCCGTGTCCAATGCGTCTCGCAACCGTGGGCATAATCTTGTGCAACGAAATAGTGCGCTCGCATACCATAATTCGGTAGATCAACAGATTTCATGCGGAACCGATTGGCCAGCGGTCGGAACCGCAACAAAAGTGCCAGCCTGTGAGCACCCGCAAAGATCCATGATGCTTGCAAGGGCACACGTCTGCCAAGCCATTGACGATGAGCGAGCGTGAGACACTGTCCGAGTAACCATCTTCATGGCATAGGCATTTCTCCACGGCCGTCATTCCGAACAAGAGCTTCTCAAAGAATCATAATTCTGATCTCGTCCGTACGCTGCCCGTGTTCGTGCAACATTGTGTCGTGGAAGATATGCGCTGCACCACGCGTCCGATAGCGCAGATGGCTGGCATCGAGGTGACCGCTAAGACCCCAGCTACAGCGGCTACATCGGTCGAGACAACCACGGCCAAGACAGCCACGACAGCATGCTGCGTGCGCTCTGACGAAAGTCGCATCATGCGCATGAGCGGAGACATCTGCGATGCCTGCCGGAGGTCGATCCTCGGTGCTTGACGTCGTAGCACTAAGGCCGTCTTCATTCGGACTGAGCTTGAATCGCTTGGGGAAGCCATGTGCAGCAGCAGCTAACAAGAGCATGTCGACATGTTGACGTGGCTCTTGGTTGGCGACATTGCTATCGACAGCTGCGAAACAATGGCATTATCCATCTGACATCAAAGCAATCGACGATGTTGAAGATGTCTCGGGTGTCGACGTGATATACCCCGTCGTGACGTCGATGTATCGACCTGTACCTTACGTGGAGAAGCCATGGAGGAATCCTGTTGATACCCCCATCTCCGGCAAGATGTCGCCTGCGCTAGTCTGGAAATGAGAGCAACGAGAAAGACGCTCGTTTTATGACAGATCCGTAGCGGTGTGCGCGGGTCGACGAACGCTGTTGAGGGGCTACCATCGCATGGTCGCCAACTAGAAAGAACATCAGTGTGTGCTCAAGCATCACCAACGTGCCCTCTGTCCTTTCTGGGACTCGGAGTGATTGTTGTCTCACTCCGCGATCTTCCGCGCTCACTTGGAACACTACTAACCGCAGTAGGCTGTAGTAGAGTCTTCTTCTCGAATGCTTCTTCAGCCTTGGCGGTGTACTCAAACAGGATATGCGGCGCTTAGCAGCGAGAATATCGGAGGATCCAAGCCCGCAGCCATGTCTCAGAGCGAGTTACCACATGGGATCACCCGAGAGCACGAGATGGGTCTCTTGACATCAATGTGCGTTGGAGAATGCAGCGACTCTGAGTGCTAGCAAAGATCGTCTGCGGACGCGCACACCGATCGAGCTTTATGGGCTCCTAAGTTGTGTGCTCCAGTGTCCTTGTTGATCTCTCGCAATCGCGCCATAGCGTTGCTGGAGCATCTTGGTGCGCTTCATGCCTCCCCTGCGCGGGGCCGAATAGCTGGCTCAATGAAGCTAGGATTGCGAGCTGGTTGCTGATCATGTTGACATCGTGCGGTCGATATAGCCGGAATGCTGTACCGTAGGCATGTGGGTTCATACCACCTGTTGTGCATGAAGATCAACATGCAGCATTGCGAGAGCGCGTGAGCCGTGGTTGTGCCTGCGGATGCGTTGAGTGCAGGAGGTCCACTGGAGGCTGTGACAGAAACCACGATGTGTTTCGAGTTGCACTTGCGCACGAATATGGCCCGGTGATGTCCTGCAATGTTGCAAATGACCTTCATCATGACCATCAGGGGATTCTGGCTGTTCCACTCGCACGTAGTCTGTATGTAGCTAGGTAGTCAGGACACAGCGACGCCGAACGTGCACGCCAACCTGACTCTGGCCCTCATCACTGGTGAGGTGATGGCAAATGTAGTACAACGACACGACATGGGCGCAAGCCAGAACTCCAGGGGGTGGTTGTTAACGCCAGGATGTATGCGTTAGATCCTGGTGCAGCGCACTGGCACCATTTCGGCGCGCTTGCCGGCTTACTTCTCTTCACGGGAGCGAATGCATCCTCGACGTCAGACTTGAACTATGGTAGTGTGATCGTGGCAGGGAATCTTGTATTTTGCCGCCCAGGTGGTCTGCACGATGAGATGACATGCAGGCGTAGGGCCATTGTGAGGGTTGGAAGTTTGGCATGTCGAGGTGCACCTTCCAGTGGCTTGCAAGGGTATTTTCGCATTCGCGCCGGCCAGCATTCTGTTTTCGAAGGACCTAGACGCCGGGTTTCAAAGGCCTTGACTAGCTGGCAGTAGTGCTGGTAGAACTTGGGGACTAGAGGCTGGGTGTATCGATCGCGTCCTGTGCATGAACTCACTGCAGTCAGCACGTCCCAGACCCTGGAAAGGTACCTGATCTGATCTCAGTGCTGAGGCCACCGGAGCTCAGGTCGGACACAGAACAATTGCCGGTGTTGAGGAATGTTGTTATTTTGGATTCAGAGATGAAGCGGCGGTGGCCATGAAAGTTTGCGTCTCATATTGTGAGAACCAAGCTTCCAGAGCAAGATTGCTGCCGTATTTCGGCGCTGTCCCAGCCAGACATTTGCCATCGGCTCGGCTTGTTGTTGGTCGTTGCCCAGCCGGAGTCCGCTAGGCGAATGTGGACCAACCAAATACAGGCAAGACCATGGCAGTAACAAGTCGTTGACCAAACCCACCCGTACGGGATGCCTATTATGAATCGCAGAATTCGCTTACGAACGCGAAGAATCGTCAGCAGATTGTTGCTCGCAGTGTACATGTTGACGGACAGCATCCCGACCATGATTCGAGCTGGACACGATGCAACAACAGCATGATCGGTGATAGGTTCCGTTGGAGAGCAGGAGACTCTGATTGGCGTGAGCGTACCTTAGCTCTGTCACCTGTAGAGTGTGTATGATGTGCCGAACATTGACTGAACACGTCCATGACTCGCAGAAGCTAGGAATCCACGTAGAAAGTCGAAATTATGGTCACCTTCGCAAGGCAGCGATCGAGCGGGCGTTGGCGGTCGCCGCGCCGATGATGTACGGTACAGTGCTCGTATCGCCTGTGTCGCGGGACTGTGGCAAGTTGATCGCGGTCTGTCGCGGTCGAGGCAAGCGAGCAGGGCGTTGACCGTGTTGCTGTGCAGCGAGGGTCGATAGTTACGTGCATGGTCCGAGATTCACGCGCATGTGCTTCCGTTTCCATAAAGCATAAGCGTGGCAAGCCAGCATGTCCGTGAAACAGCCGACATAGCATCGTGGTTGAAGCCGCGGGCCTTGTGCGAACCTCAACCGAACTTGGCAATTTAATCTTGGGCGCTACTGTAGCCCTGGACGTCAAGGTAGCGACGGCGTGAACCTTGGCTCAGCTCAGGATGCTGGGCTGCACATGGTGAAGTTTGAGGCATGTGAGGCGATGGGCCCGCTGTCTGCGGAATGCTGTCCACGGTGGCGAGAGCAGCGCGGGCGGCGGCGGATGCGGCAGGCGCAGTGAGGCCGCGACGAGCAGTGCGTGGCAGCGGAGCGGCGTTTCAGCACGGATCGGCGTGGGCGTGGGCGCGAAGTGAAGAGTCCACAGTCAATCAAAGACCCTTCTGACCGGTGCTCGCGCTATGACTTCAGAGCAGCGGATAATGTACGAGCGGCGCGAGAAGCAGCGTTGGACGTGGTCGGTGAATTGTCCGCGTTGGTGTGCGGTGGCAGTTCGCAGGCGCAGGTACGCGATGTGGTTGTTTTTGGTGGCTCGTCGCGAAGAGCTGCTGTTGCCGCCTGGTGCCGACGCGCGGGTGGAGCGGAGCTGTGCCAGTCTGAGCTGTTCCAGTCATGGCTGGCCGGCCCTCGCTGCGACCATCGGCAGCAGCAGCAGCAGCAGCAGCAGCAGCACAGCAACAACAGGCGTCGTGTGCAGTGCGCGTGGTGATGCTGGCCAGCGCGCTGCACGCACGGCCTCCCCCAGGCTGGCGTCCGAGTGAGTGGGCCGCATCGCGAAGAAACGGCGGCGGGAGGGCGCGCCAGGTGGGCTTCGATCTCGTCTTCCAGAAGGCCAGGGCGCCAAGGCCGTCGCAGGGCAGGCGGCGTGTCATTGGCGCGACGCACACCCCGGTCGCTGCTCGACGTCGTCGCTGTGTGGAAGCGAACGGCGTTTGTCGTGAGCGGTGACCGGGGGCGTGCCGGCCGCTGCATGTTGCGCGCAGATGGCATGCGCGAGGTCATCACAGCAGCAGCGGCGGCGACGGCGAGGACAGCAGCACAGCAGCACAGCAGCACAGCAGCGTCGACTCGCGCACCGCCCATGATCGCTGCCGCTGCCGTGCCACCGGGCGGCTGGGGGAAGGCGACCAAAGACGATGCATCATCGTCACAGAGCGACAACCCTTTGGGCGTGCTGCGCTGCTAGGACAGGTTGGCTCCCCGACCGCCGACCCACGGCGCAGTTGAGAAGGGGCATGACTGTATGCTAGTCTCATTGGACGGGTGATGCTGTCCAGGGCCGCGCGAGCTTAAGTCAAGGTGATCTCACACACCCAACCTGCCCCCGTCGTGCATCTCATATAGCTGCGCGCTGGCCGCTGCACACGCGCCGGTCTGAGCATCTCGTGGCTCCGACTCGCCTTTTGCGCCATCCCTCCTCCATCTGTCCATCGCCCATTGCTGCGCACCTGAGTGATCCTCCGCGCCGCTGTCGCGTGAATAAGCATCGCCTTCGCCTTCGCCTTCGCCGCCCTCTCGGAGTCTGCTCGCCTGTGCGCAGGAGCCCTTCGGCACCCGCCTCACCTTACGTACCACATTTGGTGCGCGCCAGCTAGCGCAGATCCACTCAAAAACTACCGGGCACCCGCCTTCGGGCAGTGAAGTCAAGCTGGCTTCCACCACTTCCTCCTCGAGCACTCCTCCTCCGCCCCTGCAGTCCAGTCCAGGGCAGTCTCCCAGCGTCGACAGCGTCAACACACCGCGCTCCGCCACCGTTCCCTACCCGCACCCCGCCTCCACCAAGCGCTCCCGCGAGGACGAGCCATTCTTCCGCTGGCATCAGAACGCCGCTGGAGGCCACGCGATCGTTGACGACTTCACCTCCGACGATATCCTGTTCCCGCAGGACGACGACGACTACGAGGCCAACGTTCCGCTTTTCCCCGCCGCATCGCCACTCCCACAGATCAGCGTCGGCGCAATGCCTGCTCCGACGCCCGCAATCGATATCGCCACGAGCCGGCAATCCTCGGGCTCGCCGCGCACCCAGCAATCCAATTTGACCACCCAGATTCAACAATCAAATTCCCAGGAACGCTCAGGAAGCAGCATGGCTGCGCCAGCCTTGCCCGATCATGCGCACGATTTGAAGCCTCGGCAAGAGTCTGTGAGCATGCTGGGCACCACTCCATACGGTGCACGACAGATCCCCATGGCCGGACGTTTGGACAGGCGGGAGAGCGCATACAACCTGTCGAATAGCCTGGTGGGCGGCATGAGCTGGGGTGGAATCTCCATGGGCAGCTTTATTAGAGACGAGTGAGTATCCGACCCCGCGGTACCTAGTGGAGTCTGTACTGATTTTGAAACTGAAACAGCGTCCTAATGGCCGGAACATCGCCGTATGGGGGAATGAAGTCACCGTCGTTCCACTCATCATCGTATCTTCCTAAGATGGAGGCAAACTATATGCGAGACTATGTCTGCTGCGATATACACCTCGATTCGATGCACGAGCTCCTGCAGCACTATGAAGAGGCACACGCAGCCCAACCGACTCAGACAATGGGACGAACACCCAAAGATCAGCAATACCCGAGCAGCAGAGCTGCCAACGCCACCAGCACGGCCCAGGCTGTTCAACAGCAAGCTCAGAGCCAGAATGGCGGCATGAACCACCAACAATCCATGTATCAACAACCACAACCCATGCCAACCGCATCACCAATGTTCGGTGGCCAAAATCAAGATCACATTGGCACGTTCGACAACCTCGACGACATGGACATGGACGACGGAACTCCAGCACCGCAAATCCAACAGCCACAGTACCAGCCTCAGCCTCAATTCGGTCGACAGCAACCTCGAGGACCATCTGTCAACGTAAATCTAGCGAATGCGTTCCAAGGTCAAGGTCTCAATACAGCAACCCCTACAACTCCACACGCACCGCAGCAAAACATGGGCTTCCCTCACAATCCGACGGTATCATCGGTAAATACCCCAAGTCTGACCACACAAACCAGTGCTCAACAGACTGCTACTCCTGATCCCTCGCAGCCCAGCACTCCAGCGGAGCTTGATCCCGATTTCCTCGCTTCCATGGGCAATCTTAACAGCTTCGACATGAACGGCCTCAACGCTGGCAACCTCGATTTCAATGGCTTCAACATGGGCAACATGAACAATGGTGGGTCAGCAACTATCGATAATCCCGAGAAACGGTTGCTGAGCAAACAAGGCTATGGCAACAAGGCCTTCACTCCCAACCCGGCATTTACGAACGCGCAGAACAGCGAGCTCGCTAAGCGTGTGCGTGAGAGTCAACTACTCAATGGACTGGCTGGCGTCGGAGGCTTTGTGGGTGAGGAAATCAAGCCTTTCAAGTGCCCCGTCATTGGATGCGAGAAGGCGTACAAGAACCAGAACGGTCTGAAGTACCACAAACAGCATGGCCACCAAAATCAGCAGCTCAAAGAAAATCCGGATGGCACGTTTTCCATTGTGGATCCCGCCACGTCAATACCATATCCTGGTACGGTCGGCATGGAAAAGGAGAAGCCGTACCGTTGCGAAGTGTGTGGCAAACGCTACAAGAACCTGAACGGGCTGAAATACCATCGCCAACATAGCCCGCCGTGCAATCCAGACCTCAAGCTTGCCACACCGATTGGCATGCAAAATTTGAACGCCAATGTCGCCGGCGCAGGTCTACCAGGCATGGGCGAGGGTATGGGCTATTGAGAGTCACGCACTGCAAAATAAGCGGCTTAGCTCGCGGCTCGCTTGCGGTATCGGCGCGGACTCCACACTGCATCTTTCACCGCCCACTGAAAAACATCCCGCATTATTCGACGCATAATTCCTGGCACGGATGCACGACAGC
Source organism: Cercospora citrullina (assembly GCA_013365195.1). Taxonomy (NCBI): domain Eukaryota; kingdom Fungi; phylum Ascomycota; class Dothideomycetes; order Mycosphaerellales; family Mycosphaerellaceae; genus Cercospora; species Cercospora citrullina. The sequence goes on from JAASFF010000310.1 coordinate 255,420, forward strand.
CGCAGCTATGCTATACCTTTGGCACACCCACAGGGTCTGATCGGCGGCGTTTGTCTGTATGGGGGTTCGGGTGCGCGCACACACACCCTTTCACGTTTCATTTCATGTTGGCATACAGAGTATCGTTTCAGCAAGGCGTTCAGGAGCATTTGGGATGATTCTCCCCGGGACAGCGGTTATTTCGGGAGAGATACCTGGCTTCGCAAGTCACATCTTGCTATGATACCCCCCTTTTATTTTGAGCAATTGCTCACGTTTGGTTTTCTATGGAGGAAAAGCGAGAGATGCACAAAGTACAATTTGTCGCACGGTTTGTTATTACTTGCTTTCATGATTGCACGATGGCAATGTTCGACGGCAAAAAAGGATTCATTTCACAAGTTGTTTAGCGCACGTTATGGGCGGACATGGGGAAAGAATTGGTAGACTGGTTGGCAATAGACAACGACACTCTGGCGTGAGTTAGTTCAATAGAGAGCGCAATGCACATGTTGCTTGGAGAGGTGCGTCTCAACGTTGACGGGATGGAATTCAGTCGCATTGTCGTTTGCGTATGCGCGACGCCTCATCCTGTTTCTCCATCCTGGGGCACTCCTAGGCCGCCACCCGTCGGATTGCCGAGCCTCCCCGGCCGCCCACAACTACCTGCCTCGAACCTGCATAGTGATACATGCAACGCAAGCTCGACGACATGTCCTCCTCCACAACGCAAGGGATCATCTACATCAACAAACCACAGCCGCGTGAAACGCGCGCTCCTTGGCGCGAGCCTCCGGAGCCAGCGAATCCTGTCGTCAAGGGTCTACCGCTGTACTATGGTGCTATTTTGTACGTCTGATGAGAGAGTCCTTTAATCTGACGTCGCCTTCTCTCTTTCTCGCTCCCTCTCCGGTACCGCATCGGCAAATGACATATTTTGGAAATACTTTCGCGGCTGTCGCAAACCGCTACTACCCATTGCTTCATGTTTGTTGTATTGTCTCTGCTGACCACCTGAGTGTGCCCGTAGGATTTCCAAATTGGGTGCTTTGCAGCAGTTGTTGTGGAACAATGCCGGATTCGCTGCCCTACGTGATCGGCCTGAGCTAGAGGGGTTCGAACCACGATACGAGCCCTTGGTGATCAAGAGTAGCGCTGCTGATGCCGCTGCGAACATTGCCGGCCAAGGAGAGTACCTGAAGACCTTGTCACAGGAAGACTGGGCGACTCGCCAGCCGGCAGCAAAAGTCCATTGGAGTGCGCTGGATTATCATGAAGCTTATGTTTCTGGACAGCTCACACCTACTGCGGTTGCGAAGGCTCTACTGCCGCTCATCAGACGCGATGTGAAGACGCCGCATAAGCACGCGACCGCGTACATACAAGTGAGAGAGGATTTGGTGCTCAAGGCTGCCGAGGAAAGCACCAAAAGATATGCGCAAGGAACGTTCTTGAGCGTGCTCGATGGCGTCCCTGTGGCGATCAAGGATGAGATGGATCTCAGGTATGCCTTTGCAATTCCTTAATGTAACTGATCCGGCTAAGATGAGTGCAGTGGCTACAACAAGTGCTTTGGCTCCAAGATCGACTATACACGTAAGGACGATGCGACTAGCTACTGCGTGCAGAAGTGGCTCGATGCCGGGGCGATCATAGTCGGAAAGACGAATATGCACGAGTTGGGTGCCGATACGACGAACAACAATCCTAACTTTGGCACACCACTGAATCCCAACAATGAGAAATTCTACTGCGGTGGTAGCTCTGGAGGCAGTGCATACAGCGTTGCTGCTGGTTTGACACCTCTCTGCGAGGGCAACGATGGCGGTGGCAGTATTCGACTGCCCAGCAATTACTGTGGTGAGCATGCCCAATTTTCAAACTAAGATAGTTCTTTACGATCCCGGGCAGATTGCTGACACTCTGTTCTAGGCCTGTATGGCCTCAAGCCGTCTCAAGGAAGAATTTCCGGCCGGCCTACTACTAACCTCGCGAAGAGCAACGGCGTGTCGGGACCTTTGGCGGGCAATATGATTGACCTTGAGCTGGGATACCGCATCATGTCTCAGCCCGACGCACTGGACAACGACGCCGCGCTCTTCCAGGCACCAGGACCGATGAAGCCTGAGTCTGGCAGGAACAAAGTCCTAGGCATCTATAAGCCATGGTTCGAAAGAGCTGATGCCAAAGTCAAGTCTGCATGTCAAGCAACAATCGACTACCTGGTCTCCAAACAAGGCTACTCGCTCGTCGACATCACAATCCCCTACACCGGCGAAGGCCAACTCGCTCACGCCATGTCCATCCTCTCCGAACTCGCCACCGGCGTCCTGCAAACCGACCAACCCAAACTAACACCCGCCAACAAAGTCCTCCTCGGTGTAGCCCGCAAAACGACTGGCGTTGATCTTCTTCAAGCGCAACGCCTCCGAAACCTCCTCATGCAACATCTTGCTCACCTCTACGAAAAACACCCCGGTCTCATCATCATCACACCAACAACCCCGAACGCCGGCTGGAGAATCGGCGCCGGAGAGCTCAGTTACGGTATGACGGACGCTAATAAACAACTTCGGAATATGGAGTACGTCTGGATGGCTAACTTTACTGGATGCCCGGCTATTACGGCCCCCGTCGGATACGAAAATGATCCCGATGGGAAAATCCCGATTGGCTTGATGGGAATGGCGGAGTGGTGTGAGGAGGATAGTTTGATTGCATTGGGATATGACCTGGAGAGATATTTGCATGAGGTGCATGAGGGTGGGAGGGAGCGACCGAGGCATTGGACGGATTTGATGGCTTTGGCGAAGGAAGGTTGAGGATTCCGACTATGGGACTGGTAATTGAGTAAGAAGAAGACTGCAAACTTTGAATAGTGGTGTTAGGCGGTAATGTCTTTCGGTTATGCTGGCCGCTAACTGGTCCTCTACTTGCATCAATTTCCTACATTCGTTAATAAGGTATGAGAGCCAGAGCGAAGTTTGAGTCTCTCGCTGTCACACTTTCCGCCTGGACTGGCTTTCCATGAAACTCATTTCAAGGGTCCAGAAATCAGATGATACAATATAAGTTACTTTATTCACGAAAGCTTGGTTCGAGTGGTTGCGGATGCCACTTTGATGAAACAAGGTTCTTCGCTGTCGAGTTTACAGCTTGTCAATGCTCCTCACAATGCTTGATGGTTGAACATGAGACCAAACACGACCGTTGGTGAGTCGCGACAAACACATGTCCGTTCTGATGCGACGTTTTGTGAAGAGAGCATGGAGAACTGGCTGTCAACCGTTGGTGACAGAAAGACAAGTGGAGACAGTTTCAATGTGTGTTGATCTCAAATTGATGGCAATTACCCAATTCTTGATTCGCTCGTAGATGTGTAAATGAAAGAGCCCGTTTCACATCAGATCAACCTCACATCGCTTTCAACACAGTTGCGTGGTCGACACTTACGAGAACAGGCTCAAATGTCAGCGGAGAGTGATGTATCATAACATTGCTAATGTTGATGCATACAAGATCAGATAAAAACCGGCCACAATCTGGCCTACCGAGAAAAGAGCTTGATCCTGATCAGGCTCTTTGTAATTCCTTACTCCACGCAATGCCCATGAAACTCGTTGAACGCCATGCTAAAGAAGTTTGCAGCGAGCTTCACTGTGCAAATATCCCTGCTGCCTCGCTTTGGTGGTAGTCGCTCCATGATGTAAAAACAACGCCTCCTCTCATATGCATTAAGTTCTGCCAAAGGTCCTCGTCTCCTTCACGCTTCATGCTGGTTGGTATCATTGTCGTATCGCCCGTCGCGATAGAGTCGTCATAGTAATTGTGCTCTTATGCAGCTGCTCGGGACGCCGGGTTGGCGACCAGAGCATTATTGTCCGGGACGGAATATGTTCGTGAAGAGCGTCGACGAGCCAACAAGCGGTTCAGTTCGGGATGGTTACCGCGCTCAGACTGCTCTTTCAGATATTGTTCGAGCTCTGGCGGCAGGCTCTGTCCTTGCTCCCAAGCAGCGATGATGCGTTGGTTGAAGCTTTGTTCCAGGGCGTGGTCGCGGCGGCGCTCGAGTTCTGCTACATGCTGTTCTCGGGCTGCGGCTTCCGAAGGCGATTCCCGCTCAGTCTCCGTCTCTGCATCAGCAGTCTCGTGCTCGTCTGCATCTGAGCCGTTGTCATCTTCCATATCCTCGTCATCATCCTCGTTGATGGTGGGTTGTCGATTACGACTCGTTTCGGCATCCTCGACGACGATTGAAATGTCCGTCTTACGTGTTATGGAGTTTCTCCTGTCGTCGGCAGATGCCAGTTCTCTGCGGTCCACCCATGGCCCAATCTCGTCTCCGGTAGTGTCGACGACCTTGACACCCTCATCCTTCTCGTAGCGTTCGCGGGCCCACTTCGTGCCTTCCCAACAGCAAAAGTCTTGAATCTCGCCGTACGTCAGACCGAGGTTGTCAAAGGCCTCGAATAAGCGCTTGTGGTGCTTGAAGCGACCGAGACGCATTCGATGGGGTGGATGACAGTAGTTGAGGCCAGGGTAGCGAGCTTCGGCCGAGTTGAGGTCACCGTAGAAGGTGGCGACTTCTATGCGCACTTCGGGCACCAGGTTTCTAGCCAGATGTGCCGAGAATGAAGGCGGGTCGCTCGGAGTCGGGTGTGGGAACAGGTAGGCATAGAGCAAGTGGGCGACGGGCGTTTGGCGTTTCATGACGGGCTCAATGCAGCGCTGACGGCGGCGAATTGGTTGTGTCGCGGTCTCGAGCAGCCCGACAGTCCGCCAGCGGTGTGCTGGGGGTAGAGTAGGTGTTGTGGAGGGGGCTGGCGGAATGGAGGGTGTGAGAGGTGCGGCGTAGCAGCGGCCGGGGACGGGAGTGGTGTTATTCGCCGATGTTCGATAGCCTTCGCGGTGGCGATGACAGCAGATGAGCAGGCAAATTGGACGGTGGAGGAGGGCGAGCGTGAGTAGGTCAGGATGGCGAGGAGGCAGCGGGAGATTAGAGCAGTCAGGAATGTCTCTGAAATCCACGTGAGGAGCGGCAGGGAATCGGCTTTCACGAAGGGGAGGAGCAGGAGCAGCGCGAAACAGGACAGGCCAGACAAACAGGAAGCGGCGAGAGGGTTTTACATGCAGTCGATTAAACGCAGCGCCCAGAAGGTGCGTGGCTGCAGCGCAGAGTTTGGTGGTTGCGTGCCCTCTAGCCGCGCTGTGCACCACCGCCTCGTGCTCCTCCTGTGCGCTGCGCTGCGCTGCGCTGCGCTGCACATCGAGGTTCGTTCTCGGCACTCTATTCTACCGCCCTGCAGCTTGGCTTCGGCGAAGGCAATTCCTTGCCTGTCAAAAGCGAGACCACGCTCCGCTGGCACCCGTCGCCGTCGTCATCAGCAGCAGAACACCACCAGAAAGCCCGTCATGCCACACTGCCAGCCTGTGCAGGACCTCCGCGCCCGACATGGCCGCTCCTGAGCCCGCCAACGCAGCGACCGGCAGCAACCTCTGGCTTCCTGCGCGTTGGCCTCGAACCGTACCCCATTTCGCGTTCCCTCACGCCTCAACTTGCGAACCTCCGGGCGGACAGACTTCATGGCATACCCCTCCGGTGGGCCAATCGCCCAGCAGAGTGTATTCTTGTCCTCCGCCGCCACCAAAGCCAATATTCAGGGTGCAATGCGAACCTCATCTGATGGAAAGTAACCCATCTCCGTTGCGTCAGAGGCGGCGTGGCAGGCATCCGCAACGCGAAATCGGTGGTCCGGCAGGAGGTGATCCAGTACGCGGTGGTCGACTAACTACTCATGGCGCCAGCGCGACGCAATGCGTTGGCTGACTTGGCGGGAGCTGACACGACAATGCAAAGTGCAGAGGCCAAGTACCGTGGGTGACACGCGCAGGGTGTCCGCTCCTGCGAGCTCATGCATGTAAACGGATTGTCTGCCGATTCTTGCGAGTCAGTCGCCTCGCTGTCGCACTCTGCCGATCCCCAGCTTTTCTTTCCTCTTACCTGAAATGGGCAATTAAGCGAACCACACACTTCACCTTGCTCGACTGACTGACGATGAACACTTTTCGCATACCGACTCAAGGACACCACAACTCATTGCGCAGCGCCACGTGATCTTCGGGATTTGGACTTCGAGCAGCAAGCGTATAGCAGCGCCTTCCTGCCACACACCATCCTGCCCTCGTGCCGAGCGGCTCGAAAGAAAATTGTCGCCGGAGTCCGTACGCAAAAATGCCTACAAAGTGTCTCGGAAGCTTGGCTACATCTACCGACAATTACCTATTTGCTTTGGCGAGGGGCACGGGAACTCAACTAGCGACTATCGGATCCGATGACGCTCTGCGCATCTTTGACGCCACCACTTTGAACGTCACCAAGACTCTCCAGGACTGTCACTCCGGCGTTGCTTGCATCAAGGCTGGCGGTTCTGCTCGCGCCTTTGTGACCGGTGGCCGCGATGGCTTGGTGCGATGCTGGGATTGCCGTGCAAAGCAAGTCGCTGAAATGGCCGATCCCAAAGCAAACGGCATAGCATCGTTAGCATGTCACGACCACCTCATCGCCGTCGGTACGGAGAGCTTGAAGGAAGGACTCGGTGATGTGAGTGTGCTGCTGTTTGACACACGAAACACCAGTGCGCCAGTGCGTCAATACAACGAATCGCACACCGATACTGTAACCCAGCTGCAATTTCATCCTGCCCAACCCCAAGTTCTGCTGTCGGGCAGTACAGATGGGCTGGTCTCCATTTTTGATGTCAATCACGAGGAAGAGGATGATGCTCTGCAACAAGTACTCAACCCCAGATCAGCAGTCCACTGCGCTGGCTTCATCGCCCAAGATCAGGCATATGTCGTGTCGACAGACGAGCAGTACTCCATCTACACACTAGCCAAGACCGCGTCCGAGGAAGAAGAGCTCCCTCCGCCACTGCAATTTGGAGATGTTCGTCAAAAGCTCGATTGCATGTACGTGATTGACGTGCTGGTGCAGCCAGATGGGCCACCATTGATTGCGTACGGCCACAACGAGAAACGAGCACTGGGCATTTCTTCTCTGGGCACTCCTGGAGCATGGGACTTTGGGCAAAAGATCGACCTTCCAGGCGCTCATGGCGACGACGTGGTTCGAGACGTCCTACTCATTGAGAAGCGCGCCTTCAGCTGTGGAGAGGACGGTAACGTCAAGGCATGGTCACTCGGCTGAGCCAGAATGTAGGTCAGCTTTCCACTCTGCCTCATCGTGGCCCAGAAGAGTCCCAATGATACCCAGTAGGCGATGGCTAGTTGTGTTTTCCGAATTTTCCAAAAACTTCCTTCACTTTCTGCTTCACTTGAACTGCAATTAACGCGCTACCGTTTGGTGTCCTCCACAGCCAATCACGCAATGCGATCTCTAGAGCAGGTCTCCAGGCAACAGCTTCGCCCTCACTCACTTGCGCTCATATCTGAAGTGGCCATTTCAGCTTCTACCAACGTCGCTCACATGACATATTGAACATCACCAGGACTTATCACAAGCCAAAGACGAATGATGGTCTACGCACAGCAGTTTCAGCGTCGCGAGCTTTTGACAAAACTCATTATTTCGACACCAAAATTGAGAAGCCTCGGTTACCAAGAGGATTCGAGTGATGTCGACGACCGACGACCGCGAGCTGCGTTTCACTTGAGAAGAAACCTTCCGCCCATCAATTACGACGTTCGTGAGAGTTTCAAAGATCTGTCTCTGTATCTCGAGAAGAGGGAAGAAGAAGTGATGCAGTCACCACCGAGGACCGAAAGAACGGCCACGCCGCAACGTCGCACATCTCGCTTTGGGGGCGTTACTAAACCTGGACTTTACTCTGATGAATTGAACTTCCCACCGCTGAGCGCTGGTGACGCTGGCGATGCATTGACGAAGAAGCCACGTCGCTCAGCTCATCCCTCGAAACAAGTAAATGGCAGCACCAATTACACCGAGATCGATGAGGGAAAATCGGGAGCGCGAACCTCGGTGCACGAGCAGAACAATACCAATGAGCAGCGTATGTTAAGCCGCGACGTGACTGACCTCTGGGACGATCAAGCCTGGATGCCATCAAACAGAAAAGCTGGGAAGCAGTTGGCTGCTTTGGACCAAGGGAATGGAGGCAGTGGAGAGACGGAGCAGTTCATGTAAGTGAACGTTATGGAATAGAGAGTGCTCTGCTGATCAAAACTAGTCTGCGCCCACAACCTCCTAGAAGTTCTCGCAAGCGCATCGTAAAAGACGACGACCTCTTCCCGACCGTGTGCCAGTCCCTGACCTACATAAATTCTTTCTCCCCCTCCCACCCCACACTCCTCCTATAATTCTGCGTCAAACCCTCAATCTTCCACTTCGCTTCTTCAGCCTCTTTCCCAACTGTAAACACCAATGTTCCATAATGATGCAGCTTCTCCGCAAACGTCACGCTAAACGGACACCAAGCCATCGCGAACAGAGCATCAACTTTTACTTCCGTGCGTTCCAGATCCGGCTTCTCGAAAATATGCAAATCCGGTTGTCCTTCACGTCTCTTGCGGCCTTCTTCGAGGAGGGCGAGGAAGTGGGCTATATCGGTGCGGATGACTACTTTGAGGGACTCTTTCTCTTTCTCTTGAGACGTTTGTTGTTGGCGGGCTGTTGGAGGTGGGGAGGGAATGTTGGCGAATTGAGGGTAAGAAGATGCCGATTCGGAGGAGGGCGCTCGAGGAGGTTCTTGTCGGATGATGGTCAGGTTGGCTTCTGGAGCGAAGTAGGTGCCGAGACCTTCAATATCGGCTACATTGATTGCGTCGAAGAAGGCCTGGATGAGGGACTTGATGGCCTTGACTTCGGGAGAGTCTTTGATTTGGGTCATGGTTACAGCTGTCTGTTGTGGGATTTGCTACAGTTTTTCGTGAGGCGTGGATATGAGAGAGAAATATGTATTTCTGTTGTATGAGGTTGATTGCTGCTATGGCATAAGTGCTTACGTCGATAGATGGAGACTACATTGCGTTGGATGGAGCAGTTGTCGACCAGAGCGACTCAGAGGTGAGGTTACCAGGATACGGCCCCGCACGGGTCTTGCGCGTCTGTGCACTTGCAGAGCCATGGCAATTTGTTAACACCCGCTTGAAGTTATGCCGACTTTCATAACTACACCGCACCGAGAGTGCATCTTCTGCACGGGATTCGCTCAATAGTACACCCCATCGGGCGTGGTTACGAACTGCGCGTCATCATAATTGATGATGGTGGCGTTCGCGGTGCCAGCAGCACGAAGACGATGGAGCTCAGTGTAGTTTCTCAACACCTGCGACTTGGACAACGTCGAAAGCATCACTACTGCATTCCCAATGGTGATATGCTGTAGTCGAAGTAGGTCATAATCGAGAGGATCAGCTACAAAGCTCGGTGCCCATAGGCTCTAGGACCCCGCCATGGGAGCCATTGAATGTTGGCAGCAAAGCATATGCTGTCATACGTTCCAGCCCGCCCATACTGAGTCGCGTGGGAACCATATTGGGAAAATTGGCAGCTTGAATGCCTGGCGAAACACCCAGATTGTCAAGATTCCGGTTTCGGCAATAACGACAACGCCATCGATAGCTTCCTGCACCTCGCCGACTGCCCACAAGAGTGCTTCTCCCCTGCCGGTATAATTTAAGACATTGCCGTATGCGCCATCTGGAGTGGGACTAGAATCATTTCCACGTGAACTCGGATGCTCGATGGCATTCACGAAGGCTATGGAAGACGACTGTGAACAGGTTGCTCGATGCTCTCTGCCCCGGCGTCTTCGATAGTCTGGCGATGGGACTGGACAGCCGGGGCATTGAAGAGGGGCGATTGCGTCGATGCTAACGACGAGGATTTCCGCATGGCTTGGTGTTCGTCACCGATGGCGATGGCCATGAAACACATGCTAGGACTGCGGTAGTGCTCCAGCTCCATGTATTCCTAGGGCGGGCTGGGCTCGCATTACTGGAACGCCTTAAGCGTTAAGTTGCAAAAGCAGCTCATAGCCGATTCCGCGCCTATATCCAGAGCTACAAGGATGCCAATGAGTGGTGCAGCGACCGCAGCCCTTGGTATCGTGTGAATCTGCCTCAGTCGTCTTGACCCGGAGACGCATTCGCTTGCGGCAGACTGGCAGTAAAGGCGTGCGGGCTTGACTTCGTCGCGTTTGGCACGTCATTGCCTGGCCTTGCCATAAATGCAACATTCTGTTTGCAGAGTAGTCGACCACTTTACTTGCACGTGTAGCTGACCGTACGAGATTTGCTGTGGTTCGCAAGTCGTCGGACGCTTTTGTCAACGCGTCAGCATCTTCTGGTCTCCTCTGCGGGCGTGGAGATGCGACCTGCTAAGCAGCCACTATCCTTGGATGGTGTTGGTAGCACACAGCGACTTCGCGTATATTTACAGTTCATCGGCGTGTCTCTCTAGCGCCACAGAACGGAGGAGTAGCCATCCGAGCACGTCTCCGGCCCTCAAAGTTATTTGCATCAAGAATCTTTGGTCGGGCATCAATGCAGCAAAATTTGGTACGCCAGCAAGACTACAATGCGTTGAGTGTCGAATTGAATTTATCGACCTGATTTCATTCGCCTGCTGGGAACGGGCGCCAACGGGTGCTCGAATTTCGTCCTCAAGATTTGAGTGCTCGGTTTTGTAGCTTCATGCTGAGCCAAGCACAATAGCCAATATCACGCACTTGTGCACATCTGCAGGGTGTTCTGTGGTGAAGCTGCATCGACACGCTGAATAGAGAAGATCCGTCGACCGGGATGCGATTGAAATCGTCCGTAGCATCTGGTTCGTGCGCATCATTTTGGCTGAATGCAAATGTCTCAGTCTCTCGCAAAACAGCTTTGACTGCTGGAGGCGCGCCTCGCCGTTGCCATGGACTGAGCGGCGCCCTTGTCAGATCTTTTAGCTTCGGCCATGTAAGCTTTACTTGAGGGTGTTGCGTTGTGCGGCAGATTGTTCATCCTGAAGATGGACATTGCTCCGACAGACTCCATCGCGTGCAGTATTCTCAGTTCATTGCACCACGTACTCGTTTAGCAAGCAAAGAGCAATGTGGTGTGGTAGCGGCTGGGAGAAGGACCGCTTTACGCGTTGCCGGCCAGTCAATGGTGAGCTCGTTGCACTGGTGTTTTGAGTCCTAGTCCGCGCTCGCGATGGAAGACCCCGTACTGTCTTTTCAACGCTGAGGTTTGAAGGCCCTGCCTTCAGGATCTGTACGTGCACAGGTGTCACAAACCGTTCGCACTGTGCCCCCAACGTTTGACATTGAAGCTTCAATCGAGCTGTTGGCCAGGCCCTTCGGTTAGCTCCTGCCGAGGCAGATATTGTTGACCATGGACTCCGAGAAATATTAGTTGTGGGTACTTTCCCGTCTTCTCTCGCGTCCACGTCTGCAAGGTAATGCATAGATTGCGGCACTGCCGGCTGTTTTCAAGCTCGAAGACTGTCGCGGATGGAGCAAGAAGGCGGGCCTGGCGTTCCAAGGACAGCACCGCTGATAGACAGCAATGCAAGATTGTTGTCTGGAAAAGGGCTATAGTAAAGATCTTGTAATGGCAAGGTCAGTCCGTCTCCAACGCGGGCCGAGCAACGCGGGCCGAGCAACGTGGCTGTCAATCAGCTGTTCGTGACCGTGTTTCCATCACTGCACCCTGTAGGGTCTGCATCCTCCATCACCTTTTTCTTCACTCGCGACTGCACGCGACGAATACATGCGACCGCACGCGCTGTTCCTTGCAGCCATGGCCCCCTCTTCACGGCATTTTACCCGATTATGGCCTCGAAGGCTTGGCTAAAGGTGGGGTGGTGGCGTCTAAGTGTCCGGCATTGGACGAGAGCAGGCGCAGCATATACATCTGCTGCTGTCGCGTGGTATAGTGTGAGAGTACATCACATGCTTTCAGCTTGACAACATGCCCATTACAGAGATTGCAAGCTTTCCCGTGAAAGCTGGGGTCAACACGGAGGCCTTGTTCGACCGAGAATCTGGATCAGAACTTTCTGTGCTGATGCAGGACTGGTCGAAAGAATTGCACAAACACAAAGGGCTGCATGGCGCGAAGCTGGGAATGAAAGTTGAGGATGCGAGTAGTTTGGTCGTTGTCATGGGTATGGTTCCTAGCCTTGTTCAGTGCATCTGACTAGAATATGACTGACCCAGACGGAAAAAGACTGGGACGATATTCAGAGCCACTTCGCATGCCTTTCACATCCCGACTATGCGCTTGTCGGCGAACGCATAGGGTTTCTTATAGCCCCGACCGGTGCAGACATGTATCATGTCGAGCTCGAGCCTTACGAAGATGTTCAGCGAGCTACGTCGTCACCCTTCACCGCGATCACGTTCTTTCAGTTTGATGGAGATCCTCCGAACGACTATCTCGAACGAGCTCGAGCTTTCCGAGAAGCAGGATTGAAAGAGTCTGGACCAAAGCCGCTTTGCGGAGCGTATGGGATTACGCACGAGGAGGTTGAAGCTGAGGACACCAGTGGTAAAGCTGTGGTGTTCATCGCTGGGTGGGAATCAGTCGAAGCACACGAGGCGTTCAAGACGAGTAAGACATTTAAAGAGTTCATGCCAAGACTTGTCGATGGTGTGCAGAAAGTGGGTGTATACCACGTGTCTTTTAGGAAAGTGGAAGCTCCTTGAGCCCTCTGTCCCGTCGGTATTGGAAAAGCATACGGCTGTTTTGAGCGAGGAGTTCGGCGAACCAAAATCGCGTGGGGGTAGTTCTCATGATCAGATACTACAAGAGAACCAGAAAAGAATGATAATCTTAAAATGCTGTAGTCGCTCAGCTGTGGGCGCAAGCTGTCCGTGTCCAACGGACTACTGACATTGAATGCTCAGTTCGCGCTGCGTATATCGCAGCTGCAGTAGTAGGTCCAGTACAGTTGATAGTGAGCGACGAAGGGAGATCTTGCGTTCCCTCCAGGCCTCCGAAGTCTGAATGTGTCTGTTGTTCAATCGCAAATGACAGTTGGTCTACAAACTGTGATGGAGGATCTCTTACAATTTTCTGGTCGACTCAACCACCAGGTTGGGAATAAGGACGCCAAGACGGCATCATGATGGACTGAGTTCGCACTCTACCAGTTGTAGTGATTGAGCATCTTGAGCATGCCTTTGAGATCTGTCTCTCGCGATCAAAGACTTGCACATCTGCCCATAATCGACAGACGCGAGATTTCAGCACACACAGCTTCTCGCAATCGCGGACGAATACCAAAGCCAGCACCATGGCCAAAGAAGACAAGCGAGATCCGTCGCTGCCACGGAGATCGAATAATGCACACAGCATGCCAATTCATAACCTTCGCAACGACGCGGCCTCGCTTCTGCGAGATGTGGAACGACCGGGCAACCTCGATAAATGCTCGCACTGTCAGCAGATCCAGGACGAAACAGGCAGCGTGCGGGAGTTCCTCTTTCATTTCTTGAGCATGTTCAGCGTGGTGACAATCGTCACTGGCTGGGCAGTTCTGTTGGCTCTTTCTGGAGCCTATCCTGAATTCGCGTGCGAAAAGGTGGGCTTCATGGAGCGCGCGTCGCAAAATATTCGACTTGGGTGGATTGGAGCGGTGGGCATCAATATTTGGTTCACATTGAACTTGTACATCAACACTAGCTTGAGGCTGCGGCCATGGCTGAACTCCGATCGGCGCGCATCAGCGCAGGTTCTGATTCTGGTAATCCCGGTCGTCGGGCTGATCCTGGAACAGTACGTTGATGTGCCTCGAACCGTCCTCGACTGCTCAGGCGTATGGTGATGGAAGATGGCAAGCGAAGGCGAGGTGAAGAAGAGACGAAGAAGACGAAGAAGCCGCCGGCCACGTGGGCGGCAGGACGATCGAAGCGACAAGGGTGATTTAGGCAGACGGAACGAGCCTCGTTGATTAGCGTTGTGCTAGTGTGAGCAGATCCTTGCTGGCGATTGGGACAGGTGCAGGCGAGCGTGGAGACGAGCGAGACATGTCGCGGACCGCAGATGGGGAAGGCGGAGAGAGCTGCACGACATGCAGGACAGAGAGCAGATGGACTTCGGCTGATCGCAATCGTCGGGGAGACGGTGGGCTGATGCGAAGAATGCAGCGGGTTTGGGTTTGGTGCATGGGCGGCAGTGCATCGCTCGCCAGACATTCCAGAAGCGAACAGCACAGGGTCCTTCACCCATTTCCATTTCCAGCTGAAGCACTCACGTCCGGGAGCGACCAGTGCTCCTGTTCACTTTCCCTCTTTCCCTGCCTCACTGTCTCGATCATCGTCACATCCACCTGCCTCCTGCCGTTGCCCAGCCGTCGAGCTGCAGATGCGACCTCGCATGCTCCGACCTGCCATCCGTTCTGCACAACTCGAGCTCTGTCCTCCACCTAACGACCCGCTCCACCCTGCGACTCCACGATTCGACATGCGACATCCGTGACGCCCGCTCTCACCAACCGATACTGCCAGAACACGACGGCGTTCGAGCTGATCGCGCGGCCCGCTACGACAAAGAGCGCTCCAACGGCACTGCACTTCATGTCACGACGACAGCCGCAACGAGGCCAACACGACCGGCGAGGCTCGCTGCAGCGCGTGGGCTAGGCCGCGGTGAAATATGCGCATTTCTATACGTCTGCAGTTGGGCGGCTTGATCTTGATCTCTTCCCTCGTCGGCCTAGCCGTCATTTCCGTCGCAGTATGGATCACAATTCACGACTTCGTGCTCGACCTCAGAGCCTCTCGCCTGGCACTGACGGCTGCGCTCAAAGCTGGCCAGCTGTCTAGCAACCTGGATGTCATGCAAACGTCGGCCAGCTTTGTGACATCTCGCGTGCTGTTGCAGACCGCATTGCTTAGGTACAATGCTGATGGTAACAACACGTCCGAGAACTGGATCCGCGCCACAGCAGACATGCGAGCTGCTGTAGGAGGCGAAGCTTCGTTGGGTCAACGCTTACTGCTGCAATCTCGATTGTACCCACGAGACGCCAATGGTGTGAATGGACCGTACCCGCTCATGAATACCACCGCCACATCGGGCATGCAAAGGATAGCATTGCCGTATGACTACGCGAGCGGGTCGCCAATCTATCTGGGCAACAACGATACCGAGCTATCATATCCACCCCCTTTGTATCCGAATTTGACCTATCTCGACAACGGTGCAGCGCAGTACAACGACTTCGTCTTCACTCCCAAGCGTGCCTTGTTGCTCGGCCCATGGACCGTCAACGCTACTTTCTCTCTCCTTTCGATTACGATGCCTGTGACCAATAATACTAATGCCAACGATTTGCTTGGATATGTGACACTGGTCATGGATGCAAGACTGGTGTCTCAAGTCATCGACTCTGCAGAAGGATTGGGCAGGACCGGAGAGACATTGTTGATCGGGCCAGCCGATTCGACCAATTTATTTCCGGCCGATGTCCATCTCGAGTCTAATATCCCACCTGGACTTAATGTACGGTACGTGCTGCCTTTGAACCAATCGTACAGCAGTCGACATCCTGGGCAGACGAGCAGTGGCACCAATCCTGCATTCGGTGCTGGTGACTACCCAGCTCTGTCGAAAGCTCTCGCGCTCACCACTGGTGCTGGAGCATCAGGCGCCGAGTTGAGGGCGAGGAACGAGGCTGGCAAAAAGGTCAGCGTTGGCTTCGCCATGCCTGCCAACAATTTGGTGAACTGGACCATCCTGCTCGAAATGTCCCGAGACGAAGTGTGGCAGCCCATCGATACTTTGCGAAAAGTCATAGTAGCTTGCGTGTTTGCAACTGCTGGCTTGATGGCGATCATCGCAGCTCCGCTCGCGCACTTCGCCGCGCAACCCATTCTACGTCTGCGAGAGGCAACACTGAGATCGGTGGATCCTCCTAGCACAGATGGACAATCAGATGTTGACTCTCTGGGGTACCTAAGGGAGGCAGCTGCTGATGGAAATCAAGACACAACAGATATGGACGAAGTGATCGCCAGGAAAGAGGGGTTTTTGGAGAAAGGTTTGAAGTCGCCCTTTTCCAGATGGACGCGGAAATTCACCGAGGACTCCCAATCTAAGCGTCTTGAGCAGAGGAAACGGAATTTCCGCATTCCTGGCCGTGTGAAGCAGCGAAAAGGCTGCATCAAAGACGAGCTGACCGACTTGACGCACACCTTCAACGAGATGTCTGACGAGCTTATGATGCAGTATTCAAAACTGGAGGAGCGCGTGAGGCAGCGCACGGCCGAGCTGGAGCTCAGCAAAAAGGCTGCAGAGGCAGCAAACGAGAGCAAGACGCTGTTCATCGCCAATATTAGCCACGAGCTCAAGACGCCTCTCAATGGCATTCTTGGCATGTGTGCTGTATGCATGCAGGAAGATGACCCTCTTCGTCTGAAGCGATCGCTCGGCATCATCTATAAATCAGGTGATTTGCTGCTAAATCTCCTCACAGACCTGCTCACATTCAGCAAGAACCAAGTTGGACAGCACTTGACGCTAGACGAAAAGGAGTTCCGCTTGCGCGATGTCAGTCTGCAGATTTTGGCCATTTTCGAGAAACAAGCCAAGGAGGGCCAAATAGATCTTAAAGTGCAGTTCGAAGGCATCCACAACACGGACAACGATATTGCAGCCCCGGACCGGCTGTCCGGCTGTGGACCAGGTGTAAGCGGACGCATGAGAGACATGATCTTGTGGGGCGACATCCATCGCATCCTACAAGTTGTCATCAATCTCGTATCGAACAGCCTGAAGTTTACGCCTGCTGGAGGAACAGTGACACTCACGATCCGTGCCCTGCCAGAGCTGCTCGATATTGGGAGTCGTAAGACTTCTGTCAATTCCAGACAGTCTCTGCAAATCTCTCGGAAGAGGGATTCGGACCTGTCTATCGCGAAGGTCGGTACCCAGAGGAATTCGGACGCGTCAATGCAACGATTTGGCACCGCTAATGCGATCAATGTCCTGGACAAACCACATGCTATCATACATGTTGCGGAGCGTGCAAGGTCGCCTGCTTCTAAGAAGTACATCTGTTTCGAATTTGAAGTCACTGATACAGGCCCGGGCATTCCTCAGGACTTGCAGGATAAAATCTTCGAGCCTTTCGTGCAGGGCGATCTGGGGCTTAGCAAGAAGTATGGCGGCACTGGCCTGGGCCTCTCAATCTGCTCGCAGCTGGCCAGTTTGATGAGAGGATCTATGAGTGTGCATAGCGAAGTCGGCTCTGGCAGCACCTTTACCATGAAGATCCCATTGCGCCATGTTCAGACCCGCGCGGACAGTGCGGCGAGTTCCGCTCGGGATCACGGCGACGAAGTGTGTGGGGCGAGCTCATTCGATGCAGGCTCGCGCTCCGCCTCGCCGCAGCGTTCGCATGGCAGTGTGGAGTATGATCCCGAAGTCCCCAATGTGAACGAGACTACTAAACCGGTGGCACATCCCCCTGGAGACATAAGCGCTCAGTCTCAGCCTCGCCTTGTGGGATTGAGTCAGCCCTTTTTCGCTTCGAACAAGACGCTTGACGATACAGACGCGCAAGGCGAAGCCATGCGACGCATGTCTGCTACAGCGAGCAGGACCGGTAGGATCAAGGTGCTCGTGGCAGAGGACAACAAAGTCAACCAAGGTTCGTCTACTCGGCTTGAGATGCGACGAGATTTCCAGAGTCATTGGCTAACAAAGGATCTACAGAGGTTGTTTTGCGCATGCTGAAACTTGAAGATATTTACGACGTGGTCGTCGCCAAGGACGGTCAAGAAGCGCTGGATTTAGTAAAGGAGTCCATGTGCCCTGGAAGCCAGCCTTTTAATCTCATCTTCATGGACGTACAGATGCCAAATGTGGATGGACTGACCAGCACGCGACTCATCCGCCAGATTGGGTATCAAGAACCAATCGTGGCGCTGACAGCATATGCGGAGGAGAACAATATCAAGGATTGCATGGACTCTGGCATGAATTATTTTCTGTAGGTCTCAGACGCTCTGGTTTCTTGAGACGAGGTACTGATGTTCAAACAGCTCAAAGCCAATTCGAAGACCGCAGCTCAAGAAAGTTCTCAAGGAATATATTACGCCGATACCTGAAGAGCCCGAGGAACAGCTTACTCCGCCAGAGGAACGTCGGGGCTCGCACAACACCACCATTGTGATGGTCAACAATGGGCGAAGTTCACAGGAGTTCTCGACTCATGACGGCACTACAGAGAGCGCCAATGCCACGTTCGACATTACAGGACGATCCTTCCATGCGTCAGCACTCTCGCAGGACGCTCAGGATGACCGATCCGCCTCGCCGAGAACAGTTGTGTAGCCAGTAACGACTGACAGCAATCTGAAAATGGGACCAGACGACAGCCCGCAGCGAATTTGCGAGAATTCTGATGACGACAGCAAGGAGACAAATGAGTGAAGGGAACATGGTACCTTCGCGAACAGAAAAGGAAAGCGGAATATGACAACGCCTTTCAGTGAGAACTTTTACTTTTTCATGCAAGCGTGGAGTTCGGGTGTCAGAACAGCGGGACGGAAAAAGAGGGATATGCATTTGGAGAAGCCCATGAGACAGTGTGTCGATGAAGGGGAATCTTCTCAGGCGTTTGTCACGGTATGGCGTTGTTCGTTCGCCCATGGGTCCAAAAGAAGCGGAGTATATGATATGTCCTTGAGTTGGGCTCTGTTCGTTTTAACGATGGGCCATGTGTGTCTGTACATAAAAATGCGCCACCTATATATGTGCTCGCGGTCGAAGGCAGAACCGCATGAAGCGAAATGCATTGATGTGAAAGAAATATTTTGTTACAGAACATGAACGCCGGATCGCAATATGATGATAACATGCTTCTCGCCACCTTTTTCGTAAGGCCCTCAATCATAACATGGCCACTTCTGTGACATGATTCTGATGTTGTGATGCAGATGACAAATCTGCTTCAATCGCTTCCATTTCCATTTCTATCCCCTGTAAACCAACCATAAATTCCACCATTTGGGCATCCAGGCCTTGCAATGCGGAACCTAAATTCGAAATTATGCTCTGTGAGACTCCGAGGGATGACATTTGGGTTCGGAGTTTGAGTTGGGAGATTGCTAT
Organism: Cercospora citrullina; assembly: GCA_013365195.1. Lineage (NCBI taxonomy): Eukaryota > Fungi > Ascomycota > Dothideomycetes > Mycosphaerellales > Mycosphaerellaceae > Cercospora > Cercospora citrullina. Next base: position 274,488 of record JAASFF010000310.1, read on the forward strand.
GTTTTGGAGAGAGGTGAGATGGGAGTTGAGATTTTGGATCAGATGTCGGGTTTGGGCGATGAACGTTTGGGGCTGTGTTGACGTTGGCAGATGTCGTTGTAGGGAGGATAGATTATGGGTGGTGAGGAAGACTGTGAGGTTTGTGTAGAGAATTTGCAGCCTTTGTTGTTGGTCTTGTTCCTCGTGGTGTTGGTGGTGATGTTGTTGTCCGGGTAATGGGTATTCGTCGGCCCCGTTCATGAATTCGTCTTGGGTGAGAGGTGGGGTTGGGAGTTGTTGGGGGAATGATTCGGTGAATCCTTCATTGTGGTTTGACATTGCGGAGTCGTTTCGGTCATGGTATTGATGTTGTACTTCATGTTTCGAAGTGTTGTTGTGGTTGGAGAAGTTGTTCTGGCTCTCAATGTGGTGGGGTTGCGACGCCGTTGTCCCTCGACGCTTCAAAGTGGGTCTGTCGTTGGCGTAGAAGCCATTGAGGGCCACGTCTTCAGTTTTCCGCTTGCCAATTAACGACATAGTACTCCGCGATATCGTTCTGCTCTCTTCCATTATGTGCAATAGTTCATCAATGGGAAACAAAGAAGACCAGCAAATTGGATCTTGATATCCGCAATCACGCAATCTCGCCGAGGTGGCGGGGAAGGCCAGGCTGAAAGGGCCGAGATCGCTGCAGAGAAAGTCACTTTTTTCTTGGGAGCAACTGGAACTAACATTCATCTCTCATGCATGTACACGCATTTGTAGTGCAACATTGTTCGCAGGTCACAGTATGCCGTTTCCCCCATCAAGTCCAATTCGCCTGCCGAACACATCTGCCTTGTTTGCGTGAGCAATCGCCATCAGCACAGCTTCTCCGTGTTCGTCTCCTTGCCCACTTTGAAATCACCAAAACTTGAATCCGAAGAGCCAGAGTATGAACAAGAGGACTTTGAGCTCCAGAACGACCTGCGCGAAGATGGCTATGACGGGCATCGAGATCGCGCAAATGAGCACAGCTGTGATGGCGAGGAGAATTGGGTGGTCAGCAAGTCTCTCTATGAGCCTTGCAAATAGGCCAATGACGGTGACTGGCCCTTGGATGCCAACCTCCACCTTGCCATGCTCGTCCACCCTCGTTTCAACCTTCCGATTGCCAGTAGCAGCAAGTTCAGGTAGACGCGTGTGCTGTAGAGGACTGCCGGACAGAGGTGAAATCGCACTCGCAGCTTTGCTTCGTGAGTACAGAGCAGGCTGTCGACCTGAGATCAAGAGCTCGGGAGCAGTCTTGCTCCAGGAGTATGGAGTGGAACTTCGATCGGGAATAGACAACCCATGAGATGCCAGAGTATCTCCGTTCTCCTCATCTTCATCGTTCTCGGCGAAGTCTTCTGTATCCGACTCTTCGCCGGAAGGCAAGGTCGTGCTCGTCTTGATGGGCATCTTGTGCACCTTGGTCTTGCGCTTCTTGTGCTCTGTCCGTGGCTGCTCGGCCGGCACTCGACCCGAGGAAAGATTCTGAGCAGGAAGGCGCTGTGTCTGGATAGAAGGGTCGCTGGAAGGTTTGTCGTGCTTCTGGCGAGACATGACAACTACCTTGGCTTGCGACTGAGATTTCGTGGGTATGGTGGTTTCGACGTTGCTGCGGTGGACCGAGTGAAGAGAGTGACTTTGGCAATGCCAGTGCAGCAAGTTTGGCGAGAAGAGTTGTATCGTGGCAGCAAAAGACCTGGAGAGCACTGTTGCCTGGTGGTGACTGCTTGCGTCGCAAGCCAGTGCTGTTCTTGAGGCAAGTGCGCCCAACTTCCTTCTTTTCTCTGACCGGACCTCAGCAACGACCACATTTCGCGGAAGTTGGTCTTCCAGACGATCTGCGTCTGCATACGCAAACGGGCTTCACGCGACAGTGTGGACATTTGGCTGCTCCAGAACAATGCTGAGCCCGATCGAGCGGGTGGTGGACGATGTTGTGGCAAGATCCAGCCAGGCTGGCACGCAAGAGCCGCAGAGTGCCAGCAGTGAGTTGGAATCGCGATGCTCAGCTGTATAGGCTCACTTCGCCAGGTCCTCACTGCTCCACCACGAATCCGGGGCGACTTCGATCGTCAAAGACTCGTCTTCATTCAGCGAGCACTTCCAAAGCCTTTCATGTTGTCCAAAATGACAGTCTTCTATGAACGGCCAATTCTTCAGCTCCCGAGGAAGATTATCGAGCTCAATCTGAATCGCTTCCATGACTTTCCTCATGACCGGTCCTGCAACTGAGGGTGATGATATAGCACCGCGATCGGCTGCCTCACACGCAGCGAATGTGGCAGCGACCCACAGTAGCGAGTGCATGTCGGCATTTTCTCTCTCGCTCCACTGTCCTAGGATATCTGGGATGCTGGCGAGCAATTTGAGACCTCGCTCGAGCACGCATGCGCGCGTAGCTTGTTGTATTGGAGTCCAGAAACGACAGAGGATCCATAAATTCAGCTGAACAGTCAGCAAAAGTAGCTCTGTGCATGATGCATCGTATGCATCACTTGACTCGTGTCGGGCAAGCCGCGGATGGTAGGAGCGTATGAGATACTCCAGCTCGTAAATGTGTCCAAATGGCGGATCTCGTGTTTCTTTGAGGTCTGGCCAGGCCAAGAACAACTGGAACAGCTTTGTGAACAAATCACAGATCTGTGCTTTCCCGAACCCAGCATCACTGCAAGATGGACTAGCTGCAGTGCAAGCATTCGCCAATCGCTTCACCGTCGCACCATTATTGATCTGCCAGTCTGGGGTCGAGGCTCGATAGGTCTTCGGGATGTAGAGATCGAACAGAGGTAATTGGTTCAAGTTGAGAGCTAGTCGAAGATCGAGCCATGCAATGATGAGCCATTGGTGAAGAGATAGCCGCTCCAGTGCCTTGATAGCTCTCAGCACGTGAATGTGTATTCCAGCAGCATGGAACTCCGCGTCTTGCAAGTGACTGAAGGCAAGAATAGCTACTGCAACTAGGGTGCCACTGTCGATCGCAGGCCCATATGTGTCCACTTGTCTTTGGATTTGCTTGATCAACTGGCCTTTCTGGTGCAAGTAGGGCTTTTGACGGGCTGCGCTGGCCCCTGCGATTTGGGCTTCCTTGCGGTATGCATACATGGCCGCAGCGCAAAGATGACTAGGAATGAGTCAGTTGGCTACTGTGTACAGGATTTGTGACGGCTTACACTTCATGAGACCTAGCTTGATGCCACTGCATCTCGATGAAGTGATGTCTGGCTACATCAAAACCTTTGGTGCCATCGGCCTTTTCCTCATAGAAAAACCATTGCCACACGTGCACGACATCTCGTACACTTTCGTAGGGAGATGCAGGCATGAGCATGGAGCTCACGTCACCAGTCGCGTATTGTTGCCCGCAAGCCGCTGTCTGACTACGCGTCCTGCTGGTCTTGATCTTCGCTGGGCCCAGACAAGACATCAGACCTAAACCTTGGCCTTGCTTGAGCACGGGATGGTTTCCTCCATCCCGTATCGAAGCTTTATAATTCCTCATGACATGCCGTTTTCGTAGAGCTTTAGACTGCTTCGGCGCCTTGCCGTTCTGCTCATCGCAGACAACGAACATGAAGCCGGGCGGGTCTTCTGTGTCATCCTCGAAGTTTTCGTGTATGAAAGTGGCCATCGTATTCCTTTCGGAGAATGTCGTGGACAAAAGCGATCATTCTGCTGGGCAAGGCGAGTCTTTTGGTCTTGAAGAGCACTGATTTGGCTGTAGGTGTCTAGAAAGGGAGTCCGATTTCAGATTGTTGTTGATCTTTACCTGAAGAAGGCATAGGTATACATTTGCGGTTAGTGTGCTGTACCAGGCTTCCAGTCACGAGCTGCACTCCAGCTCGTCTGTCACGAGACGAGAATTGATATGGTACCGTCCCGATCCAAGGCGGTGCCTGTGGCAGTTCGCATGCATTGCAGAGGGTAATGGCTGAACAAGACTAAGCTTTCCGAATTGCTATACAATCTCCCCAGTGCAAGCGAAGCCAACACGGACGGATGTGTCAGTCTGTTGCCGTGGCATTACCAAGCGATCTGAGAGAACATAGGCCATTGCATTTATTGAATCGGACATGCGATATCGCCTATTGCTTCTCGTGGCCCTCCAAACCTGGCGTGTCAGCGATCCGGAAAACGTACTTCACAGCACTCGCCTTCCCGTGTTTCAGATTACCCAGCGCTGTTTCCACACCCTGTAGGCCACCAGGCACAACCTCCTGAGGATGGGCTCTGAACCAGCCTTCCTCCAGCCCTTTTGCGAGGTAGCGGAAGTACACATGCCCAAAGTCTTTTAAATCATCTGGAAAGCCGTGGACACTGCCTACCGTCGTCAACGACTGCTTGATCTTGCCCGGGAGATCGTATTTCTTGCCAGGCAGAACGAATGTGACACGACCGGTCTCCTGGTCCAAGACCTGACCCAGGTTCTCCACGCTTCCCTTTTCTGAGACGGCATCGAACGCGTATTCTATTTTGCCTCCGTGCTTGTCCGCTGCAGCCTTTAATGCTTTTACAACGGCTTCGTTGCCGTCCCGATAATCGACGATTGTGTCACCTTTGCTTTGATCGATGAAGCTCTCAACGTGCGGTATGCCTTTGCCGGCTACGCATATCAAAGGATGAATGTTGGCTCGGAGAGCTAGCTGCAGAGCATAGGAGCCCACAGCAGAAGCTGCTCCGTATATGATAAGAGGCGTGGGAGGACGAGAATCGTTCGAGGCTTTGTTGATGGCGGCCGAGGGAGGGGTGAAGGGCGATGGCAGCTGAAGCCGGGCGAAGAGCCCGACGGCTGCAGTCAAGGCTGCGAGTGGGATTGCGGCACCAGCTGGGCGAGAAGGTCAGCATTGAATGATTGGTATTAGCATTCAGACATACCTTGGAAGGAGGTGTTGGCTGGGAGGTGTGCTGTTGTCGCAGACCAGGAAAGAGCATATTCCGCGTAACTACCTCCAGGCTTCATCATCTCGTGGAAGGCAAACACTCTGTCACCAGGTTTGAACTCGGACACATTCTCACCGACTTCGTGCACGATTCCTGCAATGTCGTCGCCTTGGTTTACTGGCTCCGCGTCGGGCATGAACTGTGGTCGTTTCCTGAAGTGCAACTTGATTAACATATCACCTACGCTGTTGACTGCTGTACACCAACCAATCTTTGGGATTTGAGCCGCTGTAGATGACCTTGGTCACGATCTGATATGGTCCTGGCTTTGGTATGGACACATCCCGTATTATGACCTGTGGGCCTTTGGCTACAACGGCCTCTTTCATGGTTCCACTTGACGCGCTGCGCGTCTGGGCGGTAATCTGGGAGAGTCTTCGCGAGGCAGACATGCGGAAGGCACTAAGCATGATCGGAAGAATGTTAGATTGTGCTGTCCATCCGACCTATATTGCGACTTCAACTCGGCGAAGCTGACATTGGGTGTGTACCTCTCGTGGATGCGTCCCGCGTCCGCATTGCATCATCAGGATGTGGCCGAGGTCTGCGGGGACTCATGGCATCGTTATGTTGTGCTTCATCACAGTTTCACCTTTGTGCTTCGCTGGCGGTCGCCCTCGCAACTCGATGCATCTGAGTGCGTGGCACCGCGCAACAACATTGCCACCGCGAGCTGGAACGATGAGAGTATAAGCAGCAAGGCCAAGAGAAGCTGTTGGTCGGCCGCACTGAGGAAGAGTAGGAGCCGCGCTCGAGTGATGCCGGCACGAGGAGCAACACGCTGAGGTTCCGTGATCGTACTGGCCTTGCCTCCTTCGACTCTGTCAAGGAGTCAAGCGACGGACTCTGGTTCCTTTTAGTCCCGTCCTGTTCTGCTAAGTGAACATCGATGCATGTCTCATCATGCAAGCTCGGCGGCGGGCCGCGCGAAGCGAAAGATGTTGCTGCGGCAACCACAAGTTTGAAGCAGGAGCTGCCGAAGCTGGAACACGGACATTCAATCCCGCATATCTCGATTGTCCGACCTCCGTACTGCCATCGCTCCGACATCTACCAACGCCGGGCACGAGTGACGAGACCTTCTGGATGTGCGTGAAGTCCTACACGCGCTTGTGAACTACAGCAACCAATGGCCGCCGCGCTTCCTGTTGATGGCGCGTCAAGCATCAGCGTCGCTGTGCGAGTGCGGCCTTTTACTATCCAGGAAGCCGCACAGTTGACAAGAAACGATGATGGCCCTCTGTTTCTCGGCGACGGCTCAATGGCTGCTGTGCCAAAGCCACGAGTTGGCGGAAAGGGCATTCGTCCTGTGATCAAGGTCATGGACGAGAAGTGCTTGTAAGTTTCTCCAAACATCTGAGTGCTCCAACTGCTAATCGAGAGCGCAGAGTATTCGACCCACCCGAAGAGCACTCGGTGCAACGATTCGGCCGTGCGATGCTCCCTCAGGGAAAGCGTTCCAAGGATCAGACATTCGCCTTCGATCGAGTCTTCGACGAGCACACCACACAATGCGACGTCTACGCGGCGACAACCCAGCCACTCCTGGACCAGGTGCTCGACGGTTACAACGCGACAGTATTCGCGTATGGTGCAACTGGCTGTGGAAAGACTCATACCATTACTGGAACAGTCCAGTCACCTGGTATCATATTCATGACAATGCAGGAACTATTCGAGCGTGTACAGGAGCTGAGGGAGACCAAGGAGGTGGACGTAACCCTTTCATATCTCGAGATCTACAACGAGACCATTCGAGATCTTCTCGCGCCTCCAGGTTCGAGCGGCAAGCAAGGTCTGATGCTCCGGGAGGACTCGCATCAGGCAGTATCCGTGGCCGGCCTCACCTCCAACAAGCCACAATCTGTCCAGGAAGTCATGGACATGGTCATACAGGGCAATGGGCAACGCACACAATCGCCAACAGAAGCGAATGCTACATCCTCTCGATCTCACGCGGTGCTGCAGGTCAATGTCGCATTGAAAGATCGTAACGCTGCCGTCAACGAACCCGTGACATTTGCAACACTCTCGATTATCGACCTGGCGGGCTCAGAGCGGGCTTCAGTCACGAAGAACAAGGGTGAACGTCTGCTCGAAGGCGCGAACATCAACAAATCCCTACTTGCGCTTGGATCCTGTATCAACGCGTTATGCGATCCGCGAAAGAAGAACCACGTGCCTTACCGGAACTCGAAGTTGACACGATTGCTGAAGTTCAGTCTGGGCGGAAACTGTCGCACAGTCATGATTGTGTGTGTGTCGCCGAGCAGTGCGCACTTCGACGAAACACAAAATACCCTACGATACGCCAACAGAGCCAAGAACATCCAGACGAAGAGCGTGCGGAATGTGTACAATGTCGATCGGCACGTCAAGGACTATCTCAAGAAGATTGATGAACAAATGCTTCTTATCAGGGAGCTCCAGGCACAGCTTCAGGACTACGAAAAGCAAGCTTTTGCAAAATTCAAGAAAGCGGAGTCGAAGTTCGATGGGATTCTCAAAGACAGCATTGAACGTGTACGACTCGCATACGACCACTCCGCTTCGGAGCGAAAGGAGAGAATCAACACGACATTACGTTTAAGGCAAACCGAGCGGCGCATTGGCGCTATCAGTGGCTGGGTTGGTGCATTTGACCAAGTCTGCGACACTCGAGAAGAAGAGGAGCCAGCCGTTGCGATGATAGCCATGAGGAAGACCGCCACTGGTATATTGGCGGAATTAGAGCACAGCCGACAACATCATCACCAAAAGTTGGGCAAGATGAATTGGACCCGCTCGATCGACATAGCACTTCAGGATGGTCTTCGTCAATTGGAAAGCAACGAGAGTTTTACTGCTGATTGTGCAGAGGCGTCAAGCTTGTTGAAGGAAGTGGAGCTTCTGAAGAACCGAGCTGATATCGAGATGAACGCCATTGTCCTGGACGCCGAGAAGGCGGGCGAGTCGGGTCTCATGAATGTGATGCTCACAACTCATTTTGAGACCATTGCCATTGTCAACCAGCTTGCACAGATGACGGAAGAGGAGGCAGTGCAAGCAGGTCGCGAAATTTTGGGCAAGCTGCTGCAAGCATGCACCGACGCTGTTGGCCAAGTCATCAAGCCCGATGGTGGGCTTCAAATCACGGCCGCTGTCGCACCAAGTCGCTCTGGAACACCACGCAAGCAGAAGTCGCTGATCGGCCCTTCGCCCATGAAGAGCAAGATTAGACATTCGGTCTCAGGCCGTGCCTCGCTCTCATCACAACCGCAGCCAGTTTTGCCTGCCCCTGCTCCATCCGCGATACCCGCGCATATCGCTGCTGAAATGTCCACTATTCCCCCACACGACGGCTCAAGCCCCGCTCGAGGCACATCGGCGAGCCCGAGAAGACACGTCAAAAAGCTTGGAGGTCTGGCACGCAAAGGAGTCGCCTTCGGATCGGGAACTCCCAGAAAGAGGTCGCCTCAAAAGAAGCGTGGAGTGAGATGGAGAGATGAAGGTGCGGAGGACGGGTCTACACCTGGCGCGCTGGTCGAGTTCCAGCCCACCCCAAAGGCGCCCGCTCCCACTCCTCCGTGCTTCAGTAACGATGACGCCAGCGTAACGATTGAGCCTCCCAGGTTCACTTCCGAGATCGATGCCAACGATGCAGACCCCGAATCGAGCCCGCTTCCACTTCCTCCAACACAGAGCAGCGAAATTCGAAAAACTCCAGCGGGCACTGGGCGATTCGCGATCGGAGCTTTGACGAAAGGAAGCAAGTTGGGGTCTGATTCGCCGACATTGATGCCACCGCCAAAGTTCTCCACGAGTATGAGTTCCTTTTCCAGCGACGATGAGTCGAGTCCGCTCCGCGAACTTGGCAATCGTGCTCCCCACAGCAGCTCTTTGCGCACTGTTAACAATACTTCAGACCAAAGCGATGCATCATTCTCGACCGGTGGATCCGATGCCGAGCAGTCTTTCGCGGATCGCGAAGCGTCGCAACAAATTCGCGCAGCGATGGCGAAAAAGAGGCGATCGTCCATGGGAACCCGCAACTCCATCGGAGGTAGTGCCTCCCGTCAACGGGCTAGTGACCGCGCACAACGCCGTCGTAGCCCGACTGCTGCTCAATTTGCTGTTGGATCGCCACCATCGGACTCTTCTTTCTCGGCCTCGCATGCTCGGCGCATTGGTGCTTCGCGGGAATCAACTGGTCACAGCAGCGTTCTATCACCACGCACTGGCTCTGTCGTGAAGAACAATGGTCCACCAGCTGTGCGAACTGCGCAACCGCTTCGTGTGCGCCAGAGCATGATTGACATCAATCATACGCCACGCGAGACCCCGACAGGTCCAAATGGTCGTCCTCATTCACGCGTAAGCAGCGTAGTACCTGGGAGTGCCGGAGGCTCCAAGCCGGTCTGGCGTTGATTTGACATTTTCGAACTTGTGTGTGCTCAGGATCTGGCTGTCTTGTGAGCATGGCGTTGGAGATTTGGTGTCTGCATAGCAAAACGGACTAGTACGCCTCAAGGCGGAACGTCAATAATGAATTGGGCGGAGTGATTTTTTGGAGTTTTGGGATGACGGCCGCTGCGTCCACTTTGCGACCTTGAGCGGTGAGAAGCGTTCAAGCGCCACATTGTTTTGCCGTTGAAGTGCTGATTGAAGAAACCACGGCGCCTTTTCTCGTAGTCTGTACTATATCGTGAAGAACGGTACTTCGCAGTACGTTTCCATTGTTTTGTTGCCAGACTATTGTGAGCAAGGTCGATGGCTGCTCGTACGATTCATCCTGACGTGATCAAAAGTCGTGCATCTGAAGGTGCATGTGCCGATGGATCAGCACCCATTTGGGTCACTAGGCTCGATTTCCCTTCTTCACCGCCATCGCAGCTGCTTTCTGTCTTTCCTCCAGGATTGAATGATCCAGGAAGACGGAAGGTGTACTTGAAGAGTCGAATTCTTTGATCTTCTCTTCACGTTTTCTTTGATTCTTGCCTTTGCTTGGAGGCAGCTCGAATAATATGTCGCCTGTCTGGATAACTTTGTGAGAGTGAGCCTGCTGTTTCGGACGCTGGAGCGTTAAGTTTCGTGATGCTGGTCCTGGCTGAGACATTGTTGTAGGTATTCACTGAAGGACAGGCGGGAGATGAGATAGGATGAGGTTGGAATTGGAGACGGGCAGCACGGGTTGTAGAATTGGGGATGACGTCGGATGAAGATGCGGTTCCGAAGGGGTGGCTTGATTGCAAATTGCGGGACAGAACTTCAGAAAATGAAGTTTCTCCTTGTCCATTTATTTTGAGTCTGTATCGTATCTCCTTCATTTGGGCAAATTCAAGGCTCACTTGTTCACTCGCATGAATCCGTTGCCTTCGAGGAGAGTAAGGACACCAGCTTGTTGCCAAGCCGGGCGCTCTGTTTGTCCGAATCGTAACCCACTGCTCTTGGAGGTCTAGCCTGACGCCCTTTGTCGAAGATTTTGCATTGACTGCAAGCGCCACAGTTGGAATTCTGGGTTGGGTCGTAAATATGTCTACGCGAGATTTGTGCTCTTGCGGTCGCTGCCTCACTCACCTTGCACCTGGCGTGACCCCATTTCCATCGCTCTTTCCGCGCCGCTGATGAGTACACAAGACTAGGAACAAGATGGCGACTCAGACGATCACCGAGCTGGAGCTCCAGACCTACTCCGTTACGGCTCCAAAGACAACTCAAGTGGGCAGTGCTCCAGGCAGGCCACTTTCGGACGCGACGCCGCCGTCATCGAATACTTCTTCCTCCGCCAGTATCGTTGAGGAGGCCTATCCACACCTGGCAAAATCCCGAGCTTGGATTGTCATCACACAACTCTGCGGCATCAACTTCGTTTCCAGCTTCAGCAATGGCCTGGTATCGATCGGCCTGCCGACCATGGCCACAGTGGTCAACATTCCAAACAATCTACTTCTTTGGCCCAGCTCCGCATTTTACCTCACGATGGGCTCTTGTCTCCTAATTGCAGGAAGCATGGCCGATGTCATTGGCCCACGGAGAGTCAATCTACCAGGCGCACTTCTCACAGCAGTCATGATTCTTGCTTCAGGTTTCGCGAAAGACGCAATTACCTTGATCATGCTGCGAGCAATTCAAGGCATCGCAAACGCAATGGTTGTGCCGACTGCCATTTCGATTGTCTCCAATAATGTCGAAGAAGGCACTGCCAGGAACATTGGCTTCGCGTCCATTTTTCTCTCTATGCCTCTGGGATTTGCGGTCGGTATGATAGTCGGCGGCCTTTTCGTAAGTTCCGTCGGTTGGGAAGTCGGATTCTATACCGGCGGCGGCACTGGGCTCTTGCTGGTCGTGGTTGCAATGTGGGCACTGCCGAAAGATGCCAAGTTAGGGCCGCTCAGGACGACATTGAAGAGACTTGCTGTGGAGATCGATTGGGTAGGCGCCGCAATAGCGAGTGCTTCTATTGCTTTGCTGTCGTATGTCCTCGCAATGCTGTCAGCCGACACAGCGCACATCAAAGAGCCCAGCAACATTGCTCTACTTGTTGTCAGTCTGTTACTACTGCCTGCATTTGCCATGTGGATGGAGTTTCAGGTAGCGCGAGGCCGACCAGCACTCATCCCCAACCAGCTTGTAAGTCACATCGCCGCAACGGCTTCCTTGTTTGCAGCCCCACGGCAAGACGATCTAATGTCGGCAGTCGTCCGCTTCACCATTAAATCTCCGCGATCAATAGAGACACATGCTGACTTTGCATCATCGTTTAGTGGAAAAACATTCCCTTCACCAGCGTCTGTCTGATGATTCTGCTCTGCAACGCAGTTGTGAACTGTATGGAGCTCTACAGCAGCTTGTTCTTCCAAGAAGTTCAATTGCTTTCCGCCATCGAGACTGCAATTCGAATTCTCCCGCAGGTCCTCGTCGGCGCAATATTGAGCTTACTTGCTGGCGTTCTGGTGAATCGAGTGCCTGTCATGGGTTCGATCATGATCTCATCCGTTTTAGCCGCTGGGTCACCACTTCTCATGGCAGTCATCGATCCATCGTGGAGTTACTGGATCATGGCATTTTGGGCTCAGTTGCTTGCACCCTTCGGTGTGGACGTACTCTTCACAGTTGGCACTTTGGTCGTCAGCGAGGCATTTCCACGCAAAACGCAGGCCCTTGCAGGTGCCGTTTTTAACACATTTGCGCAAGTGGGGACTTCGATTGGTCTGTGCATCACTTCTGTTATCTCATTGAGCGTTACGGAGCAATCGTCCGTCCCCAACAAAGAGAGCCCTCAAGCTTTAATGCAAGGTTACAGGGCTGCTTTTTGGGCTCTGTTTGCCTGGATGATCGCAGCTTGTGTTATCGGAATGTTTGGGCTGAGGACTGTAGGGAAAGTCGGCATCAAGAGGGAATAACGCTGTAGATTGTTCATCACACTTCTAGGTGGTGCCTATGGAGCGCCTGCGGTCTACCAGCATCACTAATTGAGTCTTTCCATACCGGCTTATTAATCGAGACTGAAGCATGCCACCTTGCACGGCCTGCTGAAGCATAACACCAGAGACCATCGACAACCATGGATCGCACGTCCACTCTGCGAGCCGTTCCTGAGATGAGCGGCACGCCTCGACTTGCGTTTTTGCAATTTGGATCCTGGACCGCACATCTCAGGTTGTTTCCATGCTTGTGTTCAATAGTGCAAAGCATCGTCGATGTTCTGGAAGCTGCAGCAAGAATCGTCCGAGAGCTCTGCAATTAGAACCCTAGGGCTGTAGCTTTGAATCCGTCGTGCATCATGCCATTGCGGCTCCCGTTCTCTAATGTGCTCGCACTCCTGGCCTCATGTGGCAAAGCCGAGTGGAGAAGACTTTCAGCATCTGCCCACGACCTGACAGTTGGCACTTGGCAGGCAGGCCAGCTCTGAAGTCTGACCAAAGTAGCGGGTCACACATGAGAAGCCCGCTGGTCCGAGGCCAACAGCCCTTCCCGACGCTCGCGCGCCTGCCGCGGCGGCTCATACTGTCTAGTTCCATGCCTGCAGAAGGCTTCCGTCTTCCAATTGGTACGGCCGTTCTTTGCTGGCCGCTACATCTGATCGCCGAGACTGCGCTGGATGGTTCGTTGCGATGGCGGGACGATTATCGAAAGACTGATTTTGGCTGGCGTTGCTCAACTTGTTGATTGTGTGCCTTTTGTAGAAATCTCGCTTGATACGCAAGGCGGCGCAGATGTTGCTTTGTTGTTTTCGGGCTTGAAAGATCTGGGAGTGAGAGCAAAAATGGGATTTCCTGCCCAAACTGGAACTCGTATTCTCGTGGCCCCTACTTTGTCTTGCGTTGCTGCGTAGGGAGTCTTGTCACCGCCTTGCGACTCCATCGTTCCTCTTGCTTTGAGGGAGTTCGACATGGCCCTCGTGCTTCTGTAGCCGTAGGTAAGAATTTATACATTCTGCGAGATGGTATCTCGTATCCATGTCGTATCATTCCCAGGTAGGGCGGCGTTGGCGACGACCGGATAAAAAGGCTAGAGAACGATTTCATGGGATGTCTAAGCATTTTCGTAGTTGTCTCGATTTGGGTTTGTTCATAACATTTTCTGGTTAGGTATATCCTTGTTCTGCTGTCTGCTTCTGAATCGTGCACACGGCATAGACCGTCTCTGCATGATGCGGTGCCGAAGGGACGCCGTCTAATGCCGGTACTCGTGGTCGCGACTTACCAAAGAGATGCTCGGTGAGATGGGACCGTGTTGACGGGAAACGCGCTGGCCATATCGTTGGAACGAGTACACGGTCGTAGTCTAGACAGGTGAGGGTCTCGCGACCTATGTTTGGCTGAGCATTTCGCACTGATGAGGTTCACAGCGACATCGGCTCAAGCTCCATCTTGAGAGTGGGACATCAGGATGCTCCTGATGTTGTAGAACGCAGCGATCGGCGAGGTGAACACTGCAGCTGTCGACCGAAGATACGAAAAGACCGTAAATGCCTGGAAATTGGCCAGACGAAACTTTAGCCCAGGCCCAGCCGCTTCAAACCGAGAGCTGATGAGTGACTAACAAAGTTTTGGGGGCGGAAGAAAAGCTTCAATCTTGTTGCGGTTGACAGCGAGGAGGTTGTATTGATCATACCGGGTTGCGTTGCTCGTGACATCGTGAGGACGGGAAATCAGAAACTAGTGCGGCAGCGGTGCGTCTCGATTCGAACACGGTAAGAATCTTTCCGATTGCTCCGGCTCATCGTGACAGTAACATTCACTCAGTTTCCGCGCTGAGATCCATCTCTGAGACTCATCAGATCGTCTTGGCATGTGCGCCCCGACCCTCGTCGCTCGTCGGAGAACGCTCCCAAAGGCTGTGTCAAAAAGACCAGCCTTCCCAAAGTTTGAGCGAGCGCCGATGATCACGTTATAAACCCTGCTGTGACCGTCTGCCCGATAAGTGCCACGAGCACATTTCGCGGTTCGGCAAAGTTGTCACAATTTTGGGAAAATTTGGTGAGCGCGCACACAGCCGCCCGTGGTAGCCTCGCAGTAGAGATCAGAGATTGGTGGCTCGCGCAGGAGAATATGTTCCCGGCAGTAAGGTTGACGTTTCAACAGGTCTGACAAGACTATTGCTGTTCCAGTGAAGTGGTTTGCAGGGATGATCAAGGTTTGCTGCACACCCTGGGCGTGTGTCACCTTTTGATGACATTCGCTATTGCGCAAAGCCAGATTCTCTGCTGGTAGTGCAGGATAGTCGCCCGGTCAGACTTACCAATAATGTAGATGCGCTTCCGGTATCCTCGGACCAGCTCAAGCAATGCCTACATGCTCTCCCGTCTGATCATCAGTCTCGACCCTTCTCGTGAACGGCAGGGAGCCGCACAGGCAAACACAGGCGCAACGCACCAATGCATCTCGACAGCATGCCATCTCAGCCATCATCACACCAGGCAGATCTGGCATAACAACGTCGGGGCCCGTTAGTGCCGCCCGGCACGATGGTTCGAGATGCTGCCTCCACTACGGGAAAAGTGCCGGCCGGAAAGCGTAGCGTGATCGTATTGAATCCTATGCGAAGACCGTCATTGACAACGCGCTCAAAGTCTGACCCGGAACTAGAGGACATAGATGAGCCCCCTGAGAGCGATGACCCAGCAGTCATACGAAGGATCGTACGAAGACAGGCTGCTCTGGCATCCGCAGGCCGGCGCAAGGCCACCTTAGCAGCGATACACCAGAAGCGCTTCACGAGAAGACTGCAGCATCCAGGACACGCTCTCTCATCGATACCATTCAGCACGGCGTATGATGGGTCGACACACCCATCAGAGGTCCTTCCAAGCCCAGGTGCGCTTGCAATCGCCAATGAACGTTTTGATCCCTTCGCGAACCAGGCTGTCGACTTCGATGCCATCAAAGACTCCGGTATGCTTCACTCGCTGTTCAACGTCTTCATGGCCCATGTTGCACCATTGCTGGATCTAAGATTGCCAACCCAAGAGGACCGTAGACTTGGACGTCGCTACTCGTGGCAGAAAGAACTTCCACAGATGGCGCTTGCCAGCCCGCCGTGCTTTTGGGCGGTGATGCTCGCTGCATCAGGTCAGATGGATTCTGTGGCAAATAACAGCCCGGCCAAGTCTATGTTGACCTTGAAGTTCCGACACATGACAATTCGGAGCATAAACAAACGACTCGATGCTTCCTCCACGGGGTTTAAAAACGATTTCGGGCTGCTCATCGGGATCGCGATACTCGGCAGCTGGGAACATTGGTGGGGTTCGCCAGAAGCATGTCGAGCTCATTGTGATGGCCTCCGCATGTTACGACAACACTTCAAAGATTCAGAGCAGCCCCACGACCTGTTCGCGCAAGTGATGACGTTCGCTAATACCTTTGGCTCTAAAGATTACACCGAGCCACAGGAGCCCAAGTACGCACAACCGCTCCCGCAGATCGTTGAATCGCGAGTGGACATGAACAGTGGCTTCGAGTGGACTGCAAGTAGAGTGTATTTGGACCAGCGGTTGGTGCGCAGTATATGCAGCTGTTTGGAGATTGAGAAGATGCACTCAGGCACTGAGCGGGCCCAGATGATTCGCGAGCTCGCGTCGGTTATACTGAGCTTCAATACCAGGTGAGAGCCGCCTGATATGTCGTGAGTTCCTGGAAAAACCGCTGACGAGAACGCAGGCCACGGCTCAAAACCGTCTTCACTGAGAACGACTGGTCTCGTGACCAAGACGGCGATCGTCTCAACCTCGAAATGCACATTATCCTGCAAGCCGCCGGGGTGAGCCTGCTCAATTTTCTGGCTGGCAGCGCGAAAGAAGCAGGAACCGAGGACGTCGACGTGATTGGAATGTGCGAAGAAGTGTCCGACCTGGGGCGAAGCGTGGTCTGCTTGCCATTGTATGACCAAGTCTTGCTCTGGGCGCTCGTCACAGTTCTCGCGCTGAGCCATCAAGCCCCTGCACAAGGCATAGAGGTCATCCGCACGGCAGCACACCGTCTGCAGATGCAACACTTCGTGCCGAATGATCTCGAGACATACATGGAAGCCTTCGTGTTCCTCCGGAGCGCTCGCGATGATTACGCTCGCTTATGGCATATCCAGACATCGCCCGTTCCGATCACCGTTCCAGGGTCATAGGTCTGTATTGACTGGATCAGTCTCAAGGCCAGCCAGAACGAGGAGTCCAGGAAGTGACAATGGCACGAACGCCGGGACGCGTCGGAGTATGTGGACCCATGGCAGAGGAACTCTGTCCCGCCACGGTCAGCTATGTCGAAGTCGACCTGCAGTCTGCGCCGTCCAGTGATGCCGGAACCAGGTGCGCGTCTGCGTTTGACTTCTGCGTTGCGCAGTCCAGAATGTCTCTCCTGGCAAGGACAACATGGGTCAGGACGACCACTCAGCGGGGAGAAAGCTTGGCACCCGCGCAGCCCCTGCTAGCGGCTGACTTGCCTCGGGTGAACATCATCGGATGAACCGCTATGGAACAGGCAACGCGTATCATGCGCCCGGGAGTGGCAGCAGCAAGGCGTCCGCAGAGGTCTCATCGCATTGAAGTGAGACACGCCGGCCCGCGACTCAGTAAGGAACAATAGCGCTCCGAGCTATTCCCATGGGTAATGCTTCTCTTCTTCCTCATCGGATGGAAAGCGACAATAGACCCAGCAAGAAAGAAGTGGCCCAGCAGAGTGGATCGCCAGGTCAGGGGAGCACATTCTCCTGCCTCAGGGCTTCGAAAGCGTCCACGAAGCAATCAAAAGAATCCTTGAATCCAGTCCATCCAAACTTCCTAGCCTTGTTCACGCTCACGCTGACGGACCATGAACGTTGGAACATGCTATCAAGCTCGCTCCACGAAGCAGACGAAAAGCTTTCTCTGGCCTCCAGGATGCCCGTCTCCTCGCAAACCCTGTCCCAAATAGCCTTCTTGTCGCTTGCCCACTCAACCAGGCTGAACTCTTGCTGCAGCATGCCCCTCACTGGCTCGGGCTTCTGGAATATCTGGTCTGGAGTCGAGTACGCGCCGAACTGATCTGCCAAAAGCGGCCACACGAAGCGCCAGACAAGGTGGTCACCATTGCTGAAGTTGAATGCTTGGTTGGCACAATCGGAATTGGTCGCCCAAACACTGCATTCCGCGAGCAACTTTGCGTCGCTGAAAGCTGCAATACCGTTCCAGCAGCGTTCATTCGTAGGCATGCGACCTTCTTCAACTACCTGTCCCGTGATCATGAAGTACATGGCCAGAGTCAATGCCATATTGAAACCCCCAGGCACGACTGCAGCACTGATAATGGGCTCTGGACGAATAACGTTCCAGGTCCAATTCTGGTTCATCTGCAGCATTGTCAAGAAGTCTTCTTGAGCTTGGTAAAAATTGTCTGCTGGGTCTCCTCGCCTGACATCATCCTCGCGACACGGGTTTGGCACAGGGGATATATGCGACCCGTAATATTTGGTGCTGCTAAGAAGTGTCACATTTTCCAGAGCCGATACGGCAGCTGTTAATGCAAGTAAAAAGTTTTCGAACAGCTCTACGTTCGCCTTGTTGAGCTCCTCGAAAGTTTCTTTATGCACATAGGAGCAAAAGAAGGCGTGCGTGATATTCGCACAAGGCCCTGTCATTTGCTCAATGAGCGTGTCGGGACGCTGCGAGAAGTCAAGATCAATGAAATGAACACGATCATCATTCGTTTTGCAATGGGTCTTTGGTCGAGTGTTGACCACAATCCGAGCCCATTCAACTTTGGTGGTGCAGTCCACAAGGTGTTTGAGTAACGCTGCACCCGCGATGCCGTCTGCATCGGTGATGAGGGCTGTCCTCGGCATGTGGCTGATTGTGAAAAGATTCGTAACCTCGAAAGTGAATCTTGCAGGCCAAGCGACACTGAAACAGGGAGACTTCTCAGATCTCAGAAATTGGGAACGCGGATGAACACGAGAGACTGGGTGCAAAAATGTGGCTGAACTATGTCAAAGTTCAAGGTACTGCAGATGGTGCATGAAAGACCGTGCGGTGGAGCTGGTATTCCTTACGTCAGCTTCGAGCTTGCCTATGGGGCATCGATATCGTCATAGACACTTCTTCCTTCCATATGCTCCAGAACCCGGCCGGAAGATAGCACGGTCTACCATGCGGTGCTTATGTACGGTTGTATTGAAGACAAGCACTTTGAAGTGAGGCGTATAGGGCATAGCCCTATAGCATGTGAAACATTTACCAACGATACGTCTACATTCAAAGTTACGACACGTGAAACCCTTCCCAATTCTTCTCCAATTTCTCGGCAATGGTATCGTTGTAGAGCTTCAGACCGCCAGCATAATTGAGTGCTTGTCGTGGCTTCCC
Organism: Cercospora citrullina; assembly: GCA_013365195.1. NCBI lineage: Eukaryota > Fungi > Ascomycota > Dothideomycetes > Mycosphaerellales > Mycosphaerellaceae > Cercospora > Cercospora citrullina. The sequence goes on from JAASFF010000310.1 coordinate 293,251, forward strand.
GGGAATGTTTGCGCCTGATGTGTCTACGTTAGCGACATGCTTTCAACACGATGTAACATTTTATTGATCGATGACCTACCCATGTACCACGAGTCCACCTTGTCACGAAGCGTCAGAGCATGGAGGTAGTTGACTGTATTCTTCCAGTCTTGTTCGGCCTGGGCATCGGCAACGATCTTTGTCTGTCCATTCTTGTTCATGCGTTTCATGGTCTCCAATATCCATTCGCATTGTGGCTCGACGATGCTCGGACCATTTCCGTAAGCTGTCGGGGAATGAGGACCGTATGTGTAGAACATATTCTGGTGTAATTATGTCAGCATCAATACAACAAATCTGCTTGGATTTCAGCAGACTCACCGGAAATCCATTCACCGTCAACCCCAGATAGCTCAGCGCACCCTGGTCACCGCTCCAGTATTTCTTCAACTCTCGCCCTTCTTCGCCTCGAATATCAATCTGCATAAAACTCCCAGTCAAACTATCGAATCCTGTCGCCATTGCCACAATGTCTAATTCATGCAACTTGCCATCTTTGGTCACAATACCCTCAGGAACGAACTTCTCGATGGGCGTGTTCTTGACGTTCACAACATCCACGTGTGGTTTGTCTAGTTGCTCGTAGTAATCGATTTCCAACGAAGGACGTTTGCCTCCAAAAGCATGAGGGGGTACAAGGGGAGCGAGGATGTCTCGTTTGACGGGGTCAGAAATTCGAGCGCGGACTTTGGACGCCCAGAAGTCGTAGACGTATCGACTTGAAGCTTCATCCGTTTGCAGATCAGCGAATGTGAATAGGATGCGGAAGCCTCCTAATCTCCATGCTTCTTCTAGGATTGCGTCGCGTTCATCCTTGGGTGTCTCTGATAGGTTTTTGACTGGGTCTGCAAACAGAAACCCCCCCATGGTGCCATAGCGACGGGTCATTTCCTTCCGAAGCAGAGTGCTATTGTCGGCGAGGTACTCTTTCGATTCCTCGGGATCGACCAACTTCTGATTCATGGGAATACACGTGTTGGGTGTGCGGATGAAGACCGTAAGATGTTCGGCAGTCTTTGCAGACTCCTGAGCGATTTGAATCCCTGTAGCTCCCGATCCTACGCATGCCACTCGTTTGCCACGCATATCGACACCTTCCTTAGGCCAAAAGGAAGAGTGACAAATGTAGCCTTTGAAGTCATCGATGCCAGGCCAGTCGGGGAAATGGCGTTTTGCTGCAAAGCCTAGACAGCAATTCAAGTAACGAGCCTTGACTCTCAGTCCAGTGTGGCATGTAAGATTCCATTGTCTCTGGCTCTCGTCCCAGGTCGCACTTTGAACGCGCGTGTTGTAAATTGTGTCCTTGCTCAAGTCAAGCACTTTGTCTGCGTGTTCGAAGTATCGTTGCAACTCCGAAGCACCAGGGTAGATCTCTTTAAAGCTGAAACTCTCGAAAACTTCGGGAATGTTCAATTGATATACTGGCCACGGAGAGTCGACTCGAGCGCCAGGGTAATTATTCCAATGCCCTTCCAAAGGAGTCAGTGGGAGTATCGTGATGTCTGCAACAAGTATTTGGCGAGTAGAAGATGCCTTCTAGCGATCACACTTACAGATACCTCCAACGGCCGAGCCTGCTTCGATGATCTTCACCTTGAAGCCATTTTGACGTAGACGATGAAGCAGATAAACGCCGGCAAAGCCGCCACCGATGATCACAGCATCAAGCTCGAGAACATCTTGATCGACCCCATTAGTGCCATTAGTGTGACCATTGGTCCCATTAGTATGAGTCTGGAAAGTGCGTTGCATCGTGTGCTCCTGGTGATTATTGTCTCAACTTGCGTACAAATCACAGGAACATGTCTTCTTAAAGCACAAATTGTGCACATGATCTGGCATAATGCGCGCCAAATCTACGATCCTTCATTCGCGACTCGGTGCACCTCGGTCCACAATAAGGCGGAGAGCTGTGGGCTGTGGGCCAGCTGAAGCTGGCCCGCTTCTGTTGCTAGTTGCCCACGTCCACATCACAAGACGTCCGGCTTGCATCCTGCTGACCTGTGAGTGCCAACGTTGCCTTGCAGGAGATTGCATGAAGGAAATCTAGTCCCGGCATACCCCATCTTGAGAAGCCGAAACTCAATAGCTGTCCGAAAAGAGGCCCTCAAGGCATACCTGCCTTTGCTATGCACTTTCGGTAGTGTGTTGAGGTAGGCGAGACTTCGTAAGATACCCACAGCGCCTCAACATCATCGTCAAAGTAAAGTGCGCCGAGTGACACGACCGGGTGATGTGGGGTTTGGACAAAGAAATGGAGAAAGAGATATGAAACAATGTGACCGTGCCAAGCAACTTCCTCGCCAAACTTACTTGCGGACACTTCACTTGCCATCGCATGTCAGCTTGTCTTTATTTATCACTAACCACCTACGAGCCATTGATGTATCGGCCAGCTTCCACATCACCTCTTCTGAGCTCGCGCTTGAATTCTCGCATCATCTCCATGGCCTGCGGGGTTTCCTGCCACTGATAAATTGCCTGGCGGGCAGGAGTGATGATTGCCTGCTCCTTTTCTACAAACTTGGGATTGTAATACTCTCTGCCTCCATGCGTATGGTAGACTTTACCATGGTCGCATTCGCAAGCTCTGAGCGACAGAAACTGCAGCATCCGGTTCAGATTCCTGAGATAGGCATCGTACCAACCTTTTCGCAAAATTTTCCTCATGAAATCGTGTCGTCTCATGTTGTTCTGCTCGCTAGGCGACAATGAGCTGTCAAGCCCGGCCTTGAGAAATTCATGGCGAAAGCGGCGAAAGACTCGTCGTTTGATCCAACGTTCGAACATCCAGACCGCTGTGCGGACGCCCTCAAGCTTGGTCAGCTGACCGTCGATCTCCCATTCTAACAACACATATTCATCACCTCTATCGTGATGCAAGTGCTCTGGTATGCACGCCTCAACACCGGCGTCGACGATTTTCTGCCAAAGATCGATCATGAAGTCGCGACTGATAGTAATGTGGGTTTCGTTGACGGCCGCTCGCGTACTGTCGAGGTCGGAACACGATTTCTCAAAGTTCTCCCATCGGGTATATCGATCGTCAATGTAGAAAATGCCATCTTCGTGGATGTTGTACTTCAGCTTGTTGACATCTTCTGGGTCTTTGAAAACACCTTCGTGGCATATACCGCAACCAAGTTTGTCTGCTTGGACGTGATCGCAGACATCCATCAAGCAATCCCAATGTAGGACGTGCTTGGCCGAGCAAGGCAAAGATACTCCTTTGCTGCAGTCTTTTTTACAATGCATACACTTTGGAGTTCGTTGCATGATGCTGCTCTTGTAAGGCACAACGCGATGTGCTAGAAACTCTTCGTAGTCTTCGAGCCACCTGGGCTTGCGCTCAAAGCTCTTCAAGAACTTTGGATAGACTTCAAACAGATCTTCTCGAGGCCTGCCAGTCTGCTTGAAATGGATCAGCATGAGCGCGATGAAGCGCGCCGCTCTGTCGCTCTCGATGCCGATGAGGTGGACCAGATCTTGGTACCATGCAGGTCTGCCCCTGGCAGCCATGAAGTCTTTCATCGACAAGTCATAAGTGCATTCGTTGTAATCAACAACATCCTTCCAGCGAAAACGAGTTGAGCGACGAATCCGGATGAGTGGTCCCAGGTCTGGCCGCTGAGTATTCCGAAACACCACAGCACTGACTTGTGTGAGTCCATGAAATTCTATCGCTTCTTCCAAATCAGCGAAGACATCTTTGCCTGTCAATTGCCGGGTGCTGATATCAGGCTCTTGCTGGTGGCATCTGTAGACAGAGTAAAAAGCATTGTCAGCAAGACCATCACGAGCGGCGATTCTCTGAATCTCACCATCTCGTATGAGAGGAAAAGGCGCATAGCGTCGATGAGCATTCTGTGGCTTGTTCAGCAAGAACTCTTCGTTTGGTTCAAGTAAGAGATCGAGAGAAGGATACTGTATGTCAATCGTGTGATGTTGTTTGAAAGCGTCAGCTCGTCCATCCCAGATGTCGTAATCATCTTCTGAATTGAGATCCACAATTTCGCTCGCGTCAAAAGCAGTCGTGTCGTTCTCGTCAAGGAACAAGGTCCTGGCTTCGTTCGGGTCCAGCCCGAACGTTTCCATAATGTTTTTGAACAAATGCTTGTTCTGGACCATGGCTGAAATTTTTGAATCGAGAATTTAGGCAAAGCGAGAAAGTTGGCGGCGGAGGCAACGATATATACTGCCATTGTCAGGTGCGAACAAAGCTATACGGGTCTTTGTTTCAAGGTCATATTTTACCGGACTCGAATGATCACACGCTATTCATAGATATAGGTCATTGTCCGAATGGTGAATCAAAGGCATTGTAGTTGCAGCATGAATCAGATCGATGTGAAGATGTTTGTGCAGAGCCTTAGCAGAAATGATGATGTTGGAGATGAAAATTTGAGCAGGCTTTTGAGATTTAAAATGTAATTCTTGGTGATATTCGGCCATAGAGTTGTCAATTAACAATTTTGACTCAGAGCCCGCGCACACATACAGTCCAGAAGTGTAGCAATATCAGGCGGAAGAATCACAAGCCCCGATCCCTATCAGTAATGTCAGTTTCATACCTGCGAGTACTCTCATTTTCAGCCACCCGGATCATTCTTGGAACGATACTTGCGTTTGAAGCTGCGAGCCTTCTCCTTGAAAGTGTTGCTCACGTCCTGCCAAATGTTCTTGCCGCTGTAAGCCACTTCTGATGTCATGAAAAGAGCTGCGTCGAACTTACTAGCGAATCCCTCGTACTCATCTAAGAAAGCGAAAGGATCTCTTGGCTCAGATGCAGGGCTGTTGTCTGGAGACCAAGCGGAGACGAGTTCACGGTCAGCAGGCAACGAAAATCCTCGGAGACGGAGGTCATCTCGCTGCTGGGCTTCTTCGAGAGGTAGCAAATTACCTTGATAAGGTACCACCGGTCCCGTAAGGTTGTCGAAGTGGTGCCGGTAGTGTTCGATATCGGCCGAGGGGTCCGGCCGTCCGTTGGTCTGGATTATCAGCATTGGGGGACAGACAGTAGTAGAGTGGTAGTGGTCTATAGGAACGGTTCTGGCGTGCAAGAAGTGGGGCCTGAAGTCGTCCAAATGTTGTCCTCTCCGCGCGGCAAGCGTGGATTGGGAGGTAGAAATCATCAAAGCAGTGCCGTGGGTTGTCATTGAGTCCGAAAGTGTGCAATTGAGCGCCTTTCCGCTTCGCTGACGACAAAGATGATTGCTAGAGAGCAGTGTCTGTTGACTATCACCCGTCGTGAGTCACCAGGTGTAGGAGGGTTCTCAAAAACAGCTAAAGTAATGAACTCCGAAGAACTTTATAACATTTGCATGGGCGTTCGTGACAATGCCTTTGTTCAAAGTCGTCTTCTCCCATCGTCACAACAGAATTGTTCTTCGCGTCTTTGTTTCTGCGCTGCCATGGCATGCTGTCGTGCACATAAAGGCCGCCGTTCTTGGCACTGACGAGTTCCAATCCTCGTGGTCGCTGGCACTGTTTGCCCTTTCCTTGTCATAACTCAATCCAGTGAAGCGCGACCCGCCGAGTCATCAACAGCGTCCAAGTCTCGGGCTCTTTCCTCGCGCCTTTGTTTTACCCACTGTCCAAATGGCAGCCAAATGCTCTCTTTCTCGTGAGGCTTGAGATTTGCAGCAAGTCCAGAAGTGGCAGTTGCCACAAAAACCTTTGCTCCGGACCAGTCATCCGATTTTCCCATGCTCTCCTTCTCGTCCTGCCATCCATATCTGAATTCGTCTTTCTTGATAGCTCGCTTGTGACGCCACCTCCATATGGATTCCCAGATACCCTTTCCCACGATGCAAACAGCCTCGGGACGGAAGTGGCGAATTTTCTCCTCGAGGATGGGCGTGCCCGCTGCAGACTCCTCTTTGCTGAGTTCAGCAGCACTTTTGCTAGGTCTTGCAACGATGTTCGTGTTTCCCATGCTGTATAATCTGGGTAAATCGACATCCTGTTCAGGTTTGAGTCGAACATCTGTGCATCCAGAACTATGTAACAGCTTCCAAAAGGAGTTGGAAGGATGGGCATAAGCATGGCCAGAAGTGGATGTCATCACGCCTGGGTTAAAACCAATGAAGACGCAGACCAAGTTGGGCGCCAAGATGTCGGTCAGAGGAGATAGATGGGCGTATTTGGAGGGCGGCGCATACTGGCTGGACTTTCGCTGTTTTTTTGCTGGAGACTGGGACTGCGAGCGTTCTGGGATCGATTTATCGGAGCCTGCAACAGACTTGCGCTTGCGGCTTCGTTCTATTACATTGTCGTGGCCAGCTTTCGTGGAGTTTCTTGTTGATCTGCTTGGGCTACTGCTCGTGAGTCGAAAGCGCTCGAGATCGTTCTTGAATTTGTTTACAGAAGTCTGCGACGTGGGGATTTCATTGTGATCATCGTCATGGCCCTGTGACGCTGCATGATCAGCCTCGGCCTCTTTGATGGCGGGCATTCCACTCTGTCACGTCGCGATGAATGGTGTAGTGGCGAGCAGCGAGCAGCTGAGGCGACAAGATGGATACCTGAGCTTGGTGAGGCATGACATTATGCTACCGTAAAGTAAATTTTGACTCGACTTCCCCGGATTTCTGCTGAAGAATTGATTGCTTGATTGCTTAGCGAGTGCTTATCCGGCGAAACTGCGGGCCGATCGGTGGCAGCACGTCAGAGCATCACATGCGTGTGCTGTCTCGTGTGAACCACGCACATCGCCTGCTCATCGTTTGCCTCCGCTTTCATTGCCAGTACATACAAACATTTCGCTGGACTTCAGACTGACCTGCGCCTTCTAGGACACCTATGCCACTCGCGCAGTGAACGATGCGACCACAGCACCGCGGCCTAAGGCACGCGAGGCGACAACCGCAGCAACCTTCAGGCAGACGAACCACACCTTGGTAGCAGTGCGCTTTGGCAGAATTCCTCCTAGACACACCAGACACCGATCAACATGGCGTGGTGGCAGAAGAAGTTGCTGCGCTACGGCTTACGCTACGGCCTCTCGAGAACGGGCCTGCTGGACGACTCCGCCATCGATCTCGATTCACTGGACATCACCGTCGGACGACAGAACGTGATAGAGCTGAGGGATGTCGGCTTGAACATTGAGAGCATCAGTCAGCTGGCACGGCTGCCAGCAGCAGTAAAACTTGAGACGGCCAAGGTTGCACATCTGAAGTTGACAATACCGGCCGACTTCTACCAGCGCAGCATCGTGGTCGAGGTCGATGGGGTAGAGGTTGCTGCGATTGTTGAGGATGGGCCAGGCGCGAACGTGCCTAGGAAAGAGCAGGGAAGTCGAGCACGTAGCCCGGATACGGCTAGGGCGCCACAGCACAGGAAGACCAACAGACGGATACACTCGCCTCCACCATACCATGCCAGTGCTGCAGGAGATGATACGAGGCTGCCGAACGTTCAAGATGTGGCGAAGTCTTTCTTACTGGATGAGCCTTTGGACGAGCGACGAGATCTTGAGGCACTCGCTTATGGCTCCCCAGGTATGGAGGAGTCCTTTGCTAGCGAGAGCAGCGAAAGCGAGGTTGGCACAGGAACTGGTGTCGGAGTGCCTGGCTTCCTGGCCAACTTTTTACAGGGCATTGTGGAGAGGTTCCAGCTAGAGGTCAGGAACGTGGAAGTGAGGCTTCAGACCGGTGTCCCAAATGGCAGCTCCGAACCTACGTCTATAACAGTGAGGCTGCGAATGGGCTCTGCCAACGTCGAGAGAGTAGATCCCACCAAGCCAGACCAGCACCGTGAAGTGAGCCTTGCAGCGATTACTATGGATATCCTATCGAAGGATGAAGTGACGGCGGAGCTTCCGACCCTACAACCGCATACTTCCGCAATACGGGACCCATCGATGCCAGCCAGCCGAAACACATCTGAGCCGGCTGCTAGCTCCGTTGTATCGCCCTTGGCTAGCAGCACGACAACAGAGCATGATACTATATCGATCCAAGAAGAGGAGGACATACGAGAAGCCACGATTCCTGACAACCGTATTGCATCTAGCAGCACCGATTCACTGCAGAGACTCATGCAATCAGCGATGGAGCCTGCGAAAACCAGCGTGCAGACAGCTAAAATGGCAGAATCTGCGTCATTGTCGAACGATGGGGACTTTGCGGATGCCCAAGACGGTGAGACTTTCGGAACGGAGCAGCAACCTCACGAGCTCGACATTCACCCTGGCGATGACAATATAAGCTGGGGGTCACGAAGAAGTAGAACAAGCCCACCGTCTCAGGATCTATGGAACTCCATGATCAGTGAGGATGATCTACCAGGTTCGCTGCATATGGCATCGCGCGCTCAAGTTGCAGGCCCTCATGCGCAGTCTTCGCGTAGCAGCAGCCCGCTAGCTCTTCGGCATCGCCGCGCCGTGTCTCCCTACGACCGAGCCATAACCAGCCCGGGGTCGTGGCCCAGGCCCGATGTCAGCCCTCCTCGACAGCGACAACCAGGCCTTCAGTCATGGCCATCACTGGACCAGGGAATACGCGGTGTATCTGAACCCCTCGATCGTCTGCTGTCGCAGTCATCCGGAAATGCGGTCGATAACAAGGCCACAGCGCTCGGACAAGCGCGATCAGCATCACCAGCATCTGCAACAGGGGGTCTCTCAGACGAGACAGCCGCAATGGACGAGAGCATGCTTGAGTCTCAAGTCTTCAGTCATGAAGAAGCACAAAGTATGTATATGAGCGCTATGACTGGCAGTACGACGCTGGATATGCCCGGTGGCTGGGGACCCGACACCCCAAGCGCCCAGTCTGTAGCGCCCGAAGTGCTAGCCTCTTCCGACCGGGATCAGGCAGCTCAAACAGTATCTGCTGTTGAGCATGATTTTCCACAACTTGACGGAGCAAGACCTAGCATTGAAGCTACATCAGCCAATGCAACACCACGTGCGCAGACGCCCATAGCTCACGACAGGCCGCCAAAAGACATCTCACCAGACGCTCGCATTGTAGTAGTCGAACTGCTACATATCGATCAGATCACAGTCTCCATTCCGTCACCACAAGATCCAGAGAATCATGGCAAACAGCAAGTGCCCGCAGATAATAGCCCTGTTCGTCGGCCAACAAGTAGGGCCCGTGGTATGCCGGGTACATTCTCCGCATACTCTGAAATGAGTGCATCTAGACGTCGGGGAACAGACTCCACATACACTGATACCAGTAATACCCTCTGGGCTCCGGAGTCTGTCAAAGCCACTGATGTTTCTGATGGGCGTGTCGGCGTTGTGGTGGGAGTCATCACTGTCCAGGCAGGAATCCCCACCTGTCAACTGCTACACAAAGTATCAAGAAACTTAGCCAGCGCTTTGCAACACAAAGATGCTGGTAACGAGAATCTGAGCAGGAGTGGAAGCAAGCAGACTTCACCCCCAGTCTCCCTGCATTTGCGGCAATTGCAAGTCTGCCTGACGGAAGATGTCAAGAGGATGGATGCGCAAAGTGGTCCTACTTTGCATTCTCGGCACGGACTGGTCGACTTGTTTTGTGGGAACATCGAAGTCCAGCTGGATGAGACACAGACGAGATTGAGCATTCAAGATCTGGTACTTTCACTGGGCGGCCAGGACCTGTTAAGATTCGACCACAAAGCAGATGCGATGGTCGAGTCGGTGACTCTCGCAGAACAAGCGCCAGCTGTCGCTATCGACATTGCAAAGAAGACTCTTGCTGCCGACAGAAGATCGATAACAGAACTCTCAGTGCAGACCAAGCCTGTCCAGCTCACACTCGATCTCAGCCTCTTCGACGAGGCATTGAACTCTTTCGGTGGCCTGAGCGGAATTCTTGAGCTTGGCAATTCAGCTCTTTCAGAGAGTGGCATGAGGTCGCCAGTCACGCCGCCGTCCACCAAAGGAGTCCGTTTCGTAGGCGAGCAGCAACCTGCGACAGTTGAGCCTGAACTCAAACTCAATGCGCGCATCGGCGGCTTTACCACCAACTTGCGCAGCAGTGCCTGCGCGGTACTCCTCCGAACAAGCGCTATCAAGGCAGTGTACCGTGAACACGGTATGGTCGCTACCATCTCACGCCTCGTGCTAAGCGGACCATTCAATCACGCGCAGACGCATGAGCCACCATTGACGATCGATGTTGCTACCGTGCGGATCGAATACCTCTTGAACCCCCAGGACAACGACCTTGAGCGTTTGCTAACACTGCTAACACCTTCGCGAGACCGATACGACGATGACGGCGACATATTGATTGACACGCTGCTCCGACAACGTCGCAAGGGAGCCCTCCTCAGAATTGTTGTGGGCGATGTGAAAGCTAAGATTGACAATCTCGACTGCCTTGCTGTGCTCAATAGTCTTGGCGACGACCTTGCGAAACTGTCTGCTGTCACCAAGTACTTGCCAGAAGACGATAAGCCTGGGCTACTTACCCTCTTGCGAGTCAAGGATGCAGAGGCACGCGTTCCTGTCAATGACCGTTTTGGCACGGTCCTATTTGCTTTGCAAGATTTGCACCTTGCGCATGTGGGACTACCGGCGCTGCTCGCATTCTCGATCGGCGATGTCTTTGCTCAACAAGTAGAAGGAGCAGAATTGCTACACAGCCTGCTACCACTCGCTGCCGTTGACAACCTCCCCGTCATCATGGCACGAATGATAGGTAACGAAATCGAACCGACAGTGAAGGTTAAACTCTTCAATCTTTGTGTGGAGTACAGTGTGCCCATCATACTTGCTCTCACAGGTATGGACAGACCATTGGATCCGGAAGAGATAGTCAACGAGATGGCTCAATCGATTGCGAATCTTGCCATGGCAGGTGATCCTCAGCTTCTCAGGCGTAGCCCTGCAAGCGATGTTACGAGCACGTCGAAGAAAAAGACCGCCATTAGCCTTTTGGTGCACGATTCGGCTGCTAGGCTAACGCCTCAAAGATTGCCATCGAAAGCGCTTGTGGTCTTGAACAATGCCCATGTAACAACAAGTGTGCCGCCTGTTGATACCATGTCGGCCAGGCTTGAAGTCAGGAAAGCCGCTATCTTTCTCACCGACCGCGAACTGGAAGAATTGAGTCTTGATGTAAAGTCAAGAAGCGCGCAACGCCTTGATGATATTCTGAAACAGCGCGGATACGTATCAGTGGCCTCGGTCAGGTCTGCTGTTGTGCAATTCCACGCAACAGAGACGGGCATTGAAGATGCGAAAGCCGTTGAGATCGATATCAAGAACGAGCTTTTCTTGCTCGAGACGTGCGCAGACTCCACTCAGACACTTTTTGCAACACTCGGAGCCCTCGCTCCTCCTACTCCACCCAGCAAGGTCCCAAAGTACCTGACGCAGCCCATGCCTATCGAGGACATGATGGCATCTTTCTCTGGTGCCCCGTTCATCCAAGCAGAGGAGAAACCCGAAACACTGTTCGATGTGGAGCACGATTTAGAAGACTTCAATGAAGAGCTAGATCTTGGCATCTCAACCTTCGACGATCCTGATGACCTGCTTGCTGAATCAGAAATGACGGCTAGTCTTTACGGCCCCGTGAGCGGCCTTCTCGACATGCGTCCAGATCCAGATGCCGAGAGCAATATTGGCGACGATCCTGAGACTGCAGAGAGTCTTCTGGAAGAGGACCCTTTCGAGATGACCATTTCACCAGAAGATGGACAACTTGGTGATGCAGCTTTGATGCGAGACCTGAATAGACACAGCGTCGCTACCGACAGCGGCAACGTCAATTCTGACTCCTACGACATCGTAGACCTTGGATTTGACGCACTTGGAAGTGGCCAACAAGCGCTCGGAGATCAGCATCGCTTCAACCCACCATTTACCGGCAAGCATGGACAGAGTAAGGACAAGCCTCATCAGGATGCCACTGTCAAGCTGCGGCTCCGTGATTTCCATCTCATCTGGCACCTTCACGATGGCTTTGATTGGCAGCGCACCCGCGATGGTATCGTGGACGCTGTTGAGCAGGTGGAACAACGCGCTGAAGAGCGCAAGGCGAAGCGTCGCAGATCCCGACAAGATCCAGAAGATGATGAGTCTGTGATTGGTGACTTCTTGTTCAATTCAATTTACATTGGCGTTCCCGCTGATTTGGACGGCCAAGACCTCCGACGCCAGATCAATCGAGGCATCGACCAGGAAATCAGCGAAACAGAGAGTGTGCCTGCGTCCGGGATATCCAGGCCCACGATCTATTCAGCAACTGGACAGCCTCGAAATCGTCAGTCTCAACGCAGGAGACTCAAGCTCGGTCGCACTCGCAGTCATAAGATCGCGTTCGAGTTGAGCGGTGTATCTGGCGACGTTCTGGTCTTTGGTTCCGAAAGTAGTGACGTGGTCAGCTCAGTGGACCTTCGCGTCAAGGACTTCGAAATCTTTGACAAGGTGCCTACTTCGACCTGGCGAAAGTTCCTGACCCATCTGGAGAGCGATCCGGCCGCGCGCGAAAAATCCAAGCCTATGTTCCATATCCAGCTCGACAACGTGAAGACGTTGGAAAGCCGCTCTGCGTCTGAGATCATCTTGCACGTTGCAGTACTGCCACTTCGACTCCACGTGGATCAAGATGCGCTTGATTTCATCACACGATTCTTCGAGTTCAAGGACCCAGACATGGTTGACAGCCAGGACACTGGCGAGAAACCATTCATCCAGCGTGTTGAAGTCGAGACTGTGGATCTGTGCCTGGACTACAAACCCAAGAACGTCGACTATGCTGGCCTTCGATCCGGGCGGACCAAGGAGTTCATGAATTTCATCACTCTGGAAGGCTGCAACATTCGTCTTAAGCATGCGATTATCTACGGCCTCGGAGGGTTTGACCTACTTCATGACACGCTGAGTAACATATGGACGCCCGATGTCATCCGAAATCAACTGCCGCGTGTGCTTTCGGGCCTTGCACCGGTTCGAAGTTTGGTCAATCTTGGGGTCGGAGTACGTGACGTTGTTGCCATCCCTGTGCGCGAGTACAAGAAGGACGGCCGCATCGTACGCAGCATACAGAAGGGTGCCTTTCAGTTCGGGAAAACCACTGCGAGTGAGCTTGCACGACTTGGCGCAAAGGTGGCCTTGGGCACACAGACTATGCTTGCGAATGCAGAAGAGTTCCTGGCACCTGGAAGCTCCACAGGCGGGCGCTCGAAACTTTCGTCTTCACCAGGCTGGCACGAAGGTGCACACTTGTCTGACGAGGATGATCCCGAGCGAAAACGTGCTGTTTCTGCTTACGCGAATCAACCCCTTGGCGTCCTTTCCGGTCTGCGATCTGCGAGACGGCATCTTGAGCATGATTTGCTGACTGCCAAGGACGCTCTGATCGCTGTGCAGGGAGAGGTCCTGGAGAGTCGCGGGCCTGGCGAGGTAGCAGGTGCAGTCGTCAAGCACGCTCCGACAGTCATTCTCCGACCAGTGATTGGTGCGACCCGAGCAGTAGGCACAGCTCTACTGGGCGTAGGTAACGCAGTCGATCGTGGGAACTTGAGAAGGGTCGACGATGTAAGTTTTTTTGCCCAATATCCCCTCCTATAGTGCAGAGCAAGTTCTAACATTTCGAACAGAAATACAAGAGAAGATGAGCAAAGGCATCGCAGCATCAGTGATCTGCTAGTGCACATGCACATGCACTTGGGCTGGAATGGCAATGGCAATGGCATTGTTGCAGCAACGCCTGTCAACCTAGATATCGGCACAGTAGTTAGTTCTACGCATGACACGGTATTTCGAAATGAAACACCAGCTTCCCACTTCCAGCTGCAGCACCATCCCGTCATACAGCATGACTTGATGGCGAGATCACCTTCTTCCTTGGGTAAAGTACAACATCATCTGCACCAAAACCCTGCTGTCAGTATTTGCCTCGCTCGAACACTGCAGGCCGTGCGGAGTTGGAGTCACCTGGACACGGCAGGTTTTCTCAACGTGGTCATGCAGCTCAAAGTTGACACCACGCTAAAATGCAGAGAGCCGGTGATATGCAGTATCCGCGAGGCTCGGCTAGTAGACTAAAGGATTTGCGGGAGTCGACATGCTCGCCTAGATATTGAAGGCTCGGACAAGTAGAAGTGTTCATCCTAAACAGCTGGCTTGCGAGAGAGACTGGCATGTCTGCGATGGGAGACGCTCTAATTACTCGTCATGCTGAGTTCCGTTCAATATTGCCCAATGTTTTGAACAACGAGATGTGGGGAAGTTCAGTTTTCATTTGGCATTCACTTAGCTGACAGTGCCGCGTGCATGACGCTACAATCGCGCAACTCCACCAACAACCGACATGGCCATCCTCCTCATGACCAGACAGCCGGACATCGGTCGTGCTCTCAGCATGCACAAAGTGGCTTGTGACGTGCTCAAAGGATGCGGGAAGGCAGAGGCGCATTAGAGTCCACGCCAGAGCCGAGCAAGCTTTCCCCTGAGGCCGTGACGACGACTGAGGCGATCATATTCCATTGTCAGGACTTCCGCCGTGGCTTTCCGATAATGCAGCAAGAAGCATCCAACTGACATGATGCTGTGCGAGCCTGCAGGGCGAGAACAACTCCAGCGCGGGGTCACAGCCCTCGTCGCGACTTGCCACGCTGCGATGCCGATGAAGAGCTCAGAATGAGGAGTCGCCGAGGCTGGCGTCGATTTATGCTTATACCAATTCACCTCCGATGCAAGTGAAGCATGTGACGCTCGCAGATCGCTACGCAAGCGGCAGACATGACTGCGGGCTAGGAGGTACAGTAGCACGGGGCATATTTCTCCGACTAACTGCAAGGAGTCAGGAACAGGGAAGCCAAAACTTGTGAAGAGAGTGGAAACGCTGGCAATTGGCTGGAGCATCTCCCGTCCTGCACCTCCCTGGATGCTGATCTGGGAAACTCCACGAACTCACTGCGCTGCACCGGCTGCAGAACGAGAACACCTCCAGGATGATATCCGTCCTGCAGACGCCAGACGAATTCTCTTATTGGCCGCTCAGCTTGACAAGACGGCTCATGGGCTCCCTGCTGCTGTGCAGATCGTTCGCATGCAGCTTCCATGGAACTCGACGAGAATGCGGGCAACATCTGACTTAAACAAGCTCTGTGCCCGACTCTAGACGCAGACGCTTCTCGCTGCTCGCCTTTGCACGGTGCCTCCACGAGTCGGCCTCGTGCTTCTGGACCATTGATTTCATTCAAGGCAAGGTTACGCTTCCGTTGCTGGCAATATCATATACCTTGTTGTCAAAATTGCAGGAGCCGACCCGGCATTCCGGCACACATTCCAGGCAAAGTTCAAATCGCCTGTTTCAGCGGGCAACAACGAGTCGGCGAACCGCGACCTCTTTCCAATCCTGTATACTGGCCGTGTTTCCTTGCCTTCTTACCTTTGGGTGCAACCAGTCCTAGGTCGCGGTCATCGCATTCGAGACCATATTTGACTGGCAAGCATGTTGTTCAAAAACACACTTTTAGCTTTGTGTATTGCTGTAACAGCATCAGCTGCCCCGTGAGTTACGGACGCGACTTGCAGAATGAAAACCCGGCCTAACGATCCTCCAGTAGCATCAACAAGCGAGCACCATCTGGTTTCAACTGGGGCAACGAGAAGGTCCGAGGTCTCAATATTGGAGGTTGGCTCTTGTTAGAGCCATGGATTACGCCATCTATCTTCGAAAATGTTGACCCGGATGGATCGCGAGGCATCGTTGATGAGTACACTTTGACGCGCTCTTTGGGCGCACAGCAAGCATACGACCGCTACCTCAGACGCCATTGGGAGACATGGTGTACATGGCAGGATTTCAAGAAGATCAAGGACTCTGGCTTCAACCTGGTTCGGATACCAATTGGCTATTGGGCATACGATAACTCCGATTCCCCTTATGCATCCGGAGCGGCGGTGTTCATAGATGCGGCAATCGATTGGGCTAGATCGCTTGGCCTCAAGGTGATGATCGACTTGCACGGTGCACCTGGTAAGCGCAATTGATGGGGGGAGCATCTCAAGCTCGCAAAGACTACCATACTCCTGCACCTTCCAGTGACTAATCTTGGCACAGGCTCTCAAAATGGTTTCGACAACTCCGGTCAAAAGATGGCCACCCCAACCTGGACGCAAGGCAATACCGTGGCCAAGACTTTGCGAGTACTCAAGACAATTCAATCAAAATACGGCGACAGCAAATACGACGACGTGATTGCTGGCATCCAACTGCTGAACGAGCCTCTCACTCCGGCGCTGGACATCAATGTTGTGAGACAATTCACCTACGACGGATTCTACCAGCAAAGAGACTACAGCCCATCTCGCGTGGTTGTCTTCCATGATGGATTCCAACCTACGAATTACTGGAATGGCATGCTCACACCGAATGACAACAATGCCCAGAACGTGGTGATCGACCACCACGAGTACCAAGTCTTCAGCCCCGAACTGAATGCTCTGAGCCCCGCACAACACAGAAACTACGTCTGCAGCAATGCACCAGCATGGAATGGTGCGGACAAGTGGACGGTAAGTGTAACTCTTGGTCACCACAATCTACAAGCATCGATTTCAAAATGCTAACGTATCTTTCTGTAGATCATCGGCGAATGGAGCGGCGCCATGACCGACTGCGCCAAATACCTCAACGGCTACCGAATCGGTGCCCGATACGATGGTTCATTCCCAGGCTCATATTACATCGGATCCTGCAACAACCAAAACATGAACGCCTGGTCTCAACAGCAACGGGATGATACCAGATCTTTCATCCAAGCTCAAATCGCAGCTTACGAGAAGTACAGTCAAGGCTGGATTTTCTGGAACTTCAAGGCGGAAAATGCACCAGAGTGGAATGCTTTCGCTTTGTTAGATGCAGGATTGTTTCCTCGACCTGGAACAGAATTGTCGAGTTCATGTCCTTAGTGGGGAAATGTGACGACGACGATATTTGGAGGTTTCAGCACGAGCACGCCGACACCGACGCCATGCAATATGACGATCGATTGGATGAATGCGACTAGTACAGGCAACGCGACCAATGCAAGAAGACAGCGATAGCCTTTGGACAAATTTGCTGGAAGACCACAGCTCACCGTCTATGATAATGAAGGCTTGGCAGATACCCCCGAGCGCTCAAGTGTAACCAGCGCTGAGGCTCACGACATTTCCTGTATACATGGGCATCTAGAAGACAGTGCAAGACAACAAATTTCGTAGTTTGTATTCACTTGGAAAGTTGTCCATCACGATCGCTGGTGATGAAGGCCGCATCCTGTGCGTTTCCCATGCTGTACTGTCTGAAATTATCGATTAATTATGTAAGAGTAGCATCTGGAGCATTGTAATAACATTGATCTAATCTATCTGCTAGTAAATCGAAGGCAGACACGTCGTCGTCCATGCGCGAGCTATGCATAGTCTGCTTTCAGCACTAACGCAACGCGACGGGAGTCCACTCCGATGAGTCTGGTCTAGAGCGGTCGATGTTTGGAAACCTGGTCCATCGCTGAGTTCTGCATCAGCGCGCCGGCAACCGAAGTCGTTACGACTTGTCGAACTGAACATCATCTGGAAGCCTGTGCCTTGCAATCAGTTGTCCCGAATGCCGTAATGGTATTGACGTGCGTAGGTTTCTTCGTGAGTCCGGCGGAATATTGGCACGGAGCCGCTCTTGCGGATTCTGATCCGCTGCCATAGGTACCAGGGCGTTGTTAGCTTTTCGTGCGCTGTCAGGTACAAAGTTCCCAAGCAAGCACTGGGATGTTGGCGATCTTTTCGGGGCGTGTTGGTTTACCTTGGCTGTGTTCTAGGCGCTCACTTGGACTTCGGCTGGTACCGAGTGTTGCGCGTCGTGCTGGATTCCATTGACTATCAGCCTTTGCTTGCTCATCACGATCCAAATTATTGCCGGAAAAGTCTTGCACCACTATCCGCAATGAGAAGGTGGACCAGCCGCCCTCCGCGCTGTATTCCTCATTCGATCGTACCGCTCCTTCGTACTCCTCGCACGCGCAGTGTTGTTGCATGAGAAAGAATGTTGCACAGAGACGATCGTAAATCGCTCAACAGGTCTGCGAAATCTGCGGAAGGGAGATCCATGTTGTGTATCTTCACATCAAGCCCTGCGAGCTGTCGGAAACCTTTCAATGCCTTGGAGACATGAGGCACAAGCTCATCGTGTGCGTATCTGGATACTCTGATGCAGACTTTCAAGTATCGTAGCCGGTGTCCAATTATGGAGTCACGGATGAATCCCCACCGACATCGAAGTTCAAGCGCTTGATCAACGAGGTGGCTGAAGCCTTGGATCATCTCCAGGTAGCCGAAAAAGTCGCTCAGAGTCATTTCCACTCGAAGACATGCTGCTGCGAAAAGTGAATCGCGAGTGATGCCTAGTAAGCGAGTGTTCAAACCAAGAGCGAGATGTGTTTGAGCGGATTTGGCAGTCAGTCTGGGGGGTGCAAGGTAGGCAAAGATCTGCAAAAGAAGCTCATCGGGCAGGTCCAGCAACTGTATATGGGAACTTCGCTGCATCGTTGGCTCCGCGGGCATGTTCTATTGCATTCGTGAACGTGTTGCATCGTGCGGGCCAAGTAGGCAGATGAAATATAGTGTCGTGACGTTGCGAGTGTCATGTACAGATTACCTGAAACGACGTGAACGACACGCTCGAAGGATCCGGATCAGCAGGTACTATCAGCTGTTTCCCGGCCCACGTGTCGCTGGCCTAGTCTGCGGTTTCGTATCTCGTGACGGTAGCGGGCCAGCGCTCGTCGCAGACTGGACACTTCGATACGAGTGTGTGACATGATGCCCGACACTCCTCAAACCTGCTGACGTTGGCCTCATCTTGCCTCGACCCCTGCGCCACAAGGCAGCAGACGAGAGTGGCTGTTTTCGTGCTGTGTAACCAATGTTGTTGGCAGGCTGCTGAGTGGATAGAGGCATCGGACGAGGAGGACTAGGCTGGACAGGAGGATTTCGGCCCTGACACTCGTGGTCGACGGCGGAGGAGGTGTTGCGAAAGAGGTCACTGGACATTGTCTGGGATGAGGCTAGCAGGCCTAGGGGCGGAAGTAGCCATCGCTCCAGAAATACAACATGTGTGGTCCGATCTCATTCGGCGAAGGAGGCATGCGAGCGTTTGACATTTCGCCGATCAAACGGCAGATTGGGGTGCGTTGGCTGGCAGGCGACGACGCGACGCTTCGGAGTCGCGTTTCATCACACATGCACAAGTGCTGCTCCAACGCCCGCGACGTCACTCCAAAAGCAGCGGAGCGGACCCTGGCCGAATGGAAAGCAAAGGTGAACGTGATCGACAAGGGTTTCATGAAGACCAGCACCCAGTCCAACACTCCTCCTCCGCGTCCCTCATCCACGCCGACACGACAAACCCCCTCTGATGGAGTCACTGCACAGTTGACCATTGCGCCTCCACGAAACCACGCTCTCTCCGCGACGCCCAACTCGACTCTCACTGCCGGGGACACTTGGCCAGCTGCCGCCATATTGTGTAGGGATTCGTATCCGCCAACATCGCTTCCGTGACGCGCCCTTGCTCTGCCATACGAGTGCTATGCTGCGTTCCTGTGCCAACTTGTGATGCTGCCGAACGACCTGCTTTCCACCGCACAACACCCTGCCATTTCACCACACAACTCGGCCTCGCCATTGATCTCTGAACAGCAGAGGACAGCCCTGCACGACCGAGAGCCCGAGCAGACCACTTCTGCGCAAGAAAGAGAATCGAAGAGCTTTAAGCAGAGACTCTTCCAGCTTGCGGGCAAGAAGAAGGACGGAAAGGTCGCCATGGAGGCCATGAATACCACTGCGTTTGAAAAAGCTGTCAATGCTGCTGCCACAGCAGAGTCGCAAAGCACCACACAGCAGCGACAGCCGGACTTGAAGCCGCAACCGCGACGGACACCTGCGTCGCCCTCGCGGCTTCCCTACCATTCAGCCATGTCCGCCTCTCCGTCGAGACTACGATCGAGTTCACCCAGACTACACAGCCCGGCGTCTTCCGAGATCTTCGAACGTAATGTCCAAGAGCCACTACCGATCTCAACATTGAGCAACGAACTTACGGACGCACACATCCCGGCACACGTCATGACAGAAGACGACATTCCTCCTGCACTGGACGCTTCAGCAGAGGCAATAACAAGCAAGTCGCTCAACCCTGACGACGTTGAGATTGTTACATCGACTTCTCACCAGCCCGCAGCAGCCAGCGTCTTGGATGGCTCGACCAGTCAAGCCGATCTCATTTCATTAAATTCACCTTTGCGATTCGAGACACCGATCGATTCCGAGCCGGCCTCGAGCCTTCAAGCATCTAGCGTACTGCAGAATCTCGACGACGAGGTCGCGAGTAGCTATGGCCAATTGGATCCAAACGATGTTCGACGCCTGAGCTTCATATCCTTCAAGGATATCGTGCAAAGCGAACTCCAGCAACAACACTTGGCAGAAATCGGGAATCGTGACTCACTTCACATTGGTGGGCACTCATTCAGCAGCTCTATGAATGAGCGGGCAACCTCTCCCTTGCGTTCGCCACGATCTCCAACATCGTCTGCTGCTGCATCAGGAGGCGTCACTACACCTCCACCGGGGCTCAACACTTCCTATCCTTTGGCCGAGCAATCACCTGGCAGGATCGGAAGCCCTGGAAGCATGCACGGATCTGCGCATGGACATGGAGAGCTGACTATCGAAACAATGAGTCAAAGTATCAGGAAGACCGCCAGTGGCGACCTCAGCAATGTCAGAATCCGCGACGGAAGTGATGACATACGATCTGCTGGACTGAGCCCTGTCGGCGACGAGAACGAATTCGCGAGGCAGATGCAGAGCAGAAGTCGCACGAACTCATAGCTTGGCGGCGGTATGGCGGCACCGGCGGGCGCCAGAAAGGGAAAGAGTCTTAGCTGATCCGAGCTAAGACTTTGTTATCTGCCCAAGTGGCTGTTGGGTCGAGGAACTGTGGCTTGAGCACAGATGTGGGAATGAGCGGGGGAGTGCTGCCTGTTGCACATGATTTTATTTTGGATTATTTCTATTGTCTGGGTCTTGTGACACGACAGATTGAACATTCGATCTGATTTCTGCTGGGAGTATCATTACCTTTGGGAATCTTCATGCTGACTTCTCGAATGACTACTGAACCTGGCATGGATATACCTTGGAGTAAACACTTCTTTAGGGTTTTGGAAGGAAGAATCGGCTTTTGCTGCTCTTGGGAGAATGTAGAGATCCGGCTTGAGCCTTTCAACGTGCGGCCGCACCAGCGAGAACTGCTGTTCATGTGATCAATGTCAAAGTGCTGCCTGTCCCTTTCAATCTCGTCCCTTTTCATCTTCGGATCCGCTCGCTTCGGGCGGCATTGAGGCGTCAATCCTTGATCGCCGCAATTCTTAGAGGACATGTGACTTCTCTCATCCTTCTAGCTACGCATTGGCAATCAGCTTGTTGCCTCTGGGACAGAATGATCATCCTGCGTGAGCACAAGCTTGGCAACAACCGCCCAGAGCAGAGCAGATCACAGTTGGGCACAGGTGTGTGAACGCCACAAATTGAACGGACTTCGTCTTGCCAAGACGATGGCTGATTCAAGTTGTTCTCGTCGCTTCCAATCTGTGTTCGGAGAATTAGCTCTGTCACGATCTTTTCGAATCAAGCTGATCGAAATGACGTTCTCGAGGCAGCACGTTTCAAGATGCCATAAGCTTCTCGAACGTCCTGCCCAGAGGGGAATTGCGAACCAGTCCAGTCGAGGAGTTTGCAGTGCTGTCCGTAGTTCTATTTGATATCTTCACGAGACGAGCCATGCGTGGCAAAGGTGGTGTTTTCTATCCCAGTTGGCTTGTTCAATGAAATGCGGTGTGTTTGGGACTCAATCCAGATGCCTCACAACCTCATTGTGACGCACTAGTACGACTTGCAACGCCTCTTATACCTGTGCCTCTGACTCGTGGGCATGGAACTAGACGTTGAGAGAGGCCCAATTCGCTTCGAGATCATCCAGTCGGCGGTCACAGAGCACGAGGCTGCCGCTACGTGGAGCGTGGGAGAGGTCACAACATGGCACATCTTGCAGTGCCGTATGCATAGAGACAGAGAATGACAGCCATCTGCACGAGACTGCGTGTCTTATGATTTGTTCAGTACGAAGAATAGGAGAGGTCTTGCGGTGCTGCGACAGAGTCCCGACAGCATGGCACGCTTGATAATGATCACCACAAGCACTTGGGCGCGTACCTGACGAGCTCGCCACGCCTCTGACATCAATCCTGGACACGTGAACTCTCGTAAAGGATCAATGCGGGTATTGCATTGCTGTCGTTACTCGTCCCAGAGCTTCACAGCTGAAACACGGAAAAAGTATTGGCGAGGATGAGCGCTGCAGGTGAGAGTTTTCCAGTGACGCAGCAAAAGTACAGTAAGAATCAAGCAGTTCTCAGCAGCGGGCCAGGTACGCGGTCTTGCCGTCCTTCGTCCTGGGCAGCGAGGGATTGGGCTACAAACTAGCGGCCGTGCCCTGTCTCCCAACTCCATGCTCAATGGGCGACGGAGAAATTAACCTTGGGCGTGCACGCATCTGCTGTCAGCACTGTGAGAGAGGATGGCAGCTGTATCGCGTGGACAAGGAGGTCCATGCTTGCGCAGCCATTCGCCGTTCCTGGGAGGTAATCCACCGCGGCAGGGAATCTTGATGGGAACGTGATTCTACCGGCCAGCGTGTGCGGTGGAGGAGGGCGGAGGCTGATGACCTCGTCGCAGTAGCAGTGGCAGTGGGAGTATGTAGATGCATTTGTGCTGCGAGTGACAGAGTCGTCGTGGCTTTGAGATCGACAACGCTTAGCTCGCTGGTGGAGGGAGGAAGCGCACGCACGCCCCACCGTCGACGGCCGTAGAGGATCGTGCCGTGCTCTTCTCTCGTGTGCGCGAAGTGGCGCCGTCAGTCACCACCTCCATCTCCATACTTCCGACCGAGCACAGCTCACGACGCGAGCGGCGCCGACTGCCGAACGTGTGAATTGTCCTGACCGACCACCTCCTCGCCCCCCGGCCTGTCGGACGACACTGGTAGCGACGTCCACGTCCACCTCCACCCTCGAAACAAAGCCGCTTCTTTGTGTCGTCCTCAGGCGCCCGCCAATGCTGGCGCTGGAGCACTAGCTCGGCCGACCAACCCATTGACTGCTGCTGGCGGCCTCTGCGATCTCCTTCGCCCGCTGTGTCGTGCCCTCGCAGCGCCCGCCGAACGAGAAATGCGAAACAGCCGCCGACAAGTGACCGCGGGCTTGCTAGGAGCACCTCGTCGAGCTGGTGCTGACCAGGCGCTGAGCACGTTGGAACGGTGACTTGGGCCTGGACGACGAACCACCACCACTACCGCGGCGAGAGACCATGAGTGACAAATCCTCGCGCCGCCGCAGCGGCGTGTGGCAGTCCAATGTGCACGACCAGGACAAGTCGCGCAGCAAAAATAGAGGGGGGCAGGAGAAACAGTCCAAGGACCCGAGCATGTATGATGAGTATCTGACCGAGCGCCAACCGACGACGACCATGTCCACGAGCTCCACGCAGACTGAGCCCAAGCCGAGATCAGTCAGCCGCCGCCCCTCCATGCCGCTGAGGCAAGGCTCGGGTAGCACAGCAGTAAACAGCAGTGGCACACAAACGACCATTCGGACGGTAACACCCGAAGACCAGCGCACGAGAAGGGGAAATTCCCTCGAGCACCACGATCGCAATGGCAATGGCAACCTGCCCGTGAATACCACCATGAACTTTGAGCAGGTCTTCATTCCGCACACCACTACGACCATCGTAGGTGGTGCTGCGGCGCGAGAAAGTCCCGGCGGGTCGTCGAGCAGCAAGAGCAAACGGCGCGACAAGGACCTCGACCGCGAGCGCAGCCATACAATCAGTCCGAGCGGCAGCAGAAACGGCAGCGTGAACCTGACCAACACCTCCTTCCTTGGGCGCAGTGAGAGTGCGGGCAATGGTCATCGTACGCACGGCGTCATGGCGGACAATGGGCACTCGCAGCGTCCGCGCACCAGCACCAACGACGAGCGGAGAAGAGGCCACGCCGATACCACTGCAGGCACTCGATTCAAGAATCGAGTCGGCAGCGTGCAGTCGCCATCCTCGCCCATAGGTGGGGCCGAATATCTCGCCTCAGTACCAGCTGCCACGGAGCCGTTGACTGCGCCGT
Source organism: Cercospora citrullina (assembly GCA_013365195.1). Taxonomy (NCBI): domain Eukaryota; kingdom Fungi; phylum Ascomycota; class Dothideomycetes; order Mycosphaerellales; family Mycosphaerellaceae; genus Cercospora; species Cercospora citrullina. Next base: position 317,472 of record JAASFF010000310.1, read on the forward strand.
CTGTATCGTCAGTCGGCTCGCCGGTCGTGTCACCTTCCCACACACCTCAGGGGCACCGCTCTATATCGCCAGTGTCTTCTAGCACGGCCGACTCAATAACATCTGCTCTGCCCAGCGCCAATGCGAGACGAATATTGCATCTCATGAAGACACTCAATGGGAGAATGAGCGGCAACGTCATATTTCGGCGAGGTTTTGGAAATCCGTGGAGCCAGAGTTACTGCTACATACATGAAGAGAGTGGGAGCCTCATGTACGAGTCTCGAGGGAGTGAAGGTGCTCACAAGACACTTGTCCCGGAACTTCGAGGCTCTTCCGTGAGGTCGAATCTGGATGGGGAAATGCCGTATCTCGAAGTCTCGTTCCCGGATCGAACTGAAGAAGTGCACATCAAATTGCAAACACAGTCTGACTTTGACGCCTGGTTTGCGGCTCTGCTGCACTGGACACCAAGAGACACGAGTTCCGTCAGCAGTAATGAGCCGCGCCCGGATCCGGACAGCACCAAGTCATCGTCGATGTCCGAGCACAGCAAGCGAAGAGCCTCAGTCAACAATCCTGTCAGTCCGCAGACTCGGGATCGCGCTTCAAGCAATAGAAGTCAGAGGAGCGATCGCCGAAAGTCAGTCATAGCGGCTCTGCCCAAGGAGAACCCTGTCATCAAGATTGGCAAAATGATTTACTGGGATACCAACATTGGGTATAACAGCTCGAGCGCTTCCACTCTTGGCCAACCATCTTCGAGTAGGCCCTCCAACCATAGGATGCAAAGCGCGGGCTCGCGTAGATGGAGACGAATTAGCGGGCAACTTCGGGAGAATGGCGAGCTGAAACTACACTCCGACGCAGATAACTCGCTGATCTCGGTCGTACAACTTAGTCAACTAAGCCGATGTGCGATACAACGACTGGACTCGAGCGTATTGGAAAACGAATTCTGCATTGCCATCTACCCGCAGTACACCGCGAGCTACACGACTACCCAACCAGGATTCATTCGACCAATTTTCCTCAGCCTGGAGAATCGCGTGCTCTACGAGGTCTGGTTCGTTCTGCTCCGGGCTTTCACCATGCCGTCGATATACGGTCCGCGCATAGACGCGGAGCAGGAGAATGGTCAAGGAAGCTCCAACCAGGATCTCGAAAGCATGATTGCTACCAGCACCACATATACTTTTCGGATGGAACGGAGCTTAAGTGTCAGGGTAGTCGAAGCCAAAATGCAACCCACCAACGCCAACGACCCCGGCTCGAGCCATGGCAAACAACATTCCAACGCCTCAACTGAAAAACATGGCTACTATGCCGAGGTCCTCCTCGACAACGAAACCAGAGGGAAGACCGTGGTCAAGTACGAGGGGCTCAATCCCCTGTGGGGTGAAAGCTTCGAGTTTCAGGACCTCCCGCCGGTGCTCAACAATGCTAGTGTCATTATCAAACGCCGTCCACCAGAGCATGAATCGACCAAGCAGGACAGCAAACACAAAGCTCACGATACGTACGGCGAGGAGCAAGGTGGCTTCACTGCCCTCGCCTTTGACCACAATTGTGGCAAAGTCGAGATTCAGATGGAAGAGCTGGAGCCAGAAAAGGAAGTTGAGAAATGGTGGCCTGTGACCAATATGCATGGGCAGCGAGTGGGTGAGGTTCTGATCAAGGTACGCGCGGACGAGGGCATCATCCTCATGGCGCGCGACTACCAGCAGCTCAGTGAGCTGCTGCACAAATTTTCGAACGGCTTGACATTGCAGATTGCGCAAATGATACCCAGTGAGCTCAAAAGGCTCAGCGACAGCTTGTTGAACATCTACCAGGTTTCTGGCAAAGCAGGCGATTGGCTTATGGCATTGGTAGAGGAGGAGATTGACGGTATACACAAGGAAACACCTATCACAAGATTACGTTACAGCAGGAGAGTGGGCTCGGAGAGCAGCGGCGATCCCATGACGACTGGCGGACCGAACAGCGACCGTGAGCTCATCGTACGCGACCTGAACAAGAATGCGACACTCGAAGCGAATTTACTTTTCCGCGGCAACACGCTGCTGACGAAGAGCTTGGACTCTCACATGCGCCGCGTCGGAAAGGAGTATCTCGAAGAGTCGCTGGCCCCCAAGCTACAAGAAATCAACGACAAAGATCTGGATTGCGAAGTCGATCCCAACCGTGTAGGCTCACCACAGGACGTGGACCGAAACTGGAGACGGCTCATGCTGTTCACGCAAGACGTCTGGAGGGGCATTGTCGCACAGAAGCACCGATGTCCAATTGAACTCAGGATCATCTTTCGACACATCCGTGCGTGCGCGGAAGATCGCTATGGGGACTTCTTGCGAACTGTGAGCTACAGTAGCGTATCTGGTTTCCTGTTCCTACGCTTCTTCTGCCCAGCGGTGCTCAACCCAAAGCTCTTCGGGCTTCTCAATGGTAAGGCGATTTTGGACGCGTAGAATGGAACACATACTGACATCGATGCAGATGACATCAAGCCACGGGCTCGTCGCACGTTTACTCTGATTGCAAAATCGCTTCAGACGATGGCAAATATGGCTTCCTTCGGCACCAAGGAGCCGTGGATGGAGCCCATGAACGCTTTCCTCGTCCAGCATCGTGAGAGCTTCAAGACCTTTATCGACGACGTCTGTCACGTCCCCGCACCCATCGGTGGCAACAGCTTCCCGAACTCAGCCGCCTCTCCAACCTGGCCTTCCGATGTGGTAAGCGCTGAGCGCCACCTCAGCTACACCACACCGATGACGATTATGCAACGACTCCCGCCTAGCAGTCGCGAGGGCTTCCCAAGCTTGCCTTACCTGATCGATCAAGCCAGATCGTTTGCTGACCTGATCCATCTATGGCTCGAGGCTCTGGCAGCGCTATCCAGCAGCAATGATTCGGCGTCTCTACCTGGCAAAACTCACACTGATATCATTAACGCCATCATCGCCTCCGAGGGTGATCTCAAGGAGTTCCATCAGCTCTGCGAAGAGCTCAACGCGCGGACCCAGGAATGCCTCAATCGTGCGGAGAGAGCAGAGCGTCCGGACAGCCCTGGGAGCTTCCAGTGGGAAGACGTTATCAACCAGCTACAGAAGGCGCACATCCGAGGACAGCCGGCGAAGCAAGGTCAGGACGCATTCGACATGGTGGCCGATAGAATCGTCAACGATCCCTCGATACTGCCCGACGATGCCAACCCCGCAATCGAGGCTACACTGGCACAGCTGCGAGGTGATACCGCCGGCACAGATGTTGTCTCTGACGACGATCAAAACAGGCAGTACATGTCTTCACCTCCCGCTTCCACGGCTCACAGCTTGCCACGATCGCAGAGCGATCATCCTGCCCGGTCAGGGATTCGGAGTCTAGGTGGCAGCACTATGAGCGCCAGCACTTTTGTGGCGCGCGACTACTCACACACCATAGGCTCGCCTACCGCCTCAGCCAATGCAAGCATGAGCAACATATCTGGCATCTCGAGCGCCGTCAGCAGCGATACCGAACACCAGAGCACAACGGCGCTGCCAAGCTACGAAAAAGAGGTCCGCCACCGAGAGCGACGAGAGGCTGCGAGAGTACAGATTCGATCACAAATGGAGGCCGATCGAAATCGAGACAAGGAGAAGAAGGAGAGAAAAACTACCAAGCTGATACCACCTGGCTTGCGAAAGAAAAAGGACAAGGACGTGCCATCACGGAGTGCGAACAGTACCCCGCTCGACGCGCGATGGAAGGAGAATGGTGGAATGATTTGATTTGTTATGCGTTCTTTTGCGATGATCTACTCTTTTTGAGTGAGCATAGCTGAGTCCTGTAGGCAGAGTGTGAGCAGGATACCTACGTTTCTTTGTTGATATAGGCCGTAGAGGACGCCGGCTGGAACTGCGTCGGGGATGTTGGATGACCAGAGGACTGGGAAGGGACTTGCATGATGAGGATGAGGTGGAAAGGAAGGACGGGAGAACTATGGTGCCACGGGCATTCTGCGATGCGGTCGACGTCTGATGTATGATGATATAGCAGCGCCTACCACCGAATGGGGATTTTCCGAGCTCTGTTTGGTAAAGGTGAGGGCATTGGTACCACGGCACACAACATATCTATACCAGATGGGAAGGACGCTGCAGGATGAGGGTTGCCATTGTTAGAATTCAATCGCTAGCATCTACTTTTTTTCTCTTTTCGAGTGAAAATCAATCAAAAAATCATCTCGAATGAGTGCTCAATTTCTCGATGCTCTTACTGTACAATGATTGACTAAATGCATGGCATCACACGATCATTGACGAACTCCTCGACCATGATGCTGCACCACTCTCTATAGCAGGGATCAGTGGAATTCCACCAAACGAGCTCTATCCTTGTTCATTCTCCTGTTGACAGGCAGCGCTTTCCCTGCTAACTTTGATAGGTGTGCCTGGCTGTTGGGTCTGACAACGCACTGGTCTCCGCTCGCTCTGGTCGTAATCCCGTCCAACCACGGCTCGACGCTTCGCCGGGACCTGGAAGCCCTATGATGAAGATACTCGCACGGTGCATCATCAGGTACGAATTCTACATGTAGACTTGTACACAACACGTCAATGTTCTGAAACGCACACGCCTGAACTCAGGAGAACGAGTTCCGGCCTGTTGGAAGCCCAAAAATTTGAAGGGGGACAGGTACCAGGCCTGTGGTTAAACCCTCGTGATGAGGTGGATGAGTTGCTTCGCAGTCGGGTTTTCGTGTTCTGTCCGAATGTTCCCTGGGATCTGGATCTTGGTTTATAGGAAAATTATTTTCTGTTGTTTGGTTGTTGAAGATGCGTTTCATGAACGTGATATGTAATCGACCTGGTTGGCTGGCTTGGCTTGCTTGGACGGAGAGCTCGTTTTCAGTTCACGGCTCGAAACCATCTGTATGGTTTGTGGGAACAATGCGGTCATGTCTGCGAGTAATCAGTAAGCTCTCCTACTGCATGAACTACATGACGCATGGAGATGAGTGATCATCATATCGCCGACTTCCTGCGAGGAGAAGGTGCATATTGGAATTATTTGCTTTTATGGCCGGCATCGAGCGAATGAGCTGCCAGCTGAGGTGGGTCGCGACGGAGTCAGTAATGCAGTGAGATGATCTTCTGATAGAGCCTCCCATGCATTGACAACCATTTCGAGCTCCTGGCTGCTGCAGAGGAAAATTGCTTCGAGATTGTTGGAAGTGAATGTATGCTGGACAGGGACGTTGGTACTCTGCTCTTAGTAACTATTGAAGTGTAAGTGAGTGCGCAGACAGTACTACGGCCGAGATATAAATTTGTTGTAACAGACAAAAACCGGGGCAGTAGCTTGTACACTCGTGGCTTGGCTATCCACATAAGGCCCAGCACCGAGAGCCCGCCGTGATGCAATGGTCGCACACGCGATAGAAGACTTGTATTTATACTCAAAGGATAGACGAGCATCGTAAGCAACGTATTGGGTCACAACGTGGTACATCAGCAAATGGAAGTATAGTATGCACCAGCTCGTAGACTTCTTTGAACCCGTATGGATCAAGTGAGGTCTGCAATTCGGCTGCTGAGTTGTGTCTAGGTCGGACTTGACTCCCACATCGATGTTACGAGCTTCGACAGCTTGCGTAGATGGCTTCTGTTTGCGTTCCACGAGGCCGGATATAAAAAGCGTAAGAGCTCCGGGCGGACGAAAGAATGATCGGACAGCTGCTGAAGTGTGCGCATCAGAGGCGCATCGAGTTGTGTGGCACTGTCCATCAATGAGAGTGGTTGTTGTGGTTACTACTCGGCGTTAAGATAAGTCCGCCCATCCTTCAGAACGGCCATGCGTATTTCTATGCTGAATATTTCAGCTGCATGGTCTCGATGTGCATGCAGCGCACAAATTCAGTCCAACACAAAATGACCTCTCAGAACCAGATTCGCAACGTAGCCATTGTCGGTGCTGCTGGCAACAGTGGCAAACACATGACTGGCGCGCTTCTGGCCACCGGCAAGCACGTCGTCACAGCCATTACTCGAATCGACAGCCAGAGCAAATTCCCAGAAGACGTCAAAGTCGCGCGCGTGGACTATAACGACCAAGGTTCACTGGTCAGAGCTCTTCAGGATCAGGACGCACTGGTCATCACCATGAATGTCTTCGCAGATCAGGAAAATCAGCTGAAAGCGCTGTTTGAAGCCGCTGGCCAGGCAGGCGTCAAATGGATCCTGCCCAACGAATGGAGCCCAGATACCGCAGATGAGGAATTAGTCAGGGATGTCTCCATATTCCAAAAGAACGTGGCCGCGCGGAAGCTGATCGCGGGCTTGGGACAATCTTCCTATATTGGAGTCGCCACTGGGTTTTGGTACGAGTGGTCTTTGGCAATTGGACCTGCTTTTGGCATCGATATCGAAAAGAGAGGGGCGACTTTGTTCGACGAAGGGGAGACAAAGGTTTCGACCTCCACTTGGCCCCAGGTAAGCTTCTGGCATTCTAACTTGTGAATTTGTTGCTAAGGCGTCCAGGTTGGCCGGGCTGTAGCTGCTTTGCTCAGTCTGCCAGTTCAGGCTGCAGAAGACGGTGGTGCTTCTCTTGAGCAGTTTCGGAACCAAATGGTCTACGTCAAGTCTTTCACAGTCAGCCAAAAAGACATGCTCGAGTCTGTCATGCGTGTTACGGGCACCGACGAGGGTGATTGGCACATTCGAAAGAGTCTAGCCAGGAGCGTTATGAAAGCGGCATGAAGGCCATGCAGGGAGGAGATAGGAGTGGGTTCGTGAGGATGATGTACACACGAGTCTTCTTCCCGGACGGGAGCGGTGACCATGAGAGCAGGAGAGGCGTTGCCAATCAGTTGCTCAGCTTACCCGAGGAAGGCCTCGACGAGGCTACACGTGCAGCAGTGAGGAGGACCAAAGAGTATGACTTCGGAGCAGAGTATGTTCAGAAGTGATGTAGCTCAGGAAGATATAGCTGAAGTCCACGAATGTGGTCGAATGGGGTTGAAGAGACTCGGTCCAAGTGAGACTGGAAGATCGACGCAGACGATCCCCTGCTGCCAAGTGCATAGCCATAGCCAATCACCACTCTGTACCTGTTCTGTCCTTGCTTCGACAGCTCGGTGGGATGTGGCTATTGGCGAGCCCTGCATCCGCTTCGGAGCCTGCCACACCCTAGAGACATGACGAGCGCTGCGCACTGGCGACGGCGAGCCCGTAGACCTAGACAGGTTCTCCCACGAGCCTGCGTCCTCTTTCGCCATCGCGTTCACCGCCGCGCTGACACCTCTTCCAACTTGCCAGTACAAGTTCGCCGATGCTGGAGCTGGCACGCTGAAGTGAGCAGAGCGACGACCCCACTGTTGATCAACAAGTCGCGCGTGCTGCGCGTGACCTCGAGCCGGACCAGTCGTTCCAGAAGAGAGGCGCTGCAGCAGGTCGCAGGAGGGGCGACGAGAAGCACTTGCTAGAGATGCACTTGTGTACAAGACACCCCAACAACCCACGGCGGATCGTGTAGCAGAACTGGATCGACAAGAGATGGTGTCACACCACCCTCCCCAATACTCAGACACCGGTCGCGTTCCGCCTCCTCCAGCATCGATAGCAGCTGCACCACGAGCATCCTCGGTCACGTCCGGCCGCTCGCATACACGCCGACATCGACATGCGCGATCGCACCATGGTGGGGGAACTCATCTTCCACAGAACGAGTTCCCCGTGTTCGCACATACTGGCGATGTAGAGATCATCATCAGCAGTGCGAACGGGAGGAAAGTGAACAGATATCTGCTACATCGCTTGATCCTGAGCCAAGGATCAGGCTTCTTTGAGGCTGGCATGAGAGCAGAATGGAGCAGCCGGATGATAGAAGGCGGTCCAGTGACGGGTGGGGGACTTGCACGAATCAATGAGAATGAAAGCGTTACGGCAGGCAGCAGTTCGAGGGCAAGCAGTCAAGAACGGAGACCGTCTTTCGAGCAAGGCAGGAAACGCTGGAAATATGAGCTGGACTGGAATGCTACGAGTGATGAAGACTTGCCTCCGATGCTTGTACAAAAGGATCCTGGGCCAGGCTCACTCTTTGGTGGAGATGGCCCGCCTGCTGTTCGCAACAAACCACCGACGAGCAACGACAAGTTCTTTCGCAGCGTCTCCAACTTCTCGTCACTGAACTTGACCGATCGGGACCAGCCTAGTGAGCCAGCAGAGCCTGGAGATGAGGTACTGAAGGATTACGACAATCTGTTCCGCGCCATGTATCAATATCCTCCAGTCCTAGACACCGTGAACATTGCCACAGCATACACCGAATGCAAGGCCTTTTTGCATTTGGCCGACATGTACGATGCGCTGGATATTGCCGGATCGCGGGTTGATCACCACCTGTTGCGCTTCGGTGCCCGGCTTTTCAAGCAAATCGCGAAGTATCCGCCCTCTTACCTTAAACTCGGATACCTTGCACGATCTCGCACGATTTTCACTGAGGCTCTAATTCACGTGGTTGGACAGTGGCCAATTGCAGCCCCACAGCTCCGAGGACAGGTCGACTCGAATGTTATTGAATTACTGGAAGATAAGGTGGACGAGCTGAACGAGGTTGAGGAGCGGGTGGAATCGAAGCTTTGGCGGGTCAACCTCACGACAAGCAGAGGCGAGAGGGTGACTCCAAGCAACGACTTCCTGAGCTGGCTTGCTGTCTCACTGTTCAGACAGTGGTTTGCTGAGAACACTACACCCGCTCCGACCGGCATACTCAAGGACACCTCGAGACCTGCCTCGAGCACGAATGGTGCGGCCAGCAGGAGTAGTCATCACGCGGCTTCTCAGCGAACACAACCAGCTCCGCAACAGCCTCCACCTCCAATCAATTTTGGAAGAGTGTATCGACAGATCGGGTCTGCAGATTCCGCTGCATACCTTACACGAGATGATTTGAAACGATTCCTCAAAAGCCCTGCTGCACAAGTGGGAGCGGACTTTTACAATCGCGACAATTTACGGCGGTTTGAGCGCCGAGTGGAAGAGGTCAAGAACCTTGCTCGGGATGTCGTGAAGCCGCTGATGCGGAACTTCTTGGAGCTCGATTTGCGAGACTTTGGGCCAGCAGGACTGGGCTATTTGACGTGTACGAGAGTTGAGACGAGAGATTTGCCTTGGGATGAGTAGTTTACGTGAACGGGACACGGGACGGCGGTGCTGGTTGTTTGAGCGTGCGAGATACCCCTTGTTAGTATGTTGAAGCGTGTATGGAGATGTATGATAACACATGAACACATCGATGCTTGCCTCGAGATGCAAGCTACGTTCTGCCGCCAAAACTACGCCGGCTGTATTTCATTTTTTGATAGCCTTGTACTGAAGCGCCAACAGCGACGACGGTACCATTGAAGTTTGGTTGTCCCACTCTCCCAGATCGAGTTGGTGAGATGGGTCTAATCTTGAATAAAGTTTAGCTGCGTCACACTACGCCATGAACGTGCACGTCTCCCTTGCTCGGGGACCCTGAAGTGTGGCACATTATTGGTACTGATTGGCCGCGAGCATTGGCAGTCTGTCTTGACTGCATAATCAAGGAAGACGAGCTATGTGCAGTGTCTGGGCAGCAGCATGATGCTGGCTGAGCAGTACATGTGTGGCGAGCGACTCCGGAAGCTGCTGTGCGACTGTTGACCGAGACGCGAACCAGGAGCAGACGGCGAAGGAGGGAAGTAGCAGCCATGGCAGAGGCGGTGATGCCGCGCGAGAGGGAGGCCGACCTCGAACAGCAGTACTCGCCCAAGACCGCGACGGTCACGCATGATGAGCTCCACGGCAATGGCATGGCGAACGGCAGTCCGCTCCACGCCGAGCAGCAGCAGCACGACACGATGGTCAACGGCAAGACGCTGCCTAAAGCCCCCACCGGCCCACTGCGAATAGACATCCTCCCATCGCCCTTCACCGCGACTGCACAACCCGGCATCAACTTCGTGCCTCCATCTCCCGGCGGATTCCCTTTCACAACACCTCCCGGCGAGGCTGGGCCAGCGTCCACCACGAAGGAACTGCTCCCAAGCGCCATTACGTACGGACAGTCAGAGGGCAATGGCAGCGCGGCAGGAAAACGTAGAGTGGTGGCAGAATCAGCAACGCCACCAGAAAGACGTAGTGTGTCATTCGCGCGACCGAACAATGACGAGGGCGTTGCGGCGGTGAGCAAGAGCTCCACTTGGGAGACAGATGGCGAAGATGGGGAGCATGGTGGGAAAGGGAGGCAGAACTCACTCTTCCTCAAACTGAAGTCCCTGGCAAATCCCTCTTCGGTACACCAACGGACACCCACGACAGGCAGTGGCACTGGATTCAACACCCCAAATGCCCTGTCTCCACAATCCGAGCGCAGCGAGCCCATGTATCCCGTGCCGGTGGAAGAGGCAGAGACGACTGACGCTGATGCCGACGAGGAGACAGACGATACTGAGCGACATCAGGGTAGTCGTCCGCGGCATAAGAGGAGACGGAAGAGGCCATCTGCAGTGGGAGCGGATTCTGCACCAACAACACCTAGAGCCTCTCGATTTGCGTCATTTGTGCGAGAGCATATTCGCGACAGTTCCACAAACGCTGCAGGCGTGTCACGAAGGGGCACATTGACGGATGTCGAAGACGTTGGCGAGGATAATGAAGATGACAACAGAGCTGGCGTATCGGAAGACGAGGGCAGAGATCGGATACGGAGTGCATGGAGGCGAGGCATTGAGGGTGCGCGAGGGCTGAGCTACGCAGCTCGCAAAGACCGCGATGGGGAGGTCCCGGAGAGCAGCAAAAAGCCTGGCAATTTGCGCCGTCTGACTGGTTTTGGCGCTGGAGGGCTGGATGGGACGAGTACCCCGTTCAGACAGCGGGCTGACCGGCATAATAGCACAAGTGCTCAGAAATGGCGGCAAGTCAAAGCTGGGCTGCGCATGTTGGGACAACGCAAAAGGGATGAGCGTGCCAAAGTCGATCACCAAAAGTCGGCGCAGTTGATGGCAGAGCTAATAGCAGGAGCACCCGCTGCACTGATATTCGCCAGCATGTTCCAGCGTGATGAGCACCAACATCGGAAAGTGCCGGTTTTACTCGAACAGCTCAAGATCAGCATCCCTGAAGTGCAGAGCCGGACTGACAAGAAAGGAGATCGAGACTTCATTTACCGCGTTGATCTCGAGTACGGAAGTGGCACAGCACGAATGAAGTGGACAATCTACCGCTCTGTGAACGACTTCGTCAACCTACACGTCAAGTACAAGAGCCAAATCGCAACTGACAAGATTGTCCATCTTAGTCGTGCTGACAACAAGCTTGCGAAGATGCCGCGCTTCCCAAAGAGTGTGATTCCATACGCCCGTGGTATGCGTGGACTGTTCGAGAAGATTGAGGACGAACCGGAGGACGACCACGATGGTCACGCTCCGGATACCCCCCGCCCAATGCAGTCGCCACAGGAGGAAAGCATCGAGCAGGCTGCCGCGGCGTCTGGAGCGAAGTCGAAGGCTAAGGGCCATAAACGAAGACAATCCTCATTCGCCCTTGCACCGCCTAGGAGAACCAGCACGAGCGAGATCGGGAATACTTCCGCGGATCCGGACACTCTGAATGCTAAGCACAGACAGATCTACGCAGAGAGATCACGACAGAAGTTGGAAACCTACCTCCAGCAGATGATCAGATGGCTCATCTTCAGGCCCGATAGCACACGATTGTGCAAATTCCTGGAACTCTCGGCCATGGCCATTCGACTTGCCGCAGAGAATGGCTATCAGGGAAAGCAAGGTTTACTTCAGATCGCATCGCGACGCCATCGCGACTTCCACCGCAAGACTATACAGACGCTAGGGCCGCAAGCGCTCAAGGAGCGACATAAGCGGAGGTGGTTCTTGGTTCGACACAGCTATATTGTCTGTGTCGATGGACCAGAATCCCTCGTTCCGTACGATGTCTTCCTCGTGGATTCTGATTTCGCCATGGACAATCAACGGCAGCGAATTCTTGATCAGAAGACTCCGCAGCAGATGGCAAAGGTTGCTCAAGAGAATGCGACACCCACGACCAAGGCGCATCTCATTCAGCTCTACAATTCGGAGCGCAAGTTCAAACTCTACGCAAGGAATGAGAAGCAATACCTACAGTTTCGTGAGTCGCTCAGCCATATGATGGAGCAGACGCCATGGGCGAAGAAGCAGCGTTTCGCCAGCTTTGCACCAGTGCGGAGCAATGTGTGGGCTCGCTGGCTTGTCGACGGCAGAGACCACATGTGGCAAGTCTCCCGCGCAATAGACAATGCAAAGGACTTTGTCTACATCCACGACTGGTGGTTGAGTCCTGAGCTCTACTTGCGAAGACCGGCAGCGATCAGCCAGAAGTGGCGCTTGGATCGACTGCTCCAACGCAAGGCGCAGGAGGGTGTCAAGATATTCGTCATTGTCTACCGCAACATCGAATCTGCCATTCCCATCGACTCGGAATACACGAAATGGAGTCTGCTTGACCTGCACCCAAACATTTGTGTTCAACGCTCACCGCATCAGTTCAGACAGAATCAATTCTTTTGGGCTCACCACGAGAAACTGGTCGTTGTCGACAATATGATGGCTTTCGTTGGTGGCGTTGACCTGTGTTTTGGGCGATGGGACGATCCATGTCACTCATTGACAGACGACAAGCTCACTGGCTTCGAGATCGACCACGACTTGCCCCGAGACTCGGAACATTGCCAGGTCTGGCCGGGTAAGGACTACTCAAACCCGAGAGTACAGGACTTCTACAACCTAGATCGGCCGTATGAGGAGATGTATGACCGGACGAAGGTGCCTCGGATGCCTTGGCATGATATTGCTATGCAGCTAGTCGGGCAACCCGCGCGGGATGTCGGCCGTCATTTCGTGCAACGATGGAACTTTGTCCTGCGCTCGCGCGTCGCCACGAGACCGACGCCTGTTCTTATTCCGCCTCCCGAATTTGACCAGGAAGAGTTGGAGCATTTGGGAATGACTGGTACATGTCAGGTCCAAATTCTACGATCCTGCGGACCCTGGTCCATCGGCACACCAGGCAAAGTTGAACACAGCATCATGAACGCCTACTGCTCTTTGATTAAGAACTCAGATCACTTTGTCTACGTCGAGAACCAGTTCTTCATCACAAGTTGCAAAGTGGAGGCTACTGTGATTCACAACAAGATAGGCGATGCACTCGTCGAGCGTGCCATTCGCGCTCACCAGAATGGCGAGAAATGGCTAGCGTGTCTGGTCATTCCACTGATGCCGGGCTTTCAAAACAGTGTGGACGCGCAGGATGGCACTAGTGTGCGTTTGATCATGCAATGTCAGTTTCGAAGCATCTGTCGTGGCGAAACATCCATTTTCGGCCGGCTCCGCGCTGCTGGCATCGATCCCGAAGACTACATTCGCTTCTACTCGCTTCGACAATGGGGCAAGATTGGCCCGCGCAAGTGTCTGACCACAGAGCAGCTATACATTCACGCCAAATGCATGATCGTAGACGACCGTTCTGTCATCATTGGCTCTGCAAACATCAACGAGCGGTCCATGCTTGGCAATCGAGACTCGGAAGTGGCATCCATCGTCACTGATGCCCGCATGATACAAAGCACAATGGCTGGACAGCCTTACGAAGTGGGAGAATTTGCTCACACTTTGCGAAAGCGGCTGATGCGAGAGCACCTGGGCATTGATGTGGACGCCGTCTATCGACGGGAACAGGCTGCTGCACACAGGGAAGAACAAGATGCCGAGATGGAAAGAATCTACCGAGACGATTTTGCCACTCCAGCGAGCGAGATGATGCACTTTGAGACACCGCCTCAGACTCCACCGGCCCATGCCATCCACCCGCAAAGACTCGAACAGACTTTGGGAGGCTTCGCAGGAGAGGGCGCATATGCGCCTATCAACCGCGTGGATGGCTCGGTATCTGCATCTGATGACTCCAGCGATGTGGTTAAGGACCCAACTGGCAGGAAAGGACCGGAGCGCGATCTTGACGTTGATGGACTTGGCTTCGACAACATGAAGAGACTGGTGGACGCGGGTGACTACGCATACAGAGACACTTATGTGGACTCATATGGCCGAGAAGTTCTCATCAAGAAAGATGCACCAGGAGTTGAGCGCATCAGGACCGAAGAGGATGAAGAGCGACAGCGCCAGCGGGACAGAAGCAGAGAACGAAAAGAGCGACTTCCTGCTAGACCGCCCTGGCCAATGCAGCGCACGGAGACTGTGCCGCTCGGACTACTGCCTAGATCTCAGCTACCAGAGCTGCCAGCCCTTGATGACACGGATATCGGCGGTCCGCCGCTCAGGCGCGATACTTCGCACACTTCCGGTGTCAAGAAGTTGTCCAACCACTTGGCCAACACGATTCGGCAGCCGGAAATCACCGAAGACTGCATGACCGATCCACTGTCCCCTGAATTCTATCAAGAGATTTGGCATAAGTTAGCCGATAACAATACCAAAATCTACCGACAAGTCTTCAGGTGTATGCCTGACTCAGAGGTTCTGGATTGGAAGGCATACGAAAAATTCAATGCCTACAACGAAGCCTTCATGCAGTCGCAAGGTCTCGGGTCTAGCAAGCCGCCGCGTAAAGAAGGCGCGCCGGATAAGTCTGGACCTCCTGGTGCGGGCGGCGCGGCCGTGGATGCCATTGAGCCTACGATAAGCAAGAGCAGCAGTGGATTGAGCGCGTTCGTGAATAAACTGCGCCCTGGTAGTAAGAGTACCGACAGTACCTCACATACCGACGAAGCGAATGAGAAGTCTCGCACTCGAGCATCGCCAGGCTCTCCAGGATCCATGATCTCCAGCGTGCCGACTGCAGTGCCCTCGCCGAACCCAAGACCTCTGGACGAGAAAGAGGCGATGAAGAGCGACGAACCGTCCGAACCATGCGAAGAGGTCGAAACTGAAGTTAGCAATACTTTGGAGGTCCCGGAGCAGACGTCTAATTTCGATTCCGAGAAGGCTGCGGCGCAGACCGACGAACCGATAAGCCGACAACGAACTGTACAGTATGTCGACAGAGAGAAACTGAACGAGACTTCGGAGACGACTGCGACACAATCCCAGACGAGCGCACAGGCCAATGCGCTGCAACATAGTGCTTCCAGAAAGGGACGGAAGCGAGGCGCTACAAAGAGCAGTGGGAGAGCCATTCCGGAAGAGGTTTTGGGAAGAGATGAGGCTGAGGAGTTGCTGAATATTATCCAAGGCCATCTCGTTCTCTGGCCGTATGACTGGTAAGTCCATGTCTCTTTGTGTGGCTTACGTCCCCTGCATTTTTACTGACTTTCTACGTACCAGGTTGGAGAAGGAAGAACGTGGTGGCAATTGGCTGTACAACATCGACCAGCTGGCTCCACTGGAAATATACGATTGAGCTGAGCTCTCGTCTGTCTTGGCTCTCCTTTTTGCATATGGCCGGTTTGGGAAGTCACTTTCTTTTGGTCTTTCGAAGCATCGTCGGACGAGGTTTTCATTGGGTTTACCCTGGGTCTGGCCTTTTTGACCACCACGGGCGCATCAAATTGCATTCTGTTTCGGCGCTGTTGCATTTGTGTAGATTGCTAGCATTGCGGTGGGCGTCTTGGATTTGAAAATTTGGCCTTTGGTTTTTATTCCCTGCATCGAATGTGTACAGAGGTGATCACTTACTGGGAGGAGGAGCATAATAGTGTATGCAGTGGCAAATTACAAGTCTCGGAATATCATATGCGGAGACTGAGGACTCCTTGTGCCTTGACAAGTGTGGAAACTTCATGTTGTTGCTCTACTCCCAAGTGCCAGCGGACACCGCTTGCCGTATCAAGGGTGCCACGACGCCAGCGGCATCGTGTTTGTATCCTGATTATCTGTAGGAAAGCGAAATGTCTGATGTTCGATGCAACATTGGAGTGGTGAGGAACGCTGCAGCCGTGCTTTGTAGCAGACCAAAATGGCAACGGTAATGCACTCTGCGCGGAAACAGATGGAGAATTGGCGGCCATGTCGGGATGTGCTGCGTTGGTAAAGACCATCCACATTGTCAGGCGCTTGTTTGGAAATACAGTGATACTACAGAGAGCTATCGCCGTCGTTCTATCGTGCTTGCATGATGTTCTTTGCACGATCAGCGCAGCTCGCAGTGCTTTTAAGCTCTGGCACAATTTTCCTTTCCCTCGAAACGCCTCGCTAAGTCTACAAATTCTTACAGCACAGCAGAAATGTTCTGCTTGTCAATAACAGTATTCTGGTTCTCGTCACGGTAGACGCGCCAGTAGTCGTCCGTGTAGTCGCCACAATTCATCTGAGTCAAGAATTCCTCGTCGTGTGTGATGACAATGAGCTGGAAGTTGCTCTGAGCACGGCGAATCTTGATGATTTCCGACAAGCTCTGCGCGAGAGCACGGATGTTGTCTGCGTCCAGATTGGTCGTTGGCTCGTCGAGGGCAATCATACCACACGAATGACCGAAGACATCGGCGAGGGCGAGACGAATGATGATCGAAGCCAGCACCTTCTGACCAGCCGAGCAACGACCGCGCATGTCCATCTCCGTGTCTTGCTTGACCATGACGACTCGATAGTTGTAAGACTTGTTGCCCCTCGTAGTGCCATCCACGCTCTCGCTGCGGATGAGCACCGTGTCGACATCGGTGCCCATATATGTTCTGCGCCACAATTCGTCAATGATGCGATTGATCTCCTCCATCTTGAGCGTGTGAAACTTCATGATGGCTTTGTCCAGCGCATTCCAGTAGAGCCCAAGGTCGTTAATGGCTGCCTTCGTCGTTTCCACTAGAATGTGAGCAGTTTGGTAGTTTTTGCCAGAGTCCTTGTACTCCGAGTTGTACAAGTCGGTCGCTTCCACGAGCTCGCGATCCAGTCCCTTCAATTCTCCAATAACACCTGCCTGGTCAGCAGCCAGATCATTGCGTTTGTCCTGCCATCTCCTCGCTTTGGCATTCAGGCGCTCTGCACCTGCTTCGGCACCACGTGCCTCGAGCACCTCGATTTCTGCTTCCACAGCTTTCAGCTGTTCAAGGTCGCGGCGGAAACGCAGATTGTCAGATATTTCGCGCTTCGAATCGGCGTAGCGCGTGGCCTGCTGCTCCAGTTCCTTGATGTTCTGAGCTACCTTACGCTGCTCCGACAAGATTCGTGCCACGTCTGCCTCTGCAGCATGCTGTGCTTCCCTTGCTTGCGCGAGTTGGTCGTCTCCGCCTCGGTCATGATAAGCCTTGATGTCCTGCACGATCGCATTCAGCTTGTTGACAGTAGTGTTCAATTTGTTGGCCTTTTCCTGCTGCTCTCGATCCGCCTCGTCCCCACGCCGAGTGATATCAGCGTATTTCTCCTGCTGTTGCTCAAGCTCGGACGTACGAGCCTCTAGCTGAAGGTCAACGTCGCGAATGTTCTTTTGAGCATCTGCCTTCGATGCACGGTGTTCCTGCTCTTGTTCGTCCAGCGCTTGTTTCTGCTTCAGATTATACTCAGCTTGACGCAATGCGCCAGTGACTTTGCTGGCTTCGAGTTCGAGCGCACTGATGGCGGCCTTCTTTCTGTCACGATTGTTGGTAGCTTCCGTTTGTGCACTGACATGTGCTTTGCGCTGGACATCGTTGCTCTTGATGTCCGATTGGATGGCTTCCAGTCCACGAGACAACCCGGCAGATTCCTGCTTTGCGGCCAGCTCCTTGATTTGCTTCTCAAAGCTCACGATCTGCTGCGATAAGCCGAAAATCCGCTCAATCGTTTTCTTGTGGCTATTGATGTCGCGCTGCTTCGACTCCCGGTCCCGCACGATAGCCTCTTCACCATTGACCTGTTCGCTCAAGTTGACACGGGATTTCTCAGCCTGGCTGACTTGTTCCTTCAACTGCGGGATCTCTTTTTCTGTGATCCTCTCCCAGGTGTCTACAAAGCTGCTGGCCTTCTTGGCGTCTTCGAGCTCCTGTAGGCATTCCTTGAGATTCTTCTTGTTCTGCTCTGAACCCACGTATTTCTTTTGCTGTTCTTTGACGGTTGCCAGAAGTGTATCCAGCTCATTGGCGTCCACCGAACGCGCACATGTACGACAGACATGTTTCTTCTTGGCGTCAGAGATGCAACTCTGCAGATATTCTTGGACTCTCTGAAAGCTTGCCGACTCGCGCTTCAGGCTGTCACAGTCCTCCTCCAGACCTTCCACCACTTCTGAATACTCCTGTGGGGTGCAGTTTGCGAGCTGTTTAATCTTCTGCTCTGCTTTCTTGATCTCTTCCTGTTTGTCCTTGAGACTGTTGTTGCGCTCATTGAAAGTGGCACTGATCGCATCATATTGTCTGACGGAGGCGTCACGTTGGCTCTGTGCTTCCTTGACCTCCGCTATGCTCTTGTCCAAGGCCCGTTGAAAGGCTGCATCGAGCGTTTTCGGAGTCCATCCTTCACCCACGACGGCATTGAGTGATTCCTGGTGAGCTTTGATGATGGTCGCAAGGCTTTGCTCGCCACCTTTGAGTTCTTTTTGCACATAATCGAGTTGCGCGGAATCTCCTGCACGCTGGACTGCTCCGTTCTGTTCGTTGTCAAGCTTCTCGCGGGCCTCCTCCAGTTGACGGATTGCCGCACTTGCCTGCTCGATTTCGGCATCCCAAGTAGCATTGGACAGATCGGACTTCGCACTCTGCAATTTGTCTTGAACCTCTCTGAGCTGTGATTCGAGTGTCACTTTTGAACCCTCGTCGGCGGGAAGGTCGTTCTTTGATTGCTGAATTGAGCTGATTTTGCGGTCGTGGGACTCAACTTGTTGGCGATAAGCCGTTTTGCTTGACCGCAAGCCCGAGATCTGCTCATTCAAACTTGTCAACACTTTTTGCTGTTCCTGCACTTTTTCAACCTGTTCAGCACGATGGCGCTCGAATTCAGCCTGCTGATCCCTGGCTTTCTTCGTGATTTCTCGCATAAACGCTGCGGCAAGGGCATCGTCGACGTCTTCGAAGCCGTAGATGCCATGAGTGCGAGCGGCGTCTTGGATCATGCGATTGCGGTTTTCAACCTGTCGCTCGTTGTTTGATTTCTCCGCCTCGAAGGATCCGCATTCCCGCTCGCGCAGGCTTTGTTGTTTGCGCGCGGTAGTAAGCTCGTCCTCCTTTTCGCCGTAAAGCTCCTTCTTTTCGACAAGCTCTTGCTTGTATACTTCGATCCGCTCCGCATGCTCTCCAAGCATCTTCTGAAGATCTGCTTCGGACTCGTTCATCTCCACAAGATTCTCCCGAAGGATTTTGACACTCTCATCTTTGGTCTGTCGCTCGATGCGCTTGCCGGTCAGCTCTCCCACGATCAGATTGACCTGTCCAAGTTCGTTGTTGACAGCCTCCCATTCGCGCTGGGCCTCGCGAATCTTCTCTTCAAACTCCGCGTTCTGTTCATGCAGTGCATTGCACTGTCGCCGTAGGCGTTCCTCTTGCTGCTTGAGCTTCTTCGCTTTCTCATTATCAGCCTTGGCGTGATCTTCTCCTTGCTTAAGCACAACCAGCTCCTGTCGCTTGTTCTTCTGGAGGATTTTGATGTTCTCAATCGCCTTGGTGTATTTGTAAGCTTCGAAAATGGTGTCGAATATGACCTTCAAGTCCTTGGGTGGAGACATGGGCCAGAGTGAACTTTCTTGATGGCAAAAGATGACATTCTCCAACACGGCTTTGGAGACACCGAGCATTCGCGGCATGATTGAGTTCATCTCAAAGACACGCGAGCTCATGACATTGCGCTCGCCGCCCTTCTGCATGCGGAGACTGCCTTCGAGTGTTTTGAATGTGCGGCTATCCTTTTTCACGGTTACGGACATGCTTCGAGCACAAACCATGCGATGGCCCTCGATAGATGTAAAGAGAAGTTTAACCTGAGCCATGACTTCTTTCTCGCCGGACATCTTGGGGTCGTGAACAAATGACTGTCCATTCGCGCAGTTTGGGGGCAGTTCGCCAGCAGTGACATATTTCAGGCATTCGATGATGGTCGTTTTGCCAGAGCCGTTGACGCCGACAATGAGGGTGAGCGGTGCCTTGAACTCGATGGCAATGGTGTTCTTGTGGTCAAAGGAGCGGATGCCGCATATTGACAGTTTCTGGATCTTGGACATGGTGGCGTCCTGCTCGATCAGTTCAGCGGCAGATCTGGACGGTCATCGGTGCGCAGGAGTGGTGAAAGGTAGAGCAGAAAGCCGGGAAAGTGACTTTCATGGCCGGGAGAAGATGGGAGAAGATGCGGTAGTTGTCTCGCAGCGCGCATCGAGCAGCAAGCCTGTTTGTCTCGAAGTGAAGTGCACTTTAGGACGGAAGACGCGGTTCGCGACAGGCAGCAATCGCGTCGACACGTGCCGCGACCAGCAAGTCAATATTTGATTGACCTCCAACGAAACCAGTGAATCGATCGCTGAGCGAGCTACATCAACAGCACCGAGCTCTCTCATGCCGCTGGTGCGAGACAGAAACACACCAGTAGACGGCTGTCGGCGTGGTGGTCGATGGCAATGCAGATGAACGTCATCGCACGTGGCAATGGAACAACATGATTGTGGACGCCGACGCCACGGGGGAAGACTATCGCTCTCTCTCTCCTAGTGTGGACGAATAGCGTCGTCGCGGTGCGGGCTGGTTGGTCGCAGGCAGAGAAATCACGGCCAGCGTTGCCCGCAGCAGGACATGAAACCACCCAGCAAAAATCTTGGACCACCGCGCGTACAGAGATCTTCCTTGTCCACGGGCGCCCATAGCGGCCAGCAGCTATAACGCTGCCGTCATCCATCTGCGCCCAAGCCGCTCCGCACTTGCAGGTTGCAGGCTATAGTTGCGCCAGAAACACAGCGCACCTCATGCACGCTGCCGCGCAGATATTGTATCGCCCTATGGTGGAGGAGACTAGCGAGACACAGCACCCGCCAACGGCCTACCACACGGCGACGGAGAGCTCGCCGACGACTCCCCTGCAACCATCGCGAGCGCAAGCGTGGCTTGGACGCACCAGCCTCAGATTGGGATCGCACGATCGAGCCTAGAGGGCGCGGTGCCCACCTCACTGGCGCTGGAGACCGATGTACCCCGGCCAGCACCAGCAGGGCCATGCCGAGATGGCCGGCAGCGGAGCGGTGGATATGGGCATGATGACTGCTGATGCCAGCGGGTTGAATGGCCTTGACATCGATATGAGCCTGCCCATGGACTTGGACCTCGATCTGTCGGGCAACGGCGACCAGTCGTTCAATCCCATCGGCGTCTCTACGGCGCCCGCTCCGGAGACCAACTCCATTATTGCCAGCAATGGCGCGGGCGGCTACACTCCCCAAGGCCAGCACCAGCAGCAGGACAGCAATATGTCGGGCGCTGGTGCTGGGCCGCTGCCCACCGGCTTCGGAATGCCACCGCAGTCAAACCAGAGCACCTTGACCGAGTTCACGAAGCGGAGGAATTGGTCGCAAAGGATCATCGAAGAGCTGAAAGACTTCCTACACATCCTCACGCCAGATGGACGGATATTGTACGTCTCGCCGTCTTGCAAGATCATCACCGGCTACGAACCGCATTCCCTTATCGGCAAATTTATTGGAGAATATGTGCACCCAGACGATAGTGGAATATTTATGAGGGAGTTCAACGAGAGTATCGCGAGTGGAAATGCACTTCGTTTCTTCTACCGGTTTAAGAAAGACGATGGAACATACATGATATTTGAGTGCGATGGACATCCACACATATCGCCTGAACCTGCAGGGGCAGCAACTTTTGGGCAGACGCCAAATGGACAGACCTTGCCAGTGGCAGGCTTATGCCGAGGATTCTTTATGATGGCACGACCATATCCCACCAAAAATGCTGCTTTGTTGGATTCTTTCCTCGAACATAAGATTGAGAACGAACGATTGATGAGGCGGATTATGGAGCTCAAGGAGGAGGAGAAGGAAGAGACAGCGGAGCAAGAGCGCATGTTCCGGGAGCAGACATCACAGGCTGGCGCAACACCCTCCCATTCTGGTATGGGAGCCTCACGAGAGCCCGAAAGCGGTGCTTCAGAGGTGCCTGCTAATGCCACGCCCAACTATCAAGGCATGCCACCGCCTGCCAAGCCCCCTATCTCTAATACTGCGCTCACTAGGCAGAACCTGGACAGCGCGCTCTCCTCACAGAAGCCCGACAGCATTGCAGACAAGATGTCGCGATATGAAGCGAACAATACCCACCTAGAGAGCATTGAACTTTTGACAGGATTACGATACCGCGATGGCGAGCGGAGTCATGGTATCAGTACTGGTGATACCTCACCTGCTTTAATTCGTGGAGATGCCGGGATCGCGATCCTACTGGACCGGGATAGGGAAGGCTCCAAGAAGGAGAAGAAGAAGATGAAGGTTGCCGACGAGTACGTGTGCGCGGACTGCGGTACATTAGACTCGCCGGAATGGCGCAAAGGACCCAAGGGACCTAAGACCCTCTGCAACGCGTGCGGCTTGAGGTGGGCTAAGAAGGAGAAGAAGCGCACGGGCGACGACGTAAAGCCGAACAGTCCTGTCGCCGGTATGGCGGGACAACCACCATTGCCCCATGGTCTGCCTATAGGGTTGACGAGTGCTGGGCAGCCACCTGGTATGCCAATGCAGCACAGTAGTGCCAGCTCATGAGGTCTACGCCGAGTTTTCAGTCTGGACGTACGGGTAATCCTGCGTTGAAGGCACAGTATGATAAGCTGCTCGGTCATATGCTTAGCACCTCACTGGCGCCGCGCCACCCATCGCGACTGCCAGACCATCGTAAGGAGGCATCGGCCGTCTCGCTCCCCAGCTCTAGCCACAGCAGGTTCACTTACCACCAGGATCAATTTTGGCCACCCGTGCTCACGAGCACAAGATGATCAGCGCTGGCATCGCCGACTACACTCGATCCACCTGTTCGTGCAGTTGGGGCACGAGGGACTCGTCGTGATCGAGTTGATATATGGACACAGCACCCTGGAGTATGTGGCGCTTGTATAGACGGTTTGTGCGTATCGTTGCGGATGCGCGAGACACCCTTCATTCACGTGAATGGGAGATGATGACCAGAAATATTCTTTGTAGCATTTTCGAGCGTATCGGAAGCTTAATTTTATTCAAAATCAAAGGTCGCATAGCTAACCATCTGCTTTCTGTCCGTATCGTTGCAATGAACAGTACTGTATTATGTGGGAGACCCGCCCACACGTTCCACCCATCCGGCATCTCGTGCCGAGGGCAGGCCGTACCAGGGTCCGGAGCTTTGGTGGAGAGCACATCGATGGTGTGCTTGCTTCTTCTTTTCCTTCCATTAGCCGCATGTGCTCAGCATGATAAGATGATGCGAATGCTGTAACTTCGTGCGAATCATCTTCCTGGAACCTGTGACACCTGGCCTGGCCAACGCGGAGAGCGTCACAGACAATGGCGGCTCCGAGACGCCTGGTGCAGCGGCAGCTGTTCAGCACGCGAATAGCTCTCGGTCGAAACAGCAGGGTCGCAGCACGCCGCGCGTATGCCACCGATGAGAAGGATCCCAACGGACGTGAATCATTCAAGGGACAACTGTACCAGAGCACGCACGAGAGAGTTTTACGGGAAAAGGAAGAGCAGGCACGATTCGCGCAGCAGCGAGAACAGCAGAAGGCGGCAAACAGTAGTGGAGTGTGGTTCATACCCATAGTGCTTGCCGTTGGAGCCCTGGGAGGATGGCTCATGGGCAAGCAGACACCGGCAGAGCCTGTACCTCACTCGACGCTGCCCCTCTCGCAGTCGAAAGCACCGATACACGATATCTCACCCGCAACATTGCAAGCTGCCTGGAGCGACTTCAAGGACATCGTCGGCGAGGAGAACATTTCGACGGAGCAGGCAGATCTCAAATCACACGCAGGGAGTGAGTGGAGCACGCATCATGCGTTGGACGATGATGTGCCCTTTGCGGTAGTTCGACCTGCGAGCACGGAAGAAGTTTCTGCAATCATGAAGGTCTGTCACAAGCGTCGGATACCTGTCACTGGATACAGTGGAGGCACCTCGCTGGAAGGACATTTTGCTGCTACGCGAGGTGGTATCTGCGTCGACTTCAGCCGCATGGACAAGATATTGGCTCTGCATAAGGAAGACTTGGACGTGGTCGTGCAGCCGGCAGTAGGCTGGGAGAATCTCAACGAGGAACTTGGCGACCAAGGACTCTTTTTTCCACCTGACCCAGGTCCAGGTGCGATGATCGGAGGCATGGTGGGAACTGGCTGCTCAGGCACAAACGCATACAGATATGGCACGATGAAGGATTGGGTTCTCTCGCTTACTGTCGTGCTGGCTGATGGCACCATTATCAAGACCAAGCAAAGGCCGAGAAAGAGCAGTGCGGGATATGACCTCACCCGAATGTTCATTGGATCCGAAGGTACTCTAGGTCTCGTGACCGAAGCTGTTCTGAAGGTAACTCCCAAGCCGCAGAGCACCAACGTGGCGGTGTGCACATTCCCTTCCATCCGTTCTGCCGCAGACTGTGTGTTCCGAGTGGTGGGTGCTGGCGTCCCCATTGCGGCCATCGAGATCCTGGACGACGTACAGATGTGGTGCATCAACCAGGCTGGACAGACTTCACGCCCGTGGAAAGAGGTACCGACATTATTCTTCAAGTTCGCCGGCACTCCAACGAGCGTGAAAGAGCACATTACCATTGTCAAGGACCTCGCCAAAAAGTCTGGTAGCAAGACATTTGAGTTCGCAAGGTCTCCAGAGGAACAAGCAGAGCTCTGGTCCGCGAGGAAAGAAGCTTTATGGAGTGTCATGGCCCAAAAGAAGAACGATGGCGATCATGTCTGGACCACCGATGTAGCAGTTCCAATCTCTCGCTTACCACAGATCATTGAAGAGACCAAAGATGACATTTCAAAATCAGGTCTCATCGGCTCCATCGTCGGACACGTTGGGGATGGCAACTTCCACGCCATCATCCTATACAGCGACAAAGAGCACGAGATTGCAGAGGAAGTGGTCCACAAGATGGTCAAGCGTGCCATCGAGCTGGAAGGCACCGCAACGGGTGAACATGGAGTCGGGCTCGTTAAGCGCGATTACCTGCAGCATGAAATCGGCATTGAGGCTGTGGATCTGATGCGAAAGGTAGGTTGGAAACTTCCCGTGCACCACCACTTGTATGCACTGCGATGCGAACCAAGGGCTAACCATTCTACGCGCCAATCACAGATGAAACAATCTTTCGATCCACTGTGCTTGCTGAATTGTGACAAGATTGTCCGTATCCAGCAGCCAAAGGCAGGTGAGGTCGCCGAGTGGTAGAAGAAAGCGAGAGGACGCACTAGTGCGGCGTATACATATGCCGGTGTCTAGGCGGCTGACCCACGCGCGAGTCATGCACATTGTACATACATACTTGCATACTGTAGGCGGAGAATCTGCGGTGCCATTGCCAAACAGAAGGTAAATTCATCATGTGTGCAGCCCTGGCCTGGGCTGACACGCGCTCGATGCTTTGCCAGATGAGAAACGTTCGTGCAGCTGTGAGCTGTTGCGTCCGCCTTCCAGGATAGCCCATTGAGCCAAGCAAGAATGCTGTCATACCATTCTGATCTGGACTCCACGCCGCGATCTTCTTTGAGGCATATGCCCAGACTTCTAATGCCTATGCATTCATTCGTATACTTTCGGATAGCTCGCGAGTATTCTCCGCTAAATGATAAGATCGCCGGGATGTGGTGGTCGTATTTGCCAAGACTGAATGTCGCTCAGTCGAAACTTGTGCTTTCCCATCCAATCGTGCGCTGTGAAAGCCGAATGCCGAAAGCCGCAACGACATCCGAACGATTCTAGCAATTCTCGACATGACGAGCATCATCGTTGCAATTCAGCTCGCTGTATCGCTGTCTTCTTGTCATGCATGCTTGAGAAGTGGATAGCGAGCGACATCGCCGCTGTTTTTCAACTTTAAACTCAAAACAAGCTGGCGGCTTTGCCACTTCTGGATTTCCGCCCAACCACAATGAATCAAGATCGGACTCGATGCTGGTTCAGCCGCGAACGCCTTTCTGCGCTCGTGCAGGTCGCAGTGACATGTCATTACGTGCGCGATTGCTGTGTCATGGTCCAGAACCACGAGGCCATCGTTGCTTGATCCTGGCAGCCGAGGAACTTCGCTGTATTCGCACCACCAGTGTTTGAAATGGCGCTGCTTGTTGCGAAGTAAGAAGACGCATGACTGACTCCCCGCAAGACTGCACCGTGCAGTCCCTGTCAACGTCCACCGCTGGATCGACCAGGCTTCGAGCGAGCGTGCGTGCACTTCCGACGAGCATGGCGAACGCCGTACAAGTACTTCAGAAGCTGCATAAGTAGAAAATACCGACCGACCTCCAACATCCGGGACGAGGGAAGCTCCGGGCGGCGGTGCCTGAGCTTCCCAACGCGGCATCCAAGCTAGCTTTTACCAGCCCACGATGCTGTCTGCTGCATGGCGCAGTCGCAGCGTGATCAGAGGTCCAATGGGGTGTCGAATAACAACACTAGGATGTGCGACTAGCTCTGCGGACGACGAGCCGTATAGACGTGCCTGCAGGTTGCATCAGCTCCAAGCTTCATTTTGGAGCGCACAAATCATTCACGACTTACAAAGTGATGTAAAGAGGCAAGGGTTGCCCTTGCACAACCGCCAGCGCTTGAGCACAAATTTGTGCTGCTTGCTCGGGTGGCATGCCGTGATAGCGTGTGAACAGGGCCATGGTGAAGCCGGTGAAGGATTGTGAGTCCTGGTGTCCCATTGCGGTCTGATATGCATGAGCCAGCTTTCTTTCGCGCTTGTCTTTGGTGCCAGCGTTGAACAGGGGCACCCGGACTCGTTTGTGGCTGACATCCACGAAACCTGCGTTTTCCAGGAGATCTTCGGTGTCTTCCCGGAAGCGTAGCGATTTCCCAGCTTTGTCGGAGGCCAGGAGCATCCAATACCTGACTCGCGAGTTAGTAATCAGAGGAATGCCAGGAAAGTTTGCGTTATAGACTTAAAAGTTACTCACCACCAGTTCACCAGATCTGTCGCTTGTGGCGGCATTTGAGGCTCGTTAGTCCGAGGCGTCCAATCGAATTCGATGTGCTCGATCTGCCCTGTGTTGGGCCGCAGTGATCTGAAAGCCTTTGCGTACAGATCCTCCCATCTCGGCACGCACCCACACAGCTGGGCCATGTGCACTAGATCGACAGAGGCGTCCTCGACGGCCCAGGTGGGTGCTGTAAAATCCACGGGCGATCTGAATTGGCAATTGCGGTCCTGTGCAACACCTAGAGGGTTGTCGAGATCGAATCCGATGATCTGGCTGTCCGGATAGCGCTTGCCTGCCTCGATCATCCAAAACCCGCTACCGAATCCAACGTCCAATACCCGGCGTGGCGGATTCCTGCTAAAGTCGGCGATGTGAAGCTGACCTGCCATCGCAGTGCCGTAGATTAGGTCGTGAAGGATGTCTAGGCGCTCATGCTCCGTCTACACACTGCCATCAGTACATGTATCGCTGGAAAAGGTAAGAAAGACTGACGTCGTCGGCGGGAAACATGTACATGTCCTGGCGGAAACGGTAGTAGACGCGTCCATGTTCGTGGAACTTCTCAATCGCGTGCGTTTCTCGTGCGGGTTCTGGCCGACTCGATAGCAGAGCATCTATGGGCAATCCTCTGTTTGCGGGTCAGAACAGGTTCCTCCAAGGCCTGGGGGCGACTGACCTGGACATTCTCGGTGCATTGTAGGTGGATGGCTGTGTACTAGGCTGGCGATTGACGGGCACCGGCGCGGCCTGGACGGCGGTATACATTCGACGGGCAGGCGTGGGGGGCGGAGTCAATTGCGCCGTCATAGAGAGCGGAGGGGGAGGTGCGGGCGGCGGCGAGGGAACAACGATGCAAGCAGAAACGCGCCTCCCAACATCCACGGCCTCATCACAGAAAGCAGCAGGCGCAGCTGGCGATGGGCGGAGACAGAAGTACTTAATATTTCGAGAACCGCCTAGCACCCATGTCGGCGCCAGCCAGAAGGGAGAGCTTTTGCCAGGACAAGGTTGCACGCCGCAACGGGACGCAGAAGGGCTTCCCGAGAAAAGCTAAGTCCACACACAACGAGTCAACCAGACGATGATGCGCCCGCTTGGCGCGGTTCGTCAGAATCTCCGCGACCGCTCTGCCACCCCCCAGCACGCCCGCTGCATGTGCACGCTCGGCGGAGGCAATCGGTGCGCGCCACCACCGCGCTGTCGGTCGAAACAAAAGCGCTTCGCTCGACGCGCAGGGGCGCCGCTCCGTCAGTCTGGTGCGTCGTCTCGCGCATCCGTCACGGCGTGATCCCAGCGGCTTTGGGTCTCTGGGTGGATTAGAGTGCAGTGGCGTCCAGGCCATTACCACTCTGCTGGGAGTACGCGCCCAAACGGACTGCTGTCAGCGACATGCTGGGCTCCAATGATGGGGGCGCCGATGACCATTTCCCGCGCGACATGCTCCTTGCCGCCAGGCAAAACTGGCAGCGAAGGAGAATATGCGGGACGCGTGCATGCCGTACATGACTGAAGCCTCTGCGGTGCGCGCTTCAGCAGTGGGTGGGCGCGGTGTGTGATACAGCATGAATGGTCAGATGCGAGAACTGCCTGCAGGCTTGCTAGACCGTCGTATCGAAGTCCTACTAAGGCTGCTGTGCAACCGCTCGCCGGCCTTCAACCGTCCATATGCCGGCCAGCGCATGCAGCCTGGCCCAGTCCTGCTGTGCCATACGGGGCACGCTCTGTTCACATTTGCTAGCTTTGTTTGCTACTCGTTTCTGAGGCACTCCAGAGAGCACGACCACCCACGCACATATCCACTTCTGCCATTCGTGTCACGGCCTTCGCCTCCCACACCGCTCCATACCGCAGCGTCGGGCGACGACTTCCACTCTGCAGTGGCGGGTACGACGGCATCGAGCTGGTCACCAGTATGTGATGAGCACAAGAATTTCCTACGACTAAAGTTCGGGCGCGTGGGATCTAGTGAAGAAGGCGGGAGAAGCTCATTTGTCCTTTCGTCCCAGCAACCAAGCTGCTGGGACTGCGCCGATGAACGCACGGTTTGAAACCCTGAGGGGCAGAATGGCGTGCCCGTGGCCGAAGTAGTGCCCCGGCTCTAATTTAGACCCAGTCCTAATATTGAGCTTCAGTGTATAACTTTATTGACTGTAATATCTCTCAGCGCACCTGGACCAGCGAGACACGCTCAAGGTCTCGGAGATGCGATTTTCCAAGCACTTCGGACGACGTACGATACCGGAGTCTGTAGGATATAGAAGCCTTCACAGACATCGATTTAAGTCGTTCCGCCGCCGAACAAGCTCAGGGCTGGGAGCCAGCTGTGTTCCTCGGGCATGTCGTGTGGCTACATCGATTACAAACGTAGTCTAGCGTCTTCCATGCATGGTTATCTGCGGAAGCTCGATTTAGAGCCAGGAGGTGACGTCTGCCCACTTCCACGCACGCGCCAAGGTCACACTCCAGTTCGTCTGACAACCGCACAGTTCGCCGGGCCCATATCGTGGTCCTGCATCCGCATTACATGATTACACGCGGAAATGGACATGCATCGGTGAACAACGCTGCCCAGACGACGAGCTACCCTCACTCCCACGCATCCACGGGGGAAGACCATCTCCCATTCACTGCGCGGTCAAACGACGATGGGGAACCACAAATTGTGTGCTCCGTACCGCTTGGATCGGATGGGAGGGTTTGCGCGGGGTCGGCCTTGATCAAGGACATCTCGATTGTGGACAACTACCTGCATCCCGACAATGGTCCGACCTGGCCAACCAGGCAGCCGGCAGCCCTGTGCGGCGCCCGCCCTTTTCACTTCCATCTGCAGTGAGATCCGATACTGACTGCGCGTGGGCCACGAGTGAGCGCAGGTCCAGCGGGTCACGATGCCACGGTATCCTCGACGAGTGTCAGCCTACGGCGTGACCAGCCTGGGCTGCAGACGCGCAGCCGCCAAAACTGCGGCAGACCACCGTGGCTTGCATGCGACACGCGAGGCCTCACGCCTTCGCTGGACTGCATCAATGTCGGCCTTCTCACTGCCGTGCTTCCATCGTCTCTCCTGCATCGCGAGCATCAACGTGCTCATCAGCGAGCGTCAATGCGCTCGCCGACTCCAGCACAGCACAGCCCCCTCGGCGGATGGTCAATTTCCCCAACGCTGGCCGACGTTGACGATGTCACTGCATGAACTGGCCGTGTGTGCGAACAGCATGATCCCGTCCAGCATAGCGACCACGGAAGCTGGCCTACGTGAGACATATTCATACTCAGCAAGCTTTTCGTATCTGTAGGTCTGTCACAACCGAGGCCTGCCTTCGGACTATGAACCTTCGACAGCTGTGCTAGCCTTCTGCCGAGCCATGCGCATGGTGAGCCTGCTCTACTATACTTAAGCGATGCCAGGCCTGCAGGCTCGGGACACCTGTTTCCAACTGTTCGGGTTTCTTGACTCGGAAATCGGAATGATTTCGTCTATATCATCTCGTGCAGCACTCGTCCGAATCTGACACACTAGGCATACCAAAAATGTGGGCCGAGCTGTAGTTAGCGTCCACCTCTCGATCTATCACAAACGTATGACAATCGTCACGTTCACGATCGGAAATTCCGTGTCCTCCAGGATGCTATGTCTAGCCAGGAGTGAGCTGACAGATGCTTGCGACTTATCCTGCTCACAGACTTAGTTGACCAGGACCGCACACTTTTGATCGCAATGGACACCTCAAACTGGCAAAGCCAGCGTCACCAGCTGGCAGGATCTCTATTACAAGACACGCAACAACATCATGATGCAGTTGAGTACCCGCAAGACCCACCAGGCCCTACGAATTGGGCAGCCGAAGCGATGGGATCTGTGGGATTGTGGCTTCCACGCGAGACACGCTTTCTCGTGCACCCAAGCGAAGAATCCACCACATCGGAATCTGTCCTCGTTGGAGACAAGAGCCAGAGGCAGGCGCCGCCGAATGTTCTATCAACTGCAGCCGGCCCCATTCGACTATGCGAATCGTCGCCACACGCAGCATAGGCGAGCACGCAAGGCCCATGTACATGACACCGCCAACCGCTGTGCTGGCTCCCGTACTCGCAGGCATATACTCCGATTCAGCGTCCACAATTTGACTAACTTAGGTCTTGTAAACTAAAATAAAAAGTCCTCGCAAACTATGCCCGAAATCTGGACAACCAATCTCCGACCCGCTAGCTGCTGCGTGTATCGTGTGGGAGCGATCTGTGACCCAGGCAACCGGCACCCGTAGCTCTGACAGACCGCGATTGTACAAGCCAACAACGCTACCATAAGCTCGGTCTAGACACTAGGTCCATTCGTGGGCACGCACAAGTATCGAACTGTATTGCAAGCTCATATGCTGCTGATCCCAGCCGTCGTACGTAGAGCTACAGAAAAAGTTCATCGATTCTCATGTTACTCTTCTCGATCTTTCTATTACAACGACTCTATCGCTTTTTGTCTCTGTCGCTAATTCCAGATGTCCTGTGCTATGCCGTGCTGTGCAGTGCTCTAATGATGTATTGGTGAAATCACACTGTTACCCTCCCGGCGCATGCAAAAAGCTTCTCCCAATGCCTGTTAGGGCTGCTTAACCATTCTGCCTATTCCCCTCACGAAACAAACATCCCCGCTTTGTCATTCAATATGCATGAGTTCTCGTTCCGACATTGGCAGACTTAGTCCCTTGATGCTTGTCTGTACTGTAGTCCAGCTTTGCCATGACCTATGCCGGTGAATCTCGTGCGCTGATCCAAGCAGTAATTGCAGACAAGCCCTCGCAGGTCTGACTGTTGGTCCAGCGCTTTAGTATATTCTCGGCATCGTCATTAATTCGTAGTCCGTGTCGGCATAGGATATTTGATCAAAAGCTCTTCAATCTTGGGCACGAGCTCAGGGATGCGGAAGGGCTTGCTGACAACGTCATCCTGTACAACCATATCTGTCAGCTGTCTTTGTTCTCTTGCGAAGATTGCATGAAACTGGCCAGTGCGCGCATGCATCTGTGGTGTTGCACTTCCACGACGTTCGGATACACAGCAGCTGCATCATGTGGCGTCACTTACCATTCCCGCATTGAGTGCGGTCTGGATCTGCTCAGACCGCGCATTCGCCGTGACGGCTATTATAGGCACATGGCCTGTTAGTTTGCCTTGGGCTTCGAGTTCTCGAATCTTGCGTGTGCAGGTCAGCCCATCCATGACCGGCATTTCTTGATCCATGAGGACAACGCCAAGCTCGATTCTGTCTTTTTTGCTTTGACCCTCTCGCCAGTAGGTGGACTGCATCAGTTTCTCTAGGGCTTCACCGCCGTGATTCGCAACGTGCACCTCGGTGCCGATGTTCTTGAGCTGTTTCTGCAAAACTTTCTATTTGAGGCAAAGAAGTTAGTTAGCACATGACCCGAGGGCAGCACGACTTCTTTCAGCATCCGCGGCTAGTAGCGAGGTGCAGACAACTGTCAGAGCAGATTTCTAGGGTGAGTACCGACCTGGTTCACGAGGTTGTCCTCAACGATGAGAACTTTCTTCACCACAGGCTTGACGTCATCCGCCTCGAACTCTCCCTTGCCTTCGGCGACATGGACAGGAGCTCCTTTGGGCAAAACGGCCGATGGAACAGATTTACTTCTTGGATTGTGCGCGTGACTTGGTGTTCGTTTGATACCGACAGCTCCGTCGAAATCATCCTGGGGTGGTGAGCTTCTTCGTGCTGCGACGTAGAAAGCGAATGTGGATCCACATCCAGCTTCACTTTCCACGCCGATCTCGCCACCCTGGAGCTCCGTGAGTTCACGACTGATGAAGAGGCCAAGTCCAGATCCTCCGTATTGAACGTGTGTGCGCGGGGAAGCTTGTGAGAATCGCATGAAGAGGAGCTTCTTTTCCTCGGGAGAAAGACCGCGCCCGGTATCACGAACAGAGAAGTGGATGTACACTTTCTCGCCGTTTCCCCAATCGTTCTCCAGCAGCAGATCACGGTTCTTCTTCCTGGTCGCGAAGTATTTGACTGGAGCGTCTGTCCGGTCACTAGGCCGTTGTATCGACGCTCCGATGGTGACTGTAATTGTTCTACGTTCCTCGGTTCCAGTGAACTTGATCGCGTTGGTGGTGCTAAAGTGAAAAGTCAGCTGTATACTCCTTTTCTCGTGTGCAAGGGTCCGTACAGATTGATCAGCACTTGGAGCACTCCTACACTCAAAGTTAGTTGTCTCTACTATATCCTGGTCGAAGCGTGCCACCACTCACTGCTAGGATCGAAGCGGACCCAGTCCAGATTGAGCTCGCGGAAAGATTGGTCGACGACAAACTTCATCTGAATATCGGCAGCCTGCAACTCGCCTTCGTGCATTTTGAGCGCTCTTTGGACCACAGTGAGTGGCTGGGCGTCCACAGGCGTAACCAGGAGGAGAGCTGAGTCCAGCTTGCTCAAGGTCAGAATGTCGTCAACAATCCTCTTCTGGTGTTGGCTGCAAAGACTGATCGTCTGTGCCGCGTCTAAGCAGTTGGCCAGAAGATCGTCTGGTACAACCCGCTCGCCGCTTTGGCGAAATTTTGTCAGCGAGCTTGCGATATCGTCGCTACACTGTAGGATCGCGGACAAAGGATTGCGCATCTCGTGCGAGGTTATGTCCTTGAAAAGCAAGTCAGTCTTGACCCCCCGTGCGATAGCACTTTTGCTAGAGGTGCACCACAATAGCACTTTCCGGCGACGGAAGGGAGAAGTGGCCGGGATGCACTTACAATGAAGTTTTCCTGCTGCCGCTTCAGCTCCACAGCCTCTTCCATTTTTCTAGTCTGGAGACCTTCGGCCCATTTCTGTTGGGATATGTCTGTGATACTTCCGAATATACTCTTCAATTTCCCATCCGTGTATTGTTCAGGGAAACCGCTGAAGAGCACCCAAGTGTCACCACTATTGCCGTTACGATTCCTCCATTGCGCCTTGAATCTGAACTCCCTGGAGACAGGCTTCACGTTCGCAACAAGTTCAGTCCAAAGGTCTTTTACCGTCTGCAGATCTTCTGGTTTAACGGCATCCATCCAAGTATCCGCCATATTGGAGTTTTTCGGTACCCGAGATATGTCGTACCAAGTGTCATTGGCGAAAGTAATCTTGCCGTCACTGTCTGCGATGAACATTCCGACAGGGGCGAACTCAGCCATGCGAGTGAATTTGGTCTC
The DNA here is from genome assembly GCA_013365195.1 of Cercospora citrullina. NCBI lineage: Eukaryota > Fungi > Ascomycota > Dothideomycetes > Mycosphaerellales > Mycosphaerellaceae > Cercospora > Cercospora citrullina. The sequence continues at coordinate 351,742 of JAASFF010000310.1, forward strand.
GCTTTCCATGGCTTCCATCGTCCGAGCCGCCAACTGTTCCGAGAGCTCTATGCGATCCAGCGCTGCGAGCTGAGCAGCCTTCTGCCCTCTCCTAATTTCTTCTTCGAATAGGACGACCGAGGCCAGCGAGGTACCTAATTGTCGGCTGAGCAACTGAATGAAAAGACTGTAGTCATCGTCGTAAGGTCGCCTCGGGTTCACGCCGAGGACCAGGAATCCAAGCACGCTCTCGCCCGTTGTGGGGTGAATCGGGCATACTACCACAGCAGTCACTGGATCGCCGAAACCTCGAAAATGTAGACCGCTGATCAAGCTATCGGGCAAGTCACGGCTGCCAACCTCTAGTAACACCGGCTTGTCCGTCTTCATGACCTCGCGGAAGACTGGCCCAAAGCCTTCCATTCCAGCACGAAGGTCTATTTGGGTCGGTGTGGCCTGGTGATCCTCCGGGAGGCCTAGAGCACCTTCCAGAATACATTGCCGGGATGAGAGGGCCGAGCTTGAGTGCATGCTGCTAGAATCGCTGTCGCTCTCTTCCGTCACCGAATATAGCAGTAAGAAGGGACTGTCGTGTTCGTTGAATTCAAACGATCCGAGCACTTGTGACCAGAAAGACTTGACGTCTCTCGCGGTTGCAGTCCGTTCGCCGATCTCACGGAGAGTCAACATTCGTCTTTCTGCGATTTTGCGCCTAGTCTTCTCGAATGCTGGGTTGTAGAGCCCCATTACGCTACCGTCGCGGCCTACCATGGGGATGATTGACCACGAGAAATAGCATTCCTCGAGATGGTCGCTTCTTCGAATGAATAAGCAGTCGTCATCCTTCATCGTGGCTTCGCCTGTCAATTTCGCATTTGCAAAGACGTCTTTGACCTCATCCCAGATCTCTGTCCAAGCCTGGAAGCATTCGATTCAAAGTTAGTAAAAGTATCTCCGAGGTATTTTGACAATGCGTATGGTTTCGTCGTGAGAATTGTGGCCACTAATTCCATCTAAAAGTGGGAAGGATCGGGTTGGCCTTGCATTGGCGAACGTGTGTGCTTACCTCTCGATAGCTCATTCCCATCAAGCTGGGATGCTTTTGTCCTGCAAGCATAATATACGCCTCGTTGTAGATTGCGATCAAGTCCTCGCCCCAGTACATGGCTGCCCTAGTAGTGTTCGAAATAAGGTAAGCATATATCTCAGAAAGCTTACGCGCTTTGATTACGCCGATGGTCGAGCTGACAACCATAGATCTTACACTAGGATCACAGCGACCGAAAGGTAAGCATGCCATAAGGAAATTGACTTACGGGTGGGGCGATGCCATAATCAAATTGCACATCTGGCGCAAGTCTGCACTCCAAAATTCGATGGGTCCAAGGCTGGTCGAAGCCCAATCTATGCTCCGAGCAAATTGGATATGGCGCGGCATGCTATCTGAAATCGGCAGTCTCGTCCAGTCGAAGAACGGCGCGTCCGAGGGAACGACTGAGATCTGGCTATAATCAGGAGTAGGGTCAGCGATAGTGGGCTGGCTTGCAGTGTTACACGATACCACGGATATGGCATCGGGCGTAACGATGTCGCTCCGTACGTACGTTTTCGCACTAGGGAGCAGCTCTGTAGCACCAGATAGATCCATGGCTTCTACCGTCAGAGGCAGGGGCGAAGGTTTCAAAGAAGTGGCAGCTACTTGCGATTCGATTGTTGACATCACTTCTGTTGATACTATGCTGTTCGAGCCATCGGAATTCGATGCATGCTCAGCCCTTGCCTGACCGAAGTAGTCGGCAGGTTCACCAGGGTCTCTGTTTGGCTGCGTCTCTGTTGGAGGCACGCTCAACCTCAATGCAGCTGCTGACGTGGGCAATGGCGAATTGAAAGCACCGCTGATAAGCCTCAGTCTCTTGCGGAGAGTTGAACAGCTCCACGTCATGCTCGCAAAAGTGAACGGTGGCAGACACACATTGAGGCTTTCGCCATTCACGGCGGCACTCAGTAACCATGACTTGAACTGGAGAAAGGTCGACGCGCCAGGAGACATTTCCGCCGTCGCCATGCCAGATATCAGTGCCTGTAAACCCTCATGGGCTCTGAGAGAAGGGTTGGAAAAGAGTAGATGCAACGATCCAGTCCCGTAATTCGTGCTATCACCCAAGTCGATGATAAATGTTGGTCTTTCATCCTGCTCCAATAACTCGACTATGCCGATGGAATTTAGCATGCCAATTGTTCCATTGTAAACTTCTCTGCCGCTATGGCTGCTGCTGTCCGGGCTGTTGCTTCGCTCAGCTACGCGTTCCAGGCTTCTCCGAGTGAACAGAGCGCTGGTTGGCCCGTAACCTGCTGCAGGTGTAGTGACAGTTCCGCGAGCCAAGCTGACCGTCTTCACTTGGCTTTCTTCGTTCCGCGCTTTGGACAGCATATCCATGGCTCGTGCCGCAGCCTCTCCGGATGAGAAGCGCGGGAGCAAGGGCCGTGGTCTGGGGCTGTTGCTGAAGAAGAGTGGAGACGGTGGACCAGCAGTCGAGGTGAAGTGGAGAAGGTCGAACGAGGTCCCATCAATGGGATGCTTGAACCGCGGCCGAAGCTTCGCTCGTTTATTGGAAGACTCGTGTGTTTGCCTGTTCTCCGTTGGGGCTGATCGAGGTGCTCGTTTGCGCTTTGAGCCACTCAACAGCCCTACTGCCGCCGGAGTCTGTCGCAGCGAGGGCGGCTGCTCAGCCTCTGGGGTTGTAAATGCGTTGCGTTCACTCCCAAGCCTCACAGATGTTACTGGTCTCCCAGCGCTCGTGGCGTCTCTTTGATCAGAGAAAGAATTCCATATCGATGGCGACTCAGTTTCTCTATGCGACAGTGGGTTGCCAGCAATGGTATTGCCGTCTATCTGCGCGCTCGTCAAAGGTCCTGATGCAGCAAATGACGCAGCAGCGGCGGTTTCATTGCCCGGGGGCTGGACGTCGCTCAAATCGAGATACGTAGGAGGGGCTCGCCGGCGGACAGGTGAAGGGGCGCGGACGCTACTCGTGAGGTTCGTCGAGAACGGTGGCTGGCTTTTCAAACTGTCCTTGGAGGTGAACAGGGACGAATTGCTCGAGTTCTTCATTCCTAGCACGAGAACATGGCGCGTTCACACTAACGCTTGGCGCTGGGTAGAGCGATCGGTGAAGGTTCGGCTCGGAGGGTGATCTCATTCATGTTGCCATCGCGCGTCGGCAGCGAGCTCGTGGGCTGGTCCAGGGGGAAGGGAAAGAGTGTGGTGTTGTTGCGCTGCTGGCGAGGCGCGAGACAAGCCCGCCCGCGTTCGAGAGTGGTTGAGGTGGAGGATGCGGCAGAAGAAGAAAAGAGGATTTGGTGCAATGGCACGCGCAATGCCGAACTGGAGGTGGGATCCGCGAAGCCACAAGCCTAAAGCGGCAAGGCGTCTCTCCGTTGCTGGCACATTATTATTAGCCGGGCAGACATAGAACGGTAGCCCTTGACGGAGTATAATACGATGATGACCGACTTCTCCTCGCACCATTGTTCGACTTCACACTCTCCTACGCCTCTGCACAGCCAACACTGCCATCGTCCCGCGACCTGGTTTGGCCGGCTGTGGAGTGGGTGAGATCGACATGATCCTTGCCCATCTCCAGTTTAGCGACCGAGCCACAAGCCAAAGATGACGTTCTGGAATGTCGATTCTCCAATTTGATCTTGTCAACCCTGCTCGCGCGTGTGCTGTGCGACCAGCGTCTCGCAACGAATTGTCAACAATGAGACTCAAAAGGTACGAGATGCCCATCTTCGGCCACGTTTCGCTGGCCATCAATAGCACGTGTCAGCCTTCGTGCCGAGTAACATGGCCGACAGCACAATGACCTGGACAGCCTCAGTGTGCTACAAGGCACTCTCCACTCTGCCAACCAAACAAGCGCAGCGGTTGAGCCCACAACTTTGCCGTCACAATAATAATAATGTGCAGAAGAAGCTTGGCCCGGCGGGTGAAGTCAAATTTGAGTTATGCTCCAAACGTGAAAACCATGTGCTGCGCCTGCCTCCTTTAGCTCATGTCAGTACTCTGCTTTCCCCGTTGCGCAGGTCGAGCCAGTTGGTATCTTCGAAGCTAAGTAACACTTTGTCTTCTTCGCTGTATTCCTCGCTGGGACGGTTGTCCTGTCGCCGTTCTCGCTCTTCCTGGAGAGCATCCTGCACACTCTTGACATCGCGCATGATAAAGAAGCCAACAAGCCCTCTGCCCGTTTTGACTTCGTCGTGCGTGCCGACCCAATACTTGCTCTTCAATATTCGCTGAGCCTTGAGACCATTGTACACTCCTAGGTTCAATTGCAGAGCTGTCCAGCCCCAGCTTGCCAGACGGACGTTGTGCAGTCCATGCAGGAGCGCCAGTGTCGTTATCGGCGGGACAGCATTAGGCACCACCTTCAGATCTTCGCTATCGACACCATGTGGAGTGTAAATTATAGCCTCTGCATCGTCTTCATCGTCCTCTATCTCTAAGACGGAGTTGCTATGCTTCCGCGTACTATCGTCCCTTGCTGGTCCTGTATCGATGGCGTGCCCGCTGTTCCACGTAATCATGATCGCACTGTGGTAGTAAAGTGCATCGCTGGGAGACATTATTCGACTTATTCCGATCCAGGTCGGCAGAGGAGGGACACTGAAGGTTCTCCAATCACGGTTGCCGTTCGCGCCAAACGCACTGAGTGGAATGACCGTACGAAAGTGCTTCCAGCCATTGATTAATTTGGCTGCTTCCACAGCAGCAAACACTGGCACATCTGTATGCAGTTCTATGAGAGTGTCTTTATGACAATGATCTGCAGGTGGCGTGAATCGGTCAGTCGCGTAAATTCGATCATTCATCTTCGGCCAAGCATGCACTCACCCGTAACTAAAAGTAATAGGTGTAAGCGATAGTCACTGTTTCACATGTGGTGGTGGGGGCAGGGCTTCCACCTGTTACGTTACTTACATTCATGGCTGATGGTAACAGCATCGATCAACGTTGCTTCTCTGTTCAGTGCCTCCTCAACATTCACTGCCTTATTTCTGCCCGCACGTTCGTTGTAGGCCAGCAGCTCAATTTCAAAGATCACTTCTTCCAGTTCTGCAATTGTCTGTACGGCACTTGGAGTGGCGTGGAATTGTTGTGAGAACCAGCTAGCGACATCGCTTTGTCCGCCCTTCAACCATGGATCGACCAGTATGTTGAAGTACGATCGCACTCCTCGCCTTACGACAGCATCAGGTCGTGGTAGCTGTATTAACCAGCTTGAATCGTCATTAAGATGATGCAGCAGTGGTCGCCGGCTGGAGAGTGCATCGCGAACAGCGCATCGCAAATCAGCCTGCAATTGAGCTGAAGGTCCGTCCATGCTACATGTCGTCGGGATCTCGTCTATTTGTATGCTGTCGTGAGGCTCTGGAAGCTCTCTGCTGATGGTGGTGATGATGTCGTTGTGCATCGAATTGCAGCGGCAACCTCGATGGGAAAGCTCCGGCAGTGGGTGCGCCCGCGTGCCCAAAACCTTGGAGGCCAGCGTTGCGCCCCCACTACTCGACGGCATCAACCCTGAAACAGTTGGGCATCGAACTATATCAAACGACCTATATGAAATCCTGGCAAGCACCTACTCTATGCTGATACCTTCATGAGCTGTTGTGCTCTCGCCGCTCACCTAAGTCGCCGCTCACCTAAGTCGCCGCTGGACCAGACGCGGTGTAAATCACTGGGACGACTTTTCGTACTGCGTGTCTCTGGACTCACAAAGGCCATGCTCTGAGGACAGCGACGCAGAGTTCTAGGAAACGCCGAAAAGGGCTCATCGGAGAGGGCAACACCACTGTGATCACCAGGTCTGCAGGCCCAAGTACAGCTCCTGGACTATTCAAACTACCCAAACGGCCCCGCCTGCTCTCGCTAATCAGAAAGGCAATTTCACAATGAGCGAGAAGAAGGAATATCAACCTCCGCCTGGTCCTCCCCCAAGCTATAGGAGGACACAGTCAGGCTATGACGGGCTCAATCAGCAGTCGCAAGCGCAGCAGCAGCAGCAGCAGCAGCAGCAGCAGCAGCAACGAGATGGCATCAATCAAGCGCAGCGCTCTTCCTGGAGCGTCGGCGGAGGGCCCAGTAATCAGACGCTTGCGTCCAATAATCCCTACAACAACGCGCATCTACACGTCCCTCCCACACAACGCCCGTCCACGGTAAACGTCCCGCCTACCTCTGAGCAGTTCCAGCCACCTCCAGGGCCCTCGCCTGGACACCAAGGATATCAAGGACATCAAAATCGCGAAAAAAGCCAAGATGTGGACACCCCGATGTCAGATGATCAATACGAGCCGCCCCAAGGTCCTCCGCCAAGTCACAGTTCGAGAGGACCACCTTCGAGTAGTGCGACACCCAGTCTGCCTACACCAAGTAGCGAACCAGATCAGCCTCCGCCTGAATACGATCCTTGGACCGGGCCCGACAACAGCTTGCAGCTTCCGCCGTCGTTCGCTGCGGCCAATGCACAAAACACCCGCAGTCCTACGACCAATGCCGACTACGATGACGCTGCACGCGCACATGCTTGGTGTAGAAGTCATCCTCTGTGGCCCGCACAAGACTACGATGGCAGTGTCATAGAACGAATACAATCTGGAGACCTGCGACTCACCTGCCCACCAAACACGACAGATGTCACACAGTACAATCCGTCTATGGGCCGCAGCTATGTTCGCACTTCGGAAGGAATAAGCGACACTATAATGCTCTCGGATGTTCCTATCTACTCGGCCAATAGACAATCACCACTGAGTACCGGGCAGCCACATACACTCTACTTCGAACTGAAAGTCATGGCCATGGGAGACCGTTATGGTACAGGCAAGAACATCGAATCTGGTATTGCGATAGGCTTCGCTGCTGCACCGTATCCTGCCTGGCGTCTTCCTGGCTGGCACCGGGGATCTCTTGGTGTCCACGGCGACGATGGAAGAAGGTACATCGACAACAGCTACGGAGGCATCGAATTCACTGGACCTTTCAAGAAAGATGACGTGGTTGGTATCGGCATGACTTTCAAGCCTCCCGTCCACGGAGACCGTGTGAGCATGAGGTGCGATGTTTTCTTCACAAGAAATGGAAGGCGAGAGAATGGATGGAGTCTCCACGAGGAACGCCCAATCGATAACGATGCGGGCGATATCATTGGTCTCGAGGGCGAGCATGATCTTCTTGCAGCTGTTGGCGTTTTTGGAAGTGTCGAATTCGAAGCTGTCTTCCGAAGTGAGGAATGGGTTTTCAAGGGGTGAATTGGTCGCTGATCAGAAGCATGCTACTGTCGAACAGCGGCATAACGTGGCTAAAGAAGGTAGGTTTGAAGGAAACGCTGGGCCCTGCTACCTGGAATGCAAAGTCCTGAGATAGTAGATTTGTCTTCTACCTGCTCTGAAGCTGACCCGTGAATCTCGCTTCCTGCTTTCCAATTCATTGTCGGCTGAGCTCATCATGTCGACTTGCGCGTGCCAAATTCCAAGTCTCGCGGCGTGTCTGGCATGGCCATGTCTTGTGATTCGTACGAACGCATTCGTACGTCGTTCTGCGGCATGAGCACCTCCTCGAGGTTGAGCTCATGTTCTTGCGTGCTGCTTGTTGCTTGTCCTTCCCTCGCGAATAGCTCCGCGGCTGTCACACTTTTAGTTCGTGTAATCGCTATAGGAAGCGGCAAGCGACTACGTTCCGCTTCAATGTCCTCCCTGTTTTGCGGGGTGATCGCATAGTGCACCATCTCTATCCGGTGACACTGCCGGATGTCATGACTCGGTGGAGTCGTGACGGCTCATCAATTGAGATGAGAGCAAAGTCACTCAATTATCGCGAGTCTCATCGGCTGTCCTGCTGTTGCATGCCTGGGGGACCACTAGCTGCTGGCCCTCGAACGCCAGGCGGAGGATTCACCATCCCTGGTCCAGGACTGGGTCCGTTAGGTTGCTGAAAGCCCGGTGGCATTTGAGGTGGCATGCCGCCGTTGGGAGGCGAGAAAGGCATATTGGCGGGAGGAGAACCGGCAAATGGGGGAGGCATACCTCCTGGCCCGCCAGCTGAGCTGAATCCCGGTGGGAAGCCATTCGGCGGCGCGGGAAATCCAGGTGGGAGTGGTGGCATTCCACGTCCACCGGGTGGCATAGGAGGGAAGCCTGGAGGCAAAGGAGGCATTCCTGCGATGGGTCAGTATATCATCCTCTGCTCTTGTGCGAGTGAGCACCTACCCGCAGGCATTGAGCCGTTGAGCGGAAAGACAGGCATGCCAGGCGGCGGAGGCCCAGAAAAGCCCGGAGGTCCAGCGCCAGGTAATTGTGGTTGCATTTGCATCGGCATGCTCTGCCCTTCTGCTGCATACGAGCTCGTAATCCCGTCTATTACTGCCTGCGCCTTCTCATGCCCAATCTGTTGATAGTAATCGACGACATTTCGTAGGTGGTTGCGGCCGCTGTTGTGCGCTTTGCGCACACTCATCGAGTCGTGTGTAAGGTAGACATCGCAGTAGTCGCAGAAGAATTTGGGCATCTTCGGTGCCTGGTGATCGCGTGCGCAAGGAGTCTGCTAGGGGCTCAATTATCGTCCGGATCTCCGAGAAGCGGGATCGTGTTGAGTAGTCGCTGCTGTCGTTGTGCACAGGCGCAAGGCGAGGTGGACACGCGATTGAGCTAGAACTATCTCGTGCCCAGAAGCTGCCTCAGGCACTTGCCAAGGCTCACTCTTGCTTCACTGTCGCGCTCCACGTACTTCTTCAATTACAATCGAGCAGCAACATGTGATAACATCTAAGATACATGCTCTCAATGAGCAGCTAGCAAGCAACTAACAACATGGCGAATCAAGTACCAAGCAACTCGGTCTGGTCGGCCATGTCTTACCAGCCGCCTCGAGGAGGATGCAACTACAAGACCTCCATACTCTCGAGTTGCCCTTGTCTCCGGTTCATGCTGCACCCAGTCAAGGTAATGAGAGCGTGTCGCCATATCGAGACGTTGAGCTAAGGCTTGCAGGCTGCGACAAGTTTCGACTGCGACGGTTGCGGCCACCACGCCTCTTTTCATTCCCTCGAGAACGTCGCTGAAGATGCTATCCTCAAGAAGTGGACAACTGAGCAAGGATCCGCAAAAGGCGATGCCACAGCATCAGATGGCTCCAAAAAACGACGCCGCATTGCCGAGAAACCCAACGATGACCTTCAAATTCTGGAATTGAGCGACGACGCCTTTCCCAAGACCACACCGAAGCCAGCACGCGCGCGACCCTCTCGCAAAGACCAAAGCACTGCTGGGTGATCGAACTCGCGCGAGTGATCAACAGTAATCGGAAATCGATCTCGTTCAGGTTGCGCAGAGCCAGGATGATCTGTGATCCTATGTCAAGCAGCGGAGCTACGCTGCTGCATTGACACCCAAGCGTGCACTTGCTAAGCGGATCTCGTCCAATATTCCTCGGCAGCAATGGAAGCCTCCTCGACTATAGACACTGATAGGCGAGTCGGCTTTCCTTGTTGATGACACGTGCAGTACACGATGCTCACCAAGCGACACTTCTTTGCATGGCCTCGGCCACGAGGGTCTTGCTCAGACGCGCAATATTTACACAGCAAACTTTTCATACAAGTGGCTAGTACTAGCCTCCTAGGCACCAGCCTCCTCGCAGCCAGCGGAGCAGCTTATCAGCCGAAGGCCGAGAGCTGCAGTAAACCCTGCTCAGAGCAGGTCGTGTAAGACCTACATCCTCCGTACCAGATCCATTGGCGCATACGAGTTAGCAGCTATGATATTGCCAATGGATATCGCCGAGAAGTACCTTCGTCTTGGAGAAATCAGCCTCTCCGCAACTTCTCCGGTTGCCTTCTTTCACTCACCACACATGTCAAATCAATCGCTATCGCGGTTGATAATGCCGCTCTCACGCTTTTGTTACAAGCATGTTCGAACGGCCGCGCACGATCCCGGTCAAGACGCAAAGTCGCCGCGTATAATAAACCCGTTTGGTCCGAAAGACGCAGCTGCAGGGGTCATAACACCTATCCCATCACCCCATCTCATTAGTCGCTCGCTCTATTGGTCTACACTGACTGCCGAGTTGCGAGCATTCTACACAGATCGAAGAGAAGCTCCCAGATGAGCTTGGCTATCTTGGCAAAGCTTCTCATTTTTATGACGTCCTCAATTTTGAAAGACAAATATATGCACGTGTATTAACGCAACCGCGGGAGTGTCTCTCTGGCATGAACTGCTTGCAGGATGATGACTAGCTACGGGACAATCGTGACGGACGATGACGCGACAATATATGAGGGCGTGAAGATCGCCGTGTGTGCAGGCCATTTCCGCGGGCTTCGAGAGAAGTAAATGGAACGAACGGCCTGTCCAAACGACCTCTGCCTCTTCCACATGCGCAAGCCCGGCAGGTACCCGCCTTTTCCGATCACGGTCCGTCCGGGTAAGCTACTTCCACAAAGTTCGACTGCAACAACATCGTTCTCGCCTTCCAACATCTTTGTCATCACCAGCGAGGTGTCGCGAAACCACTTTGGCCGGTCGTCCTGAGATTCAGCCAATGGGTTCACGGCTGCTCGCATTGCTTCTTGCAGCTTTTAATGCATTCATGGAATCTTACTTGCAGCACACAGCTTGATCAGCCAGCATGAATGACAGTGTGGCCGCAAAGCCACTTCAGCCGACGATGGCACATCCGGCAAGCAGGCAACATGCCACAATCCACAGTAGCCGTCTCATCATGACATGAGGTGTCGCTTACACAAAGTCAGCATAGCTCCTCTGGTGGATACTAGACTCGCGGGCCTTGGGGTAGAGACCCATCGGGGTTTGGCATCGGCGGCTCTTTCTTCGGGAGATGTGCATCGTCATCCTTCGGGTGGTGTGGTAGAGACCCACCGACGCAATTGTCTGTTCATAGTTGATGCGCGAGGGCAAGATACAGCCGTCCGCCAACACGATGATGCGAACACGCCATGAAGACGCGCGTAAACTGCTCGTAGCGCCGTTGGACGCCTTTTGATTCGCTTAGAAGAAGTGGCAATGGCTAATTACTGTAAGTTGGTATGTCTCAACTAATGCCCACGCGTGACTGGACTTGAGCTAAGGAGCAAGGAAGTTGAAAGGTACGCGCACGTAACAAAGACCGACGGCAATCAATGCCTGATATGGCTTTCTCAACCGTCGTGTGTTGCGAAGTAGCCTTACATACCACCTAGGCTTGCGAATGTGACGACACTGCACGTTCGAAATCACATATATTGCTCGTCGGGTATCCAGGTGAGCTGCCTGTTCTTTGCCACCAGACCTTGCTCATCAATTCTCATATTGCTTAATACAATGAAACGCTTTGCGCTTCTCGGTGCAGGTTTACTTGCCCAGGCGCTTGCATTGCCCAAAGGGTTTCGAGAGGTCCACGAGCCCAATGTGTTCCACCGTGCCAAACGACAAGAGGCACAAAAAGGCTCTCCCCCCGATTTCGCCACTCTGAACACCCCAACGCAGGATCCTGTCGGACCAGATGGCGCAAAGGGCTCACTTCGCGGTCCAGCGAGTCTTGCTGGCTATAATTCAGCATACCAGGTCGACACATCACTTCCTGCTACTGTGCCCGAAGACCAATATAAGCTCGCACCTGGACAGGATCAGGACGCAGACCTTGGCCTGTACCTAGACCTGGCTTCAGTAGAGAACCCACAGCCTATTCGAGGAGGCACCAACGCACCTACCGATCCAGGCCCCCGAAATCGTCTCTTAGATCAACAGAACTCCGACCTGTACGCACCACCTGGGACTGATGCCGGAGATGTCCCCAACGCGAAATGGCCCCTTTCACTTTCACACAATCGACATGGTCTGAAAGGCGCAGGATGGGCACGCCAACAAAATGTCGACAATCTACCAATCGCTACAGCCATGGCCGGTGTCGACATGCGTCTTGAACCCAACGCGTACCGAGAACTTCATTGGCATCAAGCTGACGAGTGGAGTCTCATCCTCAACGGATCTTGCCGCATATCAGCTGTCAATGAAGCAGGCGAGACATTTGTCGACGATGTCGAAGCCGGCGATGTGTGGGTAAGATTGGTTGCTACAAGGCATCTTCGATTCGCGAAGAACTTTGTCTCAGACATTACGAAACCTGTCACTGACTGCTTTTTAGTTCTTCCCAGCAGGCGTGCCACACTCAATCCAAGCATTCGAAGGCGGCGTAGAGTTTCTGCTCGTCTTCGACAGTGGCGAATTCAGTGAAGATGGGACATTTCTCGTCTCGGAACTTTTCGAACGAAATCCAAAATCCGTTTTGGCCAAGGACCTCCGAGTAGACACCTCAGCACTCGACAATATACCAGAAGGACAATTGTATATCCTACCCGGCACGCCAGCACCAAAGAATATCTCCGAGCAAAACGTCACCGGTCCAGCGGGCTCGATTCCAATCGAACGCACGTACTCATACCACTTTTCAAAGCAGGAGCCATATGAAGTCCCAGGTGGTAGCGTGAAGCTACTAGACTCCAACACATTCCCTGCTGCCAAAGACTTTGCTGTAGCTCTCTTCACAATCAAGCCTGGTGCGATGAGAGAGTTGCACTGGCACACAACTTCAGATGAATGGACTTACTTCATCAGCGGACAAGGTCGTCTGACCGTCTACGCTGCTCCTGCTAGCTCCAGAACATTCGATTTCCAAGCTGGAGACACTGGCTACGTACCCGTCACAGCTGCGCACTACCTGGAGAACACAGGTACCGAGGATCTGGTCTATCTTGGTAAGTGAAGCAGACTCTCCAGAGTTGCACAGATGCTAATTAGGAACTACAGAGGTCTTACAGGCACCAACATACAGCGATATCTCGGTCGCTCAGTGGCTGGGCTTGACACCAAAGCAAGTTGTCAAAGATCACTTGGGATTCTCTGACGATACATTGAACCGCTTGCCGAAGATTAAGCCTTTCATTCTGCCTGGTGATCCTAATTTGCAGCAGACTAACTTCACAAGTGAGGCCGAGTAGAGTGAAAGCTTTTGGAAGAGAGAAAAGCGCACTTGTCGTGCATCTGGATATATCATGTCCGTTACGGCCTCTGTATATCTATAATGACATCCAATATTCGCTTACACCATCATATTCATCCGCACGCCTTCTGCACTCTAGCTCTCAGATCTGCCAACGCAACGCTCCCACTCTTCGTCACTACCACGCCCTGTACTTCTCCGCTCTGTACGACTTTCACGAAGGCGGGTGTGATTTCTGTCGCCATGAGAGTCAGACACCTCCAAACCTCGATGTTGCTGATCGGACTTCGAAGGCTCTGCTGCAATTGTTGCGTTATGACCTGCATGCTGAAGCTACTTCGCTCTTTCATCCCACACATGAGCGACAGGATTCGCGCAATGTCTTCGATGCGTTGAAGGGCTGATCTGCGCTCGAGCTCGGCTTTGGTCGGGCCTGCTGGCAGCTTCGAGGCCATGTTCTGCTTTGCAATGATGCGATCCAGAAGGGCCGTGCTGCGACTTGCCACGGACTGCGTTGATCTCTGGGCGATCGTCTCGGCTTGTGCATTTCTCGATTCGACCTTCGCCGCTTGGCCTGCCTTCAATTCTGCCAGTCGCTGCTCCCCTCGAGAGAACAGTGCAGACGCCCTTTGTGATGACTCGCTCTTGGTAATTTCCAGCAGTCGCAGCTGATCGATAAATCTGTCTGCCGTTCTGTTCTCCTTCGCTGTGATTCCTTGCCATTGATGCCACAATTTTTGCAATGCGCTCTCAAATGTGTTGTTCAGGCCCTCCTCATCGATGTAGCTCGCCGCACGCTTGACGATACGTCCTCGGGACTGTACTCGCGCAAGACGAATACCACCTCTGCCGCAGTCTTCGAGAATAAATTCTCGATCTTGCACTGGCAAAATCGCGAGGATCCGCTGCAGGTCGATCTGCGTGACGTTGCGTTTGCGCCAATGCTTTGTGATCATCGGTAGGAGGAGGAGAATCTGCGGTGCCGTTGATGTTCCGTTATGCGAGTAGTGCATAGATAGAGCTGCGAGAAAAGACGCGTGAAGATCCTGGAGGTCTTCTAGTTCTGGTGGGAATGACAGATCAAGCTCTGCCTCGGCCTCCCTGGGCGGTGAATCTGGAGGTGTGTCATAGTCGAGTTGCTTCCTGGGCAGCGGAAATGGAATCGGACGCGCATTTGATTCGATATTGAGGTTGTCAAAGAGACGCGCTGCGCTCTTGCTAGGCGTTTCGGCTGGAGTCGGAGGAGCTGCGTTCTTGACTCGCTTATGCTGTCGACCTTTGGCGATTTGCTTTGATGCAGCAGAGGGCTTTTGCTCTGCGGGCTGTGCTACTGCGATTTCGTCCTCGGTATCGCTCTCAGGCGCGGCATTCCTCTTGCGCTTAGATGCAAGCTTACGCGCATCACTGACGACTGGCGCGGAAGGTGGAGGAGGTGTTGTTTCCTTCTTGTGCACTGTCTTCCTCTTTTTGCCCTCGTTCGCCTGGGCCACAGGCTTCGAGATGCTGCTGAAGGTGTAGATGCTTTGTTGCGCCTTGGTTGATCGTGTTTGTTTACCGGACTGCGGCTCGTCCAGTGTGGAAGCCTTTCTCTTCGGCATTGTGGTGTGATATGTATGCGGCGAGGTAAGATGGTGCGTGTGATACGGTGTGGACAATATGCGTTGGTGTAGAGGATGCAATGTCGTGTGTCGCAAGATAAGAGATGGGTGGAGGTGGAGTTTGGCGCTTCGCGAAAACGCGAGAAGACGCGTCGCGTCGCGAAAAGACGACGTGATCGACGCTAAGCCAGTTGATGCTCCGTGCTCTTCGAGCTTACCTGCCACCTTTGCACCTTTTGGAAAGAGCTCGCAGGACGCGCCTGCCGGACAAAAGTCGTGTTAGTGTCCTCCGGCGGGCTGACCATCACCAATACATTTCCAAATGCGATGTTTGCATGATACACATTCTATCTGCATGACTGCACATACATCTCTGTCAAGGGCTAATCTGAGGACTCGACCATCCACCATCTGAAATCACACGCCCGCACTGACCATTTCCAATGTAAACCTGCGGCGGTTCGCATGTGGGAATAGTGAAACAGCCTGTCCTGTTGCGGAACTCATTGACTGGATCTGGACATGGAAGCGCTGTGCATCCGGACTGGCTCTTGCCAAAGTAGCCAGTAGGACACTTCCAGCAGTCAGGAGATGGGCCGGCGAATTCATTGCCTGGGAAACAATTGTAACCACAGGCTCCCACTTCGTCGCGAGCAACACACGTGCCGTCCGGGGCTCTACATTGGTTGATGGCATCCGAACAAGCAGGACACTGCACTGTGCCCGTGCGACAATCCGCTGCTCCGCCTGGAGGAGGAGGCGCTGTCGAGTTGGGGAGCTCTGCGCGGAGCAGCAGCGGCGTTGCGTTGATTTGGTCGTAGACTGCTTCTGGGGCAAAGAACAGGTTGTCTCCATTCGTTACAGGCATCATGCGATTCTTCTTCCCGGTATCGTCGATCCAGTAAGCATCAATGTTGCCGGTCGAGGAGTCTACGGTCCATACGGCAGTCTCGGCGACGAATTGCTTGCCATCATTCCCAATTGCTCGGCCGGGTGCCATGCTGTTGTCTACATTTTGCGGTAAGCTGCCAGAAGCTGTCACTGCTGAGGAGCCTAGATTCAATCGAGATCCCCCAGAGGAACCAAATGAGAGGCCTGGATTCAACACAGCAGTATCGACGATCAATGCCAAAGTAGGTATTCCAGATCCTTGTGCAGGAGAGGCCGAGCCTACCAAGTTCAGCTGTTGCGCTGTAGTAGTCCCTCCGGGAATCTCGAACGAAACAGATAGCGCATTATTAGCATCATTTGTGAGATAGCGCTCTCCGGTCTCGCGGTAGTCCGCGGAGATGTAACCGTAGCTGAGATCAACACGGCCCCCTGTAGCTTGCCGCTTTCTGGAGCCTGGGAGAGTGAAAGAGAGAATCACATTCGTGAAGTCCTGCGCTTCACTTTGCTCTGTGCAGACGCCATTGATGATCTTCGCAGTCGTACTCCGACATTTGCAACTGCCACCTTCCAGGACCTGATCGTTTGCTGTGCAATAGCAGGTAGTCCCCGAATCCTCCTGGCCGGACGGACATTGGCATACGTCTGTATTCAATGTGCGAGTCATGTCAGCACGGCAGCCACATTGTCCCGTGGCGTTGCGGCGCTCTTTCAGCGATGCGTTGCACATAGTCACGCACTCGCCATTAAAGACTTGCATGGTCCTGTCGATACAGAGACACAAGCCGGCAACACCTTGTTGACCAGCAGGGCAGGAGATTTGAGGCGTAGCGCAAATGGTTGTACCAGGGACGCGTGTCAAGCCAGTCCGGCATTTCTCTACGCATTGGCCGTTTACGTACTCGTAGTTTGGAATCAGTGCACAGGCTGCCGTGGGATCTGGAAAGCTTGCCGCTGCAGTCAGCGACTGAGCTCCTGGAAAAGCGCTCGGATTGCCGGTCATGAATAATTCGCCGTCTTGAGTCAGCAGGGTTAGGCTCTCTTTACTCCCATCAGCATTGATCCACTGCGCACTGATCTCGAAGGTCTGCAAATTGACAGTCCAGATGGCAGACTGCGCTACGTAAGTGTCACCCTGAGCGCGCTGCACGGAGTTCTCCCTCCCGTCAGCAGGTGGGACGTCGGGGAAGGCTGCACCGAGCAGGAGTTGGTCTGTCTGCCCTTCTGCATTGCGTGCTAGTGCCAATGCAGTCAAGTCCACGTTGGTCGTTGCTCCCTCGGTGATGAGATTTAGCCCGGTCTGGACAATGGGGCCGCCTTGTGCCGCAGTAATCTTTACCACAAGAGCATCATCGGCGTTCTCGGTGTATGAGTGCTCTCCCTTCGAACCAAAGCCTTTTGAAATGTAGCCGGCAGACAGGTCCACCGAGCCTCCAGTCTGTCTCTTCTTCGTGGAAGCCTTTCGAAAGGCAATGCGCACCCCTTCGATCGTTGTCTCCTGGGCACTGCTGCCAGATGTCGTTGTAGTCGTGGACGAAGTCGCCGATGTAGTAGAAGCAGATCTCGTTCCACTTGTCGTTGTAGACAATGTGGTGCTTGTGGGCGAGGTAGAGGTGGCAGCACTGCCGATACTGGTCCTGCTGGAAGTTGAGGTTGCGGTTGATCTTGAACTACTGGCTGTCGTTCTTCCAGAAGATGACATGCTCGAAGAAGTGGTAACAGAACTTTGGATCTGGCAACTTCTGTCATAGTAGGTAAACGGTGAGCGATTGTCACGTCTGAAACTTGTCGACGCGATTGGCGCGGTAAACAGGACGCAAATATTCTCGCCGTGCCTGTAACTCTGGCATCTTGGCTTGCTCTTGCAAAGTGAAGAGCACGTCGACAGGTCGCAGCTTCGTTTGATGAAGAACTTTGTACGATCGGTGACAACGTCGTAGCCAAGCATACGACATGATGGCCCGTGAGTTTTTGGAGGCGGCGGTGCAGCACAGGCTTTCTCGTAGAACTTTAATGGGCTGCGATTGTTCGAAAGCAAGTTGCGCGATCTACGTCTTGTTCAGCGCCGGTGCAGTGATAGTCTCCAAGGCCAATCTCACATACATTTCACACGTGAACAATGAGCACGTTCCATGGCCAAATGAGTAGCTGTTGCACTTCTTCTCGCTCCAGCATCTTTCGCCGCAGGCTTTAGCAGTCGTGATCGATTTGCGTGAGAAGTACGGCCGCGTGGACCGACGATACCCAGGAGCACCACATTTCGGGGCGCCGCGGCTCTCGATAGTGTGAGTCTTGATTTCAGATGATGCCGTTGTAGCTACAATTAGCAAAGCACACAGAAAGTTGAACAGGAGATCTCGAAGATACATCGTCGCGAGTGGAATTAGAAAGAGAGAAAGAGAGGCAGCAACAATGCGTTGCAAGCTGCATGTTCCGGTAGAGCGGACATGCTTGTACCTATATCATTACTTCGTGCTTCAAGACGCCGATAGCCGTCGAGACGCTGAAGACGATTTGTTGAATGAGATTCAGCCTCTGACTGCTCTAGACTCGGGAAGGGCGTTTGGGCGCGACGTGTTCTCGTACTCGAGCAAGATTCTTATCCGAGCTGTATGCCTCGTGGTCGCTGAAGCAGCATATGCGTGGCGTCCAATGCTTGAATTTTTGTGCCCAGTTGGGGAAGAGGCGTTCGACTAGCGTCCTCTTGCCAAAGTCAGGAGTCAAGGCCGACGAATCCAGACTTTGGTGGAGTTCTTGGCAACTCGTCCTGCTTCCCAATTCAGCTTCCGCACGATTTGCCTCTCATCCCAATTCGTGGCAGCTGCAGGAAGCATGGTTGTGGCGGCGACACGGCGCAATTCAACGCCATATCCGACTGTGTGTATGCGTTGACGTCCCATTGAGCAGTCGCCTGGGACATGTTGTAGTATGAGTGGTGGGCGGAGCTCAGACAAGTTGAACCCACGTGGCGCTACTTTCGGGACCGTTTCTTGACATGCCCCGGCGGTCCGGATACGAGCCAAAGAGACGGATGCACGGAGCTCATGTGAGTGCTGAACAAACGTCGATGCACGGGCCGGTAGTGAAGACTGCGACAGCATGTGCAGCGAACTCGTCGTCCACCTCAGCCCGATAGGAAGCAGCGACAGAGACGCATGACCTTGGAGACAAGAGGCCAGGAAAGACTCGTAGTCTGGAGATTGCGTCAGCCTTGGATCTGAAGAATACCGCATGTAGCAAAGCGCACATCAATTACAGCTATACGTTTGGCATTTCCCTGTACACGGATGCAGCGCGCTCAGTAGGAAATTGTCGAGCACTCGACCGCCGAGCAAAGGAGATCTGCAGCATTGCCAGAGTTCGAAAGACGTGGTATGAGCAGATTGCGTTCCAGCGAAAAAATAGCAGGAGCCCATGTGTCCGGTCTATGGAACCCAACAGGATGGCGAGCCTGCAAGAGTTGTGCCAGATTTCTGCCCACTTGCTCGAGGGAAGCGTTTGCGTCAAGATCATTGTGTTCTTGGGGAGTAATAACGTCTGTCCTCCCGATACATAGAAGGCAGGGTGTGACCCTAGGACCTTCTCTGGGGCTCGGGCCTTGATGGAACATAGGCCAGCGTTGCAGCGGGGCGACTGCGAAATGCTGACCCGGTGCCATCTGCTTCAACGCATGATGTCTTTACCAACGTGTCAGATGGCAGAGCACTATGCAATGGGAAAAGCACTGTTCCAGATTCATTTCGCTCTGCTGTCAAGTGACGTCTGCTGTGTTCTTTAGGGCATTCTGGGGTGGTGTGGGTTTGGACATGGGCATGAAAGGCCAGAGTCCGTCTCTCCATGGATGGACTTGATGTGCATGTGATGTGCGGCGACAACGTGAAGTGTACGCGTCAGAGCGGGTTTGATCAGGAGCGATTCCTGCATCATTTCTAATAGACCTCTTCGGAGCAGACAGCATCCTTTTGTGGCGCTGCTGGATGCTTCGAGGAGCTGTACCAGCATCCAGCAGCAGGACGACGTTAAGGTTGTGCTGGTCCAACAGCTCGTCCACGGTAATGCTGGTCTGACATGTGCAAACCTTGCGCTTCTTGCTGGTCAACGTCGCGACTTCGCGTTGGCAAGCCGATGCGCGCTTCAACGGGAAGGTCGCACAGCTCCATCCTCCGCAAGCGCTGTCATTTCGGCTTTACGTCGCGTCGCTGATCCATCTCGTCGTGTCGGTGCGGCCACGGTCGTCGTCGAGCCGCGGATCCTTGGTGCAATTCCGCAGATCGTGCATTTGAGACCGACTTTCCACTGTACCGGCGACCGAGTCTTGCTCGAAGGGAAGTTGCATGCAGAAACATGTTTCGAACTCAGCACATCTCCCAACTGCGGATGAAAGCAAGCTCATATCGGACAAACATAAGCGAATCGCACAGGGCGTGTGCTGGCTCGAGCGATACCCAAGGCTTTTTCTTCGGCCGCCGTTCCTGCGGGCGCGCTGCAGCCGCCAGGTATGTGAATGTCACCTCGACCAATAGCTCAGCGCGACAACGCACGTTGACGAGATGCAGCCGCGACATCAGCCCTGCTGCTGCGCTGCTCGCCAAAAGTCAATGAGCTGCGCGCTGGACGATGGCCGCGACTGGAAGAGGAATCCAACACGAGATGAACTCTCGGCATGATGCTTGCGCGGTGGCTGGCACTCTGTGCGCCGCGGCCTACAAGCTACTGACGCCACTCTACGATGGGTGTCCTTGGGAATGCGGTATGCCGAAAAGCTACTTCGACCGGTAGTCATCATCCTCCGTGACCTCACCTTTTCTCTGTTTCACTCCCCTCCCCGTGCGCATCACGATGCAATCTGCCTGCGGGCTATCCCACTATTACTAGGCCCGCTTCCCTAATCTTTCCATGCCTTCTTTGCTTCCGCAACACGACATGCTGTGAGGCATAGAATTCCTACAGCAGGGGCACGGCCGTTGGATTTACCGGTCTGGGATCTGGCTGGGAAGAGACGTTTAGAGCCACTATCTTCACCTCGGACCATGGCACCTTCTCCCCCGTCATCGTCGACTTACGTATCCCAATCAAACGGATCGCCGCAACATAGACCAAGGAGTAGGCCACGACCGCTCCGCGTCCGAACTTATAGCGAAAGTCATAATGATGCCTTGGAGCCCGCTGGGACGTTTCACAATGCGCATCTCAGGCACAAATCAAGCACCCTTGACAACACCTCTATGAGTCCTCGAAGTCCGAGCATGCTCGAAAACATGATTGAAGAAGATGAAGTCGAGGACATAGTGCAAGAGTTCAGCCCACGAAGCTCCATCGACACCACACTTTCGGATGTTTCCACCATTGCTGGCTCTCTCGAGACGCCATTGACCAACTTTTCCAGCGCAAGAACGTCCTTGGAGTCTTCATTACCTGCCCTCATCCCGTTTGATTTCAGCAAGCTGGACTACGAATTGGAACGGGCGAAACTACTTGGAGAAGGACTCTGGAGTAAAGTCTTTCTTGCTGAGCAGAAGCTCACCAAGCCACCTTCAAGCCCAAGTCTCTCCAGAAGACTGTTCCGAAAACCCAGAGCACCTTTCGCGCCTCTTCTCTTTGCTGTGAAGACCCCCGCCCGCGCGGACGCGAAAGATGTATTTCTTCAAGAAGCACGCATCCTGTCCCGTCTTCAGCGACGATCTAATTCTCGGATGTACATCGTACCCTTCTATGGACTGGACGAACGATGCGATGCTCTGGTCTTCGAGGCCGTGATTGGAGGATCGCTCGACGATTTGTCCAGTCGTCTGAGGCAGATGACTGAAGTCGCGAGACATCTGGAAGTCATCAGTCTCTTTCCAGGAATCGCTTATGATTTGATCGCTGGCCTCGAATTTCTACACACCAGTGGTGTGATACACGCAGATATAAAGTCGGCAAATGTCCTGCTCGACATCTCGCATCACACATCCCAGCAGAAGCCCGTGGTCCGAGCTCGCTACATCGACTTCTCCGCCGCTTTCATGCCTGCGGAAGGAGATGGTGAGACGAACGCGGGAGGCACCTGGGATTACATGGCGCCAGAGCAATTACGAATCCAAAAGGAATTAAACACCCCAACTCGTGCAAGTGATGTCTGGAGTCTGGGAATTACACTCTTGAGCATCATGGTCGGCAGTTCACCCTATACTGCTGCGTGCAACGACAACGCTTTTATGCTTCGCGAAGCTATCAAGAGCGGCGATCCTATAGGTTTTGCAAGAATGGATCCTGTGCCTCGAAAGAGATTGGCGGCATGTCAAGACTTTGTTGATTGCTGCCGACTGGCACTGAAGAAAGATCGAGAGAATCGCATCACATCAAGCGCCTGGATGGCGTGGCTTGAAGATTGCGAATGGGTTGATGGCGATGTTTGGTCATGCGCCGGCCGCATGTGGTCGCCTTGAAATATACATTGATCAAACAGTGGAAATAGTAAGAGAGCTCACGAAGTTATGACTTTTGTAACAATAGTAGATCTTTAAATCATGCTACAGTATGCTATCTTAGTTCCCGACAGCATTGTCGTTTCTTTTGCCCCTTTGATCCACTCAGGGTTTCAGGTCTGATGTAGCCCTATTGGGAATTGAGTCTTCTTGGTAGCAGTCGTCTGGCATGGCGGCCCTCACACGGAATCACTAGAGCTGGCAGACGAGACGCTTGCTGTAGATCGCGTCGCGGCGTCCAGGTCTTTCTTACCAGCGACTACGCGCGAGCACCAGGAGCACCAGCTTCGGTTGGACCCATTGTGCTCTCGCTCCAGGTAGCGCTCGGTGATGCGTTCATCCTCATACTCCTTGACAATGGCACCAACTGGGACCATCTTCCTCAGCTTGGTCTTGACTTTGCCGCCAATTCCGACCATTTCCTGAGTGCTGTAGCTACTGCCATTCCAATGACGACCCTCAGACACAGCCTTGGCCGTTTCGAGTTCCAGGGCTGCGAGCTCCTCAGCATCGCATTCGACATCTTTTTGGACCATCCTTGCGGCCAAGCAATCTTGCGTTCTGCCGCATTCGACGCCTTCATTGCCTTCGCCAAGGCCAGCGCCGATGCCGCCGCAGTGCGAATATCTGCCTCGCCATTTCCAGCCACGATCGTAGGTCGTATCAGTCGTGCGGATGGCGTAGCCGCAGGGGTGGCAAATCCAGACAACATCGAAACAAGTGCAAGGATCGCGTGCGTAGCTCCGAATCTCGTGTACGGAAATATCCTCGGAGCTTCATATGGTCAGCAGAGAGGTTTTAGACTAAGAAAGAGGGGAACTTGCTCAACACGATTGCCATCCTCATCGAATGCTTGCGTGACAGTTGTCAATGCATCCAACGGCGCTTTCATGCAACTTCGACACAATCTGCGATGGCGCAATTTCACCGCATTAGTTGGCGGAGCTTTGATTACACAGTTCTGCGATAGTGTCAGTACACGATGCTGCGAATCGGTGATCAATAGCAAGATGACCTGGCTATCACAAAGCATACTCTGCACATGAATTTGCCACAGCTGCGGCATTCAGCGACCATGTCTCTGGCACAAGCACCGACACGACCAGATGTAATCCGGTCAATCTTGACGCCATGTCTGCCGTACGCAGTCCATGCATCACGGCTGGCTTTGAGAGCATCGCCCAGTCGTTGCCCGGGATCTGTACTCTCATTGTGGCAGCGTAAAGTCTTGTGTATGAGCATGGTACGATACTGCAAGAGATTCGCACGGACTTGGCGACATGTTCGAGCAAGATCACTCAGCGTTGTGAGATCGATATAGCTCGCCAATGAGGCCACAATACTGCTTTGGAGTCAGATCTAGACTCCCTTCCAGGCAAGTGGGACTTGACAATGCGGAGCAAAGAGATGGTGGATATGTCAAGTTCAGAGAAGCAACAATTGCGAGACTCACGGATAGCAGGACAACGCCGAGGTGAAGGTGTTCAAGTTGGGGTTGTGTCTGCTGTCGTCACCGACCGTTGCAACTACGGCGTGCTGGGGTAATGGAGGCTGAGTGTCGTTGTCGCACTCGTCGTCAAGATCCAGGATGCGCACCATTCTGCTGGCCAGCACGCCGCCGCGCGCATCGGTTCTAGGAAGAATACGGTAATGATGCTTGGAATAAGCAATAGTGGTAGGTGTGCACGAGGATGGACGAGTTACCTGGAAACGACGATGGCGACAGCGTCGCGTGAGAAAGTGGGGATCACACTTGCCCCACTACGCGACTTCTGCCTTCCGCGGAGCCCCTCATCTGTGGGTGTATTCCTTCACAATTGCAACATTCTTTTCTAATGACACTGAGAACGAAGAAAGATATAGCGTGACCTTTTGCTTTCCTGATTCTGAGCAGACACGCGTTACGAGTTCTTCGTGAAACGGCCATTCTCGCTACCATTTCGGTTCCATATTGATGATCATCCAGCATCTTATGCAAATGACGAGATAGACGAAGATCTCGGAGCGGCACGAGAATCTAAGCGGCAATTCACAGATCGATCATGTCCGAGATGAAAGTGCAGTGCTGGTGAAGAAGTGAATAAGGCACAAGCAACTGCTACTGAAAATAGCTCCGAAGGATCGCAGCAAACAACGCCCGTGCACCGACGCCGCATATGTGCATGTGAATCCTTCTCCAGCGACAAGGCAGCACACATTCCACACAGCAACCACATCGACTCCGCTCAAGCATCGAAGTGCTCCTCGACAATGCCATGTCGGCTTCCAAACTGATCGCGCTAGCCTCACTGGCTGAATATGTTCTCATCAAGCCCTACATCATCCACCCAGCACAAGATGGCACCGATTTCATTGGCTATTGCCTCTGTATGGCGGTCCTAGCCTGGTTTGCACAAATCTTCACGAACAGACTCACAGACGCCGAATGGGAGAAGGCGAAGTACAGTGGAATCTATGGCGGACTTCTTGGCTACGCTTGGCTTCTGTTCCTCGTGAAGTACGAGAATCGCCAGATCCATCACCTTCTCGTTGCGAATCTGGCGATATTGGGCGGCGTACTACTTGGCGCCTACAGAGCGCGCAACAAGAAGGGCGGGAAACATGGTGGAGGTCGAATGTAAGTCTGTGGTGTTCTGAGAGTGTCGCAACACGGCAGGCGCTAACGGTATCATTACAGCTCAGGTGGTGGTGGAGGCGGTGGTCGAGTGAGAACTTCGAAAGATCTTGACTCTGTCCGCTTCATGAAACCTGGCCAGGGGGGAGGGTGCTGTGGAATGCAGAACGGCTTTCCAGTCGACAATTAGCACTTTTGGGTGCAAGATCGGTTTCCGTTCGGCGGCTGGAATTCTCGACGCGTATCATTGGAAGATTTGCATGCTATAAGGTCACAACACTGGCGTTATATGATACACTACAGAATGGTGGCACATGGGATGGCCAGGAGAACGTCTGGCTGCGCTCTGCCACAGAACATGAGCATGATAAATGCATGCCTCACCTAGAACGACATTCTACAGCACAAGCACGGGTCGAATAGCTTCCTCAAATGAGAACTCTGCGTCTGAATAGATGAATCAACAGAACAACACCAGTCCGACTCTCCTCTCAGTCTCACTTCTAATTATGTTTCCTCTTTCCAAAACCGTCTTTCCTCGGCCCCGAACTTGCTTCTGAACCCTGTCAAGTCTAGCTCTTACAGCTCTTCCATCTCTTCTCCCACAACCACAACCACATCTCGCATCACATCACATCACCACCAACCATGGCCTCCAACACCGACCTTCCCCTCTCATCCGACATAAAACTCAGCCAAACTCTAAAAGAACAACAAAAAGACTACGACTGCACACCATGTCGAATAATGGGTACGTACGCGCCTCTATCTCCACACCTCCACCCACCACCTCTTCTCCTCCATCACAACTTCCATCTAACATTATGGCTTTCTAGGCTCCACCACCTTCGTCGGCCTCGGCGCCTACACCTACTACTCCGGCATGAAACAGCTCCGTGAACAAGAATCCGTCATCCTGAAATCCGGATCCCGATTCAAAATCTTCCCGCGCAAAGTCGCGATCGTTGCGACGAGTGCGGTTTGTGCAGGCTTGGGGATGTACAGATTGGTGAATTAATAACACGGAAAACAATTGGAAGGAAATGAAAGAGATATGATGACTGGAGGGACAGAAGATGGCGCGTACGAGTGGCAGATTGAAACCAGCACCACGTCCGCCGCGCGATGCTTCAAGTTCCGCATGTCGGCGATGAATCCATGGAGAAAGCACGAGCCCAGGAGAGGAGATGGCGACAAGCATGAATATCTGAATGCCAGAAGCAGAGAGTAGCCTGCAAAGGGGGATATTGAAAAGAGACGGGCGCGAGAAGCTGGATACCTACGCTGGACACAACGAAAAGCGGAAACAGGCGAACGGCAAGCACGAGAATATGATGCTGCATTGCTTGGTATCTTTATATGCTATCACTTCATCGGACGAGGACCAGTCGGAGCAATCTGTCTCCTTCCGCCAATATTGATGCCACTCCCCACACTGGAACCTTTATTCTGGCTGTCACCGCCCATGTACCCATACTGGTTGACGTCCCATGACTGAGCAGGCCCGCTGCCCTGGCTGGCATCTCGAGGCGCGTTCTTAGCCGACTCCTGTGCAGCCTCCCACTCACGTTGCCGTTCTCGCTCTCGCTCCATTTCTCTCTCCAGGAGAGACTTACTCGCCCAGCCTCCAGCTTTGGTCTTCTGCTGCGAGGCAACGCGTGAGTCGCGCAGTCTCTGCTGCTCAAGCGAAGTGTCACCTGCTTCTTGTGCTGAAGAAATGCGCGGCCCGGTAGTGGTGGGTGCTGCATTGGAAGAGAGAAAGGCTTCCGTTCTATTAGGCTTGCGCTGTTCTGGCTCAAAAGGCTCGGGATCGGGCTGCTTGGCTGGTGTCGGAAGCGGTCTGCTAAATGGTAATTTGTTAAATGGAGAGGACTGATTCCTTGCCGGAAGCACTGGTTGTGATGCAGCTGGCGAAATGCCGGCATCTGTTGCAGGTTGAGGCAGTGGCCGTGATGGCAGACTGGGCTCTGCAGGTTTTGGCAGAGGCCGTGTAGCACCCACTTGGACTGGCCTTGAGGATGTCGTATCGTTGTTCGACTGAAATTGCTTGCGCTGGAAGTCTCGCTCATCTCCAGCCCAGCTCACGTCACTTTGCGAGGCACTTCCCGGTCTTGCCGTCTCCGCTGTGCTTGGTCGTGACCGCTCCCCCGTCCCATCTCTCTTCAGACGCTCTTCACGTTCCGCCTGGTATTGCCGCTCGCGCTCACGAGCTTCCTCTAGCTGCTTTTCGAGCTCTCTTACACGTTGTTGCTCGGGTGTCTCGGCAGGTTCGGAGGGCTTGCTCGCCAGCGCCGCTTGCTCTTTCTGGTACTGTGCCAATGTCTGCCCCCGTAGGATGCCCGACGAGGGCACACGAGGCTTCTCTGGTGGTCTCTTGACGCTCATCTTTGATTGCAGCTCGGCATTTTCCTGCTTTCGCATCTCCTCTTCCTCCTGCCACTTCCGCTCTTGTTGCTCCCACTCCCGTTTCTGTTGCTCAAGTCGTTGTCGTTCTTCTTCGCGATGCCGTTTTGTCTCCTCTTCCCATCGCCGCTCCTCCTCGAGCTTGACTCTTTCCTCCTCTTCCTGTACTTTTCGGGCCCTCTGCTCGCGCTCCTCCTGCGCCTGCTGCCGTTGCCGCTCCTCAGCCTCCTCCTTCTCTTGACGCTGCTTCTGTTTCTCCGCTAAGCTGGGCACGCCAGGGGCCTGACTAGTAATCTGACGCCTCGCCCCAAAGCTAATGCCTTGATTGCCTTGCGATGCACCTCCCATGTAGCCGTACTGGTGAATGTTCCAAGCCGGCGCCGTGCTACCTTCATCGCTTTTCTTGCTCCAACTACTAACAGGGCCTGTCGGTGATTTTGTGCCTCCCGCTGACTGTTGGGAGCCGGCTGATCCTCCGGTCAATGACGGGCTCATAGCACGATTCGTGGGGGGAATGTACGAGGGGGCGGCTTTCGTCGGGCTGGCAGGTCTTCGGAAGCCATTGCCTGTGGTCGCGGGCGATTGTACTGAGCCGAACTTCTTGGGCCCTATCGTGTGGGGAAATCGTGATGGATTGATTTGATGCGCCTGCCTGCTGAGCGCGCCAATGGTTTGCAAGACTTGGGCGGGGTCCTTCTTCTCGAACAAGTCGACAGTCAAGAAGCGGTCATGCGCGGGCATGTTCAGCGGCGGCAGCTCGCAAGCTCTCAGAAAGTGGCTGATGTTTTCCATTTGCACGAAGGGCATTGCGCTGGCCTTGAACTTGATGGCTCCGGCCTTGCCCTGCACTGCCAGATTGACCAGCTTGCACAGCGCCACGCCATCCTTGAGCGCATCGAGCAAGTCGCCTGGTGGCAGTGACTCTCCCAAGGTGGTCTCGATCCAATGTCGGGCTTCGTTGGCTGCCTGCGGGGTGTATCGCGCGAGACGCAGGTTGCGCATGTCCTGGTCGAGGCTCGTCACGGAAGCCATGTTCGGTGGTGTGGTGCTGCGTTGTCTATCGATCGTGTTCAAAGACTGTGCACATGTTATTATGTGAGTCAGTGCAAATGTGAGCCCAGGCAGAATATGTTGGCGGTTGGAGACGGCGAGGCTCAGCGCGCTGCAGCACCACAGGCGTTCGCTGTCCAGGCGTGCTGATGGATGACGCAAATCCCTGTTGTTTCGGGCGCAAACACTTGCGATCCCTGTTGCTACGGCTGCCCCCACCTCGCGCTCGCGCTCGTGCCGGCTGCTGTGCCAGTGTGCCTGAGGACGAGACTTCTTCTGCGACGGATGTGGCTCTTCGATTGGCTCAGCGGTGCAAGTCGTCACTACGGTCTGCGACGACACAACAAAGCCGCCTCTGCTGTCTGCGACACGCATTCAACCATCACTGCAGACTGCGCTCGCTGCACCATACACTACATCGCACCTGCCCGCCATTTTGTAGCCGTGAGCACGTTGGGCCGCCCGTTTTGCGCGAAGATTCCTCGCTTGACGGATCCACTCCGGTCGCTTGTTATAGCGGGCGTGGGAGCAGACTGTCACAGGACTCCGTCGCACCTTGTTGTCCCACCACCGCCCTCCCTCCTGCTCCTCACTCCTTTGACGCCCGACAACTATTCCGATTGCGGCTCGACAGCCATTCTGCACCCAGTAAACAATGGACTCGATGCAGAGACTGTCGACGTCTCTTCCCCGGAACCGCAGCGAAGTGCCGAACGATTTGCTTGCAGACTTCAAGGCCGCCGCGAGATCGGTTACCGACCTCTACAGAACAGCTGTCACTTCACAGAAGCAGGCTCGAACGGCAGGATATCAAGATGCCCTCGACGACCTGCTCGCCTTCCTGGACAAGGAGAACATGGGATTGATGGACGGGGAAGGTTGGAGAGTGCGTCAGTGGGCGACTGCCCGCTTGGATGGCAGTGGGTTCTCGGCCGGTACAGTGGCCACCACCACCACCGAGGAGGACGATGAGGACAGATCAGTCCAGGAAGAGGAAAAGGACGACACCAGGAGCTCGAGCCCGGAACTGCAGAGACGACCAGTGTTGCCCACTGCGACCAGCGAACTCTCGGTAGAAGACGATACGCCACTCCAACGACGGGTTGTCTCCGAACCGCCGCAAGCTCAGCTGCCTGCGCAACCAACACCACAGCAACCACTACCGCAGACTACGTTTTCATTTCAGTCGAATCATGCATATCCACATGGCAACCACGACAGAGACATGGAAATGGATGGAAACAGCACCACTTCTGTACAGGCTTACGCACCAACATCTGTTCCTTCTGCAGAAAATGCTGTCCGCATAATACCGCGATCTACCCGCTCTAATCGACGCTCTAACCACAACCGACGAGCAGCGAGTGATAACCGCACTCCGACTTTAAACTTCAACCTGGGATCAGCATCTGGCACGAAGCGGAAAATACCCTTCCCCGACTTCTTCGACATTTCTGGTATCAACGACAACGGAGACAGGAAAGACGATGGCAGGGACAGAGGAGGAAAGCGGAGGCATGTGTGAAGGACATTTTACCGCGCATGACCAACATTGTGCTTGATTGGGACAGAGCATGTTAGCATTCCAAGCTGTACTCTCTTTAGTGCATAGGAGTTTCATGTGCATGGGAAATGCTGTCATTCGAAGCGAGCGAGGAGTACAGGTCTTTGGGTCTGAGGACTGCATCTTTTGAGGTGCGTTTGTGGAAGATGCATAGGACTGGCGATTCTGTCCTTTCGAGGAGTACTGAGGAAGGAGACCCTGGAAGCACTAGGCAGAAAGGGGATCATTTTGCATTTGCATTGTAGAGGTGGAGTCTTGTCGTTATTGTCTTTTTGAAAAGATACCCAGGGATGTTTCGCAGACAACGAAACCAAATGAGAATTTTCTATGTTTTTAACATACTTTGCGCCCTCTCGCGTTCTTATTTCTGTCGTCGTGGTGGTGAATTAGATGACCTATGTAGCTTTTCGCATGGACACGTGGGTGACATCTTTCGGACAGCATGCTGATCTTTCAGCCAGGCATAATGAAAGACTGGCAACACGGGCAACTTAAAAAATGGGATCGTACAATGTATTTCATAAAAGCATAGCCATATGGCGTTTATTGATTCGCCATTCCGGATCGCTCGTCGCTAATTCATCATGCCACGTAACATTTTGAGTACGTTTCGTGGCCTTTGCTCTCATTCGAGCAGTACAGCAGAGGAGCAGTCTTATCTCAGACCCGCAGAGCGTGACTCAAAGCATCCAAAGAACTCTCGTATCTGTACTCGTTGTCCATTCGTGAGTAAACCCCCTCTACTTCTTCTTCGGCCCCAGCATAGGCTGGCCAATGTTACTCCCCGTCAACCGCACGTTGGCAGCTTTCTGAATCTTCAGCACGGCGTCCATGGCAGGGAAGTCGGCTCCTACACGTTCCAAAGCGGCGACGACAGCCACATCGACGTTGGCTTTGCTGGCGAGATCCTTTTGCGTCATGGTCGCTCCCTTTTGGTTTTTGAGCTGGGTGCGGGCTTGCTGGAGGGCTTTGGCGACATCGTCGGGGACTTTCTTCGTAGCGACAGGGCCGTCGGCGCGGTCGACTTTGGTGAGTCGTTGACCTTCGGGGTTGCCAGAGGCCTGTGGTTGAGAGTGTTAGGAATGTTGCAGGAAGGGACTGTGGTTTGTAGAGCTTACGTTTGCGGTTGAGTACTTCTTCTCTGTGGCGAGGATGGCGCCGCTGCGCTGGGCGGCGTTGAGTGCGCTTTTGCCCTTGATGGTGGTCTCGCGTTGGGCGGTGCCTGGTCCGCGGACCTTGCTGCCAATCTTGGTGGTGGTCTCCCAGTCCGACATTGTGCTGATGGTGGGGTTGTGGGTGTGGTGTAAGTAGTTGAATTCGGTCGCTCAATTGCCGCTGGCTGTTCCAAAGGTATATGTGGGAGAGGTGTCGCTTTGTGGAAGTGTCGCGTGAGGATGTTTATGTCGAGAATAAAGTCCGTTGTTGGCGGCAAATGATGAGTCTTGACCAGGCGAGCCCAAAAGTGAACCGCAGCTTCCATGACGTTCGATTGGCTCGCGCGTCCGTGCGCCCCTGCTTATTCACCGCCGCCGCCACCGACTGCTGAGTGCAGTTACCGCACACCACCACTAACTCCTCGGATCAAATCACGCGTGACTTTCACACGCGACTTCCACGCGGCTGCCGATAGTCTGGCCGTTCAGCTGACCAAGCCAGCGGAGCGAAGCACATTCTCACAGCATTGAGTCCAATGGCTTGAGACGCCAAGGATGTAGACATTGCATAGCAAGAGGCCTAGAAGGTCTCACGTACTGCGGCAATCATCATGCTCCAAGCAATCTTCTATGCGCGCTTCCACCCTGAGCGCGGGCCCAGTGTCATCCACCAATATCCCCCGAATACAATCAAGTCCTCTGATCCCATCTCCAACCCACCTCTGATCGTTTGGAGTGAAGTGTCCTCGTACATCATCGCTCCTTACGACCTCTGCAATTCCCCACTGTCCATATGTAACAATGGCCATCGCATTCTCGGATATCCCATCAGCCTGGAACATGAAGACTACGACCGAAACCGATTCACATTCAACGTTTGCCTTGTGCTGGACGAAGACGAAGATGCGAAACCATGGGAACAAATTGTCAAGAAAATTGCAAAGTTTTGCGTTGCACTGGAATGGGAAGGTTGTGTCTTGCAGCACGAAGAAGATCATCCCGGTCGGAATTTGTCTGGGAAGGAGGATACTTCTGTCGAGGGCGGCGTGCAGAAAGGTAGCGTGTTCATGGTGTTGGAGAGAATCTTCGAGGATTTGAATCATTACGGGGAGACATGCACCCGAGTGGATGGCGTGAAGGGGGAAGATGGACTGTATGTCTTGAACTTGAGACTGGAGACGGAGAAAGATTTTGCGAAACAGACGCCAGAGAGGGTTAGGAGTTGGGATGTTCCACTGCTGGTGAGAAATCTTCCGGATCCGGGCGAGTGGACGTGGGATTTGACTTTGCAGAGGATGTATGGTTTTATTGACGGCATCAGACACGTGAAAAAAATCGCCGAGCTAGCCGATGTGGAAATCAAGCTGGTCAAACGTGCAGTCAAGGAGCTGGTGTATCACGGACGAGCGGTCTTGCTGGATGTTTTCCACTTTCAAGCTATATATGCTTGTACGCCAGAAGTGGTAGACTTCTTTCAAAATGAAGAGCTGCAGGATGAGTGTCGGAAGTATATCGCCATTCACGTGGAGTCGGAACCTCAGAAACAGCAAGACGGCCGCAAATCCGAGACGAATGGCAAAGAGAAGAACACTTTGCCCTCCCGCGAACAAATAATGGCACTATACGCCGACCTGCAAGCGGGTCTGCAACTACAAGAATACTGCCTCACCCACAAGACTCAGCTCGCCAATATCGATATTCGCCGACTCATCAGTTTCGGGCTCCTGAAAGGCTTCCTACGCCGTATCCACAAATACGCCTTCTCCTCATCCCATCCTCTCCATCTTCCACAACGCTCCCTTTCACCCGTCCTCTCCCGTCGATCCGCCGGCACCACGCAGAAAAGTTTCCGTTCAGGCCACACAGCGACAACGCGGTCCGGTGATGACGCCGTGCGAGAGTTTGAACGCGCCTGGCGTAAAGCCGCTCTGACGTCGGGCTGGGCTACACCTCCTTCGGGACCTCATCCAAGTTCATTGAGTAAAAGTCAGCGAAGTGCAGATCAGGTCCGCTCTGAAGAGGATGAAAGGCTGAGGAGTTTCCTCGATGGGGAGCATTGTCTGGATGCGATTTGTGTGGAGATGGGTTTAAGCGAGAAGAAAGTTTTGGAGAGGTTGAGAGGGTATGGGAGGAGTGGTGAGGTGGTCCTATTCAACAAGTGAGGGCACGGTACAACATCATGGATGCATTCGATGCCACCAGACGAAATTTGTACAAGCTGCGATGCTAGAGTGAGATGGTCGACCGCGGAAGACTGGGTGGCAGGAAAGGACTGCATGATCCAAAGTCTGACTGCAGCAATTAGGGGCGCTTGACGAAGTCGGGCCGAGCGTGTACACTGTAGTCTACTGGGACTCTCCACTGGCACTTCATTCGCGATAGGATGAGTGGATTTGCACAGACACAAACAGCAGCATTGACTCACAGCGACTGAAGCTGCCAGGATGGACGTATGCGTGTCAATGTTGACGGCAAGAAGATGAGCCGTGCTCCGGGATGCTTCAGTGGTTATACCTCAGCGCATGACAGCCTGAGTCGAAAGAATCACGACAGACAAACTTAAGAATGTGATGCGAAAGGTAGTAAATGCATACTGTGACAATTCGTCATATATCGTCGATGTTCTCGGACCTATGTTCAAAGTTCACGAGACAAGCCAAAAACAGTAATCGTTCGTCCACTATTGTTTCAGCATAAAAGCAAGAACGAGCCATGACAGTGTGAAGAACTTGACGGTCTCGAAGTATGTACAGACTGACTCACAAAGGAACGACCACAATGTACATCGTAGGATTGTGAGAAGATACGATTTTCATTTGATTTTGGGTTCATTAGACCGTACAGCCGTAACTAATATACAAGTGTCATGTTAAAGTACAGAAAGTATCCTTTTCTTTCCTGTCCATTCCAATCCGATTCATATCACATCAAGAAGTCCTGTGCATAATCCTCTTGATGCGCCGCGACGAGGGTTTCTGTTCCACCCCGCGACAGCAATTTTCCTTGCTGTGTGTACCGACGATTGTCGTCGTACTGTTCTCTCGTTCTAACAAACCAAAAAGGCACAAAGAGGTTCCGTAGGTCGCTTAGACCATACCCTCAGCCTTTTGGCGGTCAAGGCGCTTCTGCACCATCTTGTGTGGAGTGAAAAGTTGTTTGAGGCCGAACCATGGGGTGTTGACTGGGGTCTCGCCAGTGTAGACAAAGGCGTCGTAGAGGAAGCCACCGACGGGGCAGCCAACAAATGGCCCGACGATTGGGATCCAGAAGTAGTAGTCTCCCGCACTCCAGACATCGCGACCGTAGCCGACAGCTGCGGTGAGGAGACGTGGGCCCAAGTCACGGGCTGGGTTGATGGCGAAACCGGTCTGAGCACCGAATGCGATACCAATACCAGTCTGAAAGATTGTCAGTATTTGTGCGGCAGTGTGGCGTGCAAGATCATGAAACTTACCAGGGTGAAGAAGAGACAGAGTGGGAACCATGCACCAGAAGCCACAAACTTGCCCTTGTTCGAGTCATCCTGAAGGGCGAAGATGATGAAAACCAAGAGGGCAGAGCCGATGAATTGATCGAAAAACGCGCTCGTTGTGCTAATGCTTGGGCTTGGGTAGGTGGCGAAGATTCCGGCGGTGGCAGTCTCAGATGGAGCAACGCTGCGGGCACCACTCTCATAGGCGTTGATCAAGCCGATATAGTTTCCGTAGACGACGGCGGCAGCGGCGAAGGCACCGAGGAATTCAGCGAGCCAGTACATGGGCAGACGTCTCCATGGGAGCTTGCGGAACATGCAAGAGGCGAGGCAGACAGCAGGGTTCAGGAAAGCGCCGGAGTCACCGGCGATGTAAATACCCAACATCAAACCAATACCCCAGCCCCAAGTGATGGTCACCCAGGAACCAAATCCGTCGGCACCGGGAGCGGATGTGTCGTTTGCGGTGAGCAATGTCTGCGCAATGGAACCAGTACCTGTATTGATTAGCGGATAGATTGAACGAAACAGCAAAGTGGTATTTACCAAACAAGACGAGGACGAAAGTGCCCCAGAACTCAGCGAAAGGCTCCTTGAAGGCGATCTTGACCTTTGACCAGAAGAAGTGGTTGTGCTCAGCGTGGTCGAGCTCCTCATCGACAGTCGCCATTGGGGCAAGACCCATCCAGGCACGTGGAGTTTGCAAAGTTGATGATGCAGGGTGTTCCATTCTGGCGGACGAGCCAATGGACTCTGATCGATTCAATTCGTGATGTGGTGGCATGCCCGGAGAGGACATGCTGTCCTTGCCGTCCTTGTCTGACCATTCTCCTGAGCTGGAGTGGTTCAGAACACCACGTGGTGTCTGCTGCTGGTCACGGACAGCAGCATTGCGCAGCGCGTCGAGGTCCTGCTGCTGCTTTGTCGTGGTTGCCATGTTGTTGAGTTGAGTGCCTGCTGGTGAGGGAGGTATGGATACTGGCTCCAACATACAAGGCGGATGGGTCCCTGGGGTGGAAAAAGAAACAACCTCGCCGCGGCGAAGGAGTTATGAACAAGGTATACTGCTAAGGGAGAGATAGAGAAGGAAGGCTTGTTTGAAAGGACCTGCCTTTAATATCTAAAGAGCTCCCTGTTGGCTGCTTTGCTTCTCCAGCCTCTCGGGTCATGGCTAATGAAGCTATCAACCACAGATCTGGTGATTTGTAGATCCATTGCCATACAAACCTGAGGGTCGAGTCAGCTCGAGGACGACGTGAATGCGAGCTGGTCGTAGAGATCGGTGCTAAAAAGCGTCATCGGTCGATAGAGATCGGGAGCAGTGCTGCAGGTACAAGCCGCGCACACTGTCAGATCAGAGCAGACAAGCGCCGCTGACTGGAGGTGGCAGGAGCATAGGGACGACCACATCCAGGAACGAGTCGCTGGCGTTGAAAACAGACAGTAGCTGCTCAATGGGTTCGCGCGAAACCAACCACGAACGACAGAGCGTGCTATTAGCTTTCGCCTCCCGCACGGGGATGCGGGGACCAGCGACCAGAAGAGGTGATCTGTGAGTCGTGACTTGCATAGAGGAGCGCACTGGTCTGCATGTGTCTGGGCGGGATGAGCTGATGCTCCTCCACGCAGCATGAGTGCTTGGGCACCCACGCACCGCATTGATGCCATTGACGATACCTGTACAGCATTGGCGTGCGAAGGCGGAAGTCTGCAGAGTCAGCGCTTCGATGCGATGGAAGAGGTGAGGTCAGTGGGAGAGCTTGGGTATCCTAGCTTGCGCGCCGCCCATTCTTCTCCGCGACTGGGAACGCGCACTTGGCGGCGTCGTGAACATGTTTGACACGCTGTTGCACGCAATGCGATGCCATGCAGCAGCACACCGAGCACTTCTCTGCTGCTTCGCACCGCACTGCTGTCGCGCATCGTCATGGCTGGCGGTAGGAAGCGCGAGGACGTCAAGATCGCCGCGGCCGCTGGGTGTACGAGTCGTGTCCACGAGCAACCTCCTCATCGGCGTTGTGACATCAGTTTGGCTTGTGAGGGCAGCTGGCCGCCGACGTTCTCGGCAGAGATGCCGCGCCGTGTCATGGTCGAGCTGGCCGAGGGCGATGCCGATGCGGCGGAGGCCATTTTCGATGTAGTCTGTCTTGTGGGAACGAGAGCTGAAGTCGAGAGGTGAAAAGTGTGGTTCTGGTGCCTGAGGCCAACACGGACGGGATGAAGTCACCGATCCCGATCCCGATCCCATGGGTGGAGCGCGGCGCGTCTGGAGGCACGTCGCGTGTGTGGGACTTTGAACAACAGCACTCAGCAATCTGTCAATGCACTACAGCACCACCAACGCCACCAAACACCGCTGCCACCACCTGCACAGCATACTTCCTGTCCACGCCAGTACAACCACACTGACTGTCAAGGATCTATATATCGCATACACGGTTCGTGCAATTGAGCCGCCACGACCATACTCCCGACGCGTCCACATACACTTCGCTGCAGATCACGACGGCAACACCGCCAATGCCTGGACGGAAACGCGACACTCGCCACGTCCGGTAGCCAGCACACACACTCTGGCCTGCGCGTTGTAGCCGACCATGTATCTCCCACGAACCGACATCACGCGCCTCTACAGCAACCTTCTCAAGACCACCCATCCGTCCTCGTCTCCTGTACAGATCCTGACCTCACTTTCCGTCGACAGCATATGCGCTACGCGGATACTTGTCACTCTCTTCAAGCGAGACTTCATTCCCCACAAGATTCAGCCTGTCTCTGGATATGCCGATCTGCAAAAGTTTGGCCAGGACCTAGTGCTACCACTGACGCGACAACGGGGGGGTGATGGTGGGACAGTAGTATGCCTCGGTCTGGGAGGCGCTGTGGCTCTTGAGGAACTCTTGGGACTCGATGGCAGGACCGAGAATGGTGATATCGTCGAGGATGGCATGCAGAATCATGGCGTCGAGATCTGGGTCGTTGATTCTCATCGGCCGTGGAATCTGGAGAATGTGTTTGGTGTGTCGTCCGCAGTGCCCGAGGTCGATGGCGTTGCTGTGCAGCGTCCAGGGGTGCAGCAAGGTCGAATCAATCCAAGCTACAAGCCAGGCATGGGGGGCGTGATCGTCTTCGATGATGGTGATCTTGAGGAGCTGTTACAAGCTGAGAAAGAGGCATACTTTGCGTTACAAGAAATGCCCGAGATAACAGAGGACGACATCGCCCTTGTGGCCGATGATGAGGATGACGACGACGAGGAACAGCAGGACGAAGAGGGAGATCCGAGCGCGGGCCAGAAGCGAAAGCGTGGATCCGACTCCGAGGACGAGGATGACTACCTCTCAGATACTGATGGCGAAGATGGACGGCCGCGACGCCGACGACGAAGCAACTCGAGTACATCCATACCAATACCATCGTCACCCGGCGGCAATCCACTTTCAGGCCAGCTAGACATTGCGTCCACCCCCAAGAACATGCCGTCTTCTCCACCCAAGTCGAAAGAGCCGAGTAAGAGGCAGAAGATGAAACAGTTGCTTCTCTTGAGACGAAAGCACGAGGGCACACTTGACAAATACTACGACGCAGGCACGAGTGGCGCCGAGCCGGTGAGCAGCATCATGTATTCACTCGCATCAGAGCTGGGCCGAGAAGAGAATGAATTGCTCTGGTTGGCCATCGTTGGCATTAGTGCCATGCTCCTGTCACCATCTGGAGCTGGGCCTCGGATCAATTATATGCGCATAGTCCTCCAAGACGAGGTGCGGCGTCTTAATCCCATACCAGAGTCAGAGCTTCTCAAATCGCAAAGCGCAGAAGCCACGATTCCCACAACGGCACGCAGTCCTACCGACAACGGCATTCGTCTCTCGCCCGAACCACGCTTTCTCCTCATTCGCCACTGGAGCTTATATGACGCGATGCGGCACTCGCCTTATCTTGCTACCCGCCTGCACCTGTGGAGTGATCAAGGGATGAAGCGCTTGCACAAGCTTCTGGCCAAAATGGGCATCAGCCTCGCTGAGGCGGGTCAAGGCTACCTTCACATGAACACTGATGTCAAGCAGACGCTTCGCAAACGCATTCTCAGATGGGCCGCTCAATACAACCTGGAGGGTCTAGTGCCTGGGGACAATGGCCCTCGCGGTATGGAGAATTGGGGTTTCGTTCGATCGTGGGGATGGGCAGGCACGCTGTCAGCAGAAGACGTTGCGATTGTGGTTGGCGCGATACTTGAGGTTGGTACCAATCACTCGATCTTCCCAGACCTAAAGTTCGAGAACAGGCCCAGCACGGACTTCAACTACAATGCTCGAATGCGCAACTTACCTACGCCGCCGCACAGCTCAGATGACGGCATGGACTCGTCCTTTCACGATTCCTCGGACGTGCCTGACTATGTCAGCCAGCGCTTCTATCGCGCTTACGATGCTCTCGAACCTCGCGTCGGACTCAAGACCTTGCAGAAGAGCATACCAGCTGCGCAGGATCTGTACAGAGCTATACTTCGCGTCGGTTCGTATCTCATCAGCAAGAAAGTCCTGCGGCATCTCCGGTCCTTCCGTATCGGCGTCGTTCGTGAAGGATCAGACTTGCATGTATTCACCCATCCTGGCGCTCTCGTGCGGCTGGCAAGTTGGGTTGCCGAGGCCGTTGCTGTACTCGAAGCCGAAGCCGGAAAGAAAGCTCGCAAGGGAAAAGACGAAGCACTTGTGCTTGGTGCTCTTGACGAGAGCCGCTCGGTCTACGTTGTAGTCGGAATCGGCGGTGGACCGGGGTGGAACGGCAGCGGCAAGAAGATTCGATCAAAAGCCGAAATCAAAGAACGCGAAGAGAAGAAGAAACGAAAAGAGGCTGAGCGGGTTGTGAAGCGTGCGGAAGCCGCGAGGAAGCGAGAGGAGCGTAGGCGTCTGCGACGAGAGCGCAATGCGGCAAACGGTCTTGATTCAGACGATGATGAGGATTCTGAGAGCGAGCCCGAGACTGAGGACGAGGAATCTGACTCCGACGCTGATTCTGATGATGAAGAACTTCCAGCAGGTCGAAAGAAGGTCGGACCTACGAATCGTTTTGGCCAAGCATTTCAAGAAGTGGTCGAGCAAACAGGAGCGAGAGTCCGAATCGACTCTTTCGAACACAGCGTCGTGGAGGTCAAGAAGGAGGATTTCTCAGGCTTTCTAGAAGCTCTGAGCTCGAAGACCGTGGTTTCGTGAGGAGGCAGAAATGATGGGTCTGTTGTTGGGGTTCAATGATAGCGTTTCACGATACTGGGCTGCACAGCTTCTGTTTGAGATTTTGCATAGGGCATCGCATGGCGGGCGAAGGGCGTTCTGGAAGCGCGGTATGAAGACTCCTGAGATACACAGCTGATTCCTACTACTATTATGACGACGTTACAGGAAGAGAAGAAGCATAGATGTAAGGAAGCATGGTATTGAAGCATCTTTTCGATCTGGAATTCTCACGCGCTCACGTCAGGTGGCTCCAGCACAAGCTAAGCACAACTGACAATAGCGAATAGATCCCATCAACGACGATCAACATCCTCGGTCTCGCTTTCGCCGCGAATGATTTGATTTGGACCTCGTACATCCTGGAGAGAAATACGAAGTGTGCATAAAACTTTGACGGGATGCCTGGGTAAAGTTCGCGTGGCACTATCCATTCTTGGTGTAGAATGGTGGAACGTCCCAGCGGGCTAGCGTCGGATATCGTAAAAGATCGACCTCTGCTATTGTGCTCTCTCATCCAGAGGAAATACGAAGGAGAAGTCGACGAACGACTGTTGAATGTGTAAGGTTACGGAACGAGTCCTGCTGACACTCGCTGACGATAAGCAACGCGCGACCACAACAAGGTCCATATTGGAGAGTTTTGCGACATGTTCACAACATCTGTCGTCGGTGGCACCCACACCGTGATGCTTGGCTAGCGGATAGGGCGCAAAACTACTGCTTCGATTCGCTCCTTCGGCAAGAGATCAGCGTTCTTTCCCTGCCTATTCTTTGGCGTCCGAGGCACTTTTGCTCACTACAGACAAGACATAATAGCAGTAGCGATGCGCCGTCTTTGCAAAGTTGTCAGGTCCACTGTTGTTAAAATTCCAACATGCGTTTCGATACTGGTCTTGCTGCCCTTGGGCTGTCCATTGTCGCAGTGAACGCATCACCGATCGTTGGAAACGTTCTATTTCCGCCAACGAAGCCAAGGACAACAGGTATGTGACTTACTGCCGTGCGTTCCAATAAGAAATATACTGATGTCGATACAGTCTCACAATCCTTATATGATGCGCTGATCTTCTATGGCCGTTATGCTTCTACCTACACCACAGCACCATGCAAGAATCCACCCGAGGGAACTGTCGTCCAAGGTTTCGCCAACGCAGACCCAACAACTGAAATGACTCTCTTCCGCGATGATGCCAGGAAACAACTCATCATGGCCTTCCCAGGCACTGCATCTCTCCAAGACTTCGTCACCGACCTCTCAGCACAACAGGTCCCAGCCACAATCGCAGGAGTCAATTGTCCCGAGTGTAAAGTCCACCAAGGAGTTCTGAAATCGTGGAACGCTATTCAACCCGAAGCTCAAAAAGTGTTGGACGAAGCTCTCACCGCATATCCAAGCTATGAACTTTTCCTCGTTGGCCATTCTCTCGGTGGAGCTCTCACGAAGTTCGCTTACGCGAGTTTGAAGAGTCAGGGATACGATATTTCTGCTGCGTATTCGTACGGAGAATTCAGGACGGGAAATCAGGCTTGGGCAGATTATGTTGACGGACTTTCCGGGAATACCGATGATAATCAAGGACCATATTACCGTGTGACGCATGCTGATGATGGTGTGCCGCAAGTTCTCAGCCCTCTGCAAGGTTACAGGCACTCAAGGAGTGAGTATTGGTTCCAGAAGGGTGCCGACGGTCCTGCGACTACGTTTCGGTGCTACGGACAAGAGCCGAGCGATTGTAAGTGATTGAACTGAAATCGAGCGTCGAATGCTGTGTCGCTGACTTTGTTTCAGGCAACAACTCGCAGTTGGCAATTGGTGTTTTTGGTATCAACGCTGCTCATATTTTCTATCCTGGTATCAATGTTACAGGGTGCGGCTTGTAGAGTGATGAGGATCAGATGTGTAAATCCCCTCCGGGATTCCTCAAATGCACAACGGATATCATCGAACTTGTTACCAATTCGACTATGCCTCCCCGACACTGCGTCGATACCTCTCCGCCCGCCAGAATCAAGCTCGTCGAGCAGAGATGTCAGCCAGATCATGATGCGCAAAGCCGACACGATAGTTCTCCGGCGAAGGCAAGTGATGGAGGTCTTTCCACGATGTAGCCAATGTCTGAGGCTGATTGCCGTTGTAGGCGTTGACTTCGTAATCATTTGCCAACATCAGCTCTTCGAGTTCAATTCGCAGTTCTCTTGGTCCAATACGTTCAGTTGGCGTTTTCTGGATACATGCCTCAATGAGCTTGATGAGCCCTTTGCTGTAGCATTCGTGGTAGGATTTTATTTTGCGTTGGCTGCAAGGTGTCAGTCGGATATGTAGAGTAGGATTGCGAGATGCTTCGCTCATGACTCACTCATCTGGGCCATCAAACGGACAATGCCTGAGATTCATGCCAGTCTTTCGGACGAGCCAATACATGGTCATCCCAATACCTGCTCACTAATTAGCAAAATACCATCGAACCCCAGCTATGCGGACTCACCGTAGATATTTGACCGACTCAAGATCTGTTCGTCATTGCCTACTTCCCATTTTGAATACTTTGTGAGCGAATCGATGAGAACTGTGCTGTCGATTTGTTCCGGGGCACGGAACCATGGTGTTCCTGCATGCTGCTCTGCGAACAGGAAAGGATCACCTTGAGCGTACTTTGAAGTTCCGATGGCAAGCCCGAAGTCAGCCTTGTTTCCAAGTTAGCAAGCAGCGTGAACAGACATTTTAGGGCGTACAAACGATTCGAGGCAGAGGATATGCAGGGAACCTGCCCGAGGTATTTGGCTCGAGGAAGATGTTGGCTGCGTCAATCTGTTAGCGGTATACACAGCTGTCCATGAAGTTCTACGAACCTGGTTTGATGTCTCGACTAGCAAAATGGTCAGCACATAGCGAGATCCAAACTTTGTTGCTACTACTCACTGCACAACTTCTTCATGCCAGTCATCTGCGCTACTATCTTCTATAGTGCCTTTTTCCATGATAATGCAGGCCTCAGCGAGTTGTAGGAATAGATATCTCAACCAAGACTCGGGCAT
Organism: Cercospora citrullina; assembly: GCA_013365195.1. Classification (NCBI taxonomy): domain Eukaryota; kingdom Fungi; phylum Ascomycota; class Dothideomycetes; order Mycosphaerellales; family Mycosphaerellaceae; genus Cercospora; species Cercospora citrullina. The sequence goes on from JAASFF010000310.1 coordinate 394,264, forward strand.
TGGAAGCCAAGTTTCCTGATGCTTCTTGCATAGGCCATGCAAATCGCCCAGGCCGCAGTAGTGGCTACCAAAAAAGTCAGTGAAAAAATACAAGTATCCATTCTAGCCAACACACTTACGTGTAAATGTTGATCTCGCGGAACTTTTCGTCGATATTCCATCCTCGGAGACGAACAAAGTAAACAGATGGTTCTGCCTCGCCACACTTTTTAGTAAAATATGCTTCGTTTGAAACTTGTTCGAGCTCTCCATTATTATTCACGGCACTATGCCACCATCTGTCGTCATCCCATGATGCCTGCGTTTTGTACTCGACTTTTCGGACGACGCGCTGCACCAATGTAAGCAACTCAATTTTACCTGATAGCTTTGCAGTACTCACATCCTCGATCATGTTGGTAGGAGTATGTCGGACCCAGAGACCTGTTGTATTAATCCCGCTGGTGAAAACTTGTACGCAACTCCACTGTCCGTCGGGAAACAACTCGGTATTGAGCTCGTCCTTTTTGAAGGCGTCCCGCAAGCTATCAACAATTGTCGTGGCCGTCCTCTGAGCCTCTTTGAGCGTGTTTTCGGCAGTGAGCCGCGTCCTAGTGATCCAGAGGTCAAAATGAGCGTTCAGCACATGGTTTGCGAGGCAGTTCCGCAGTCTTTCCACAGAATCGATCAGGGCATTTTGACTTGAGATGACTTTGCGACAATGTTTATGATGGTCCCTGTACAGCTCACGTACACGCGCGTCGGCCACAGTGGCATCATCGGCCGCTGTTCTAGTGCTAACAGGATCATTTGGATCAGCGCACAGTATTTGAGAGACAAGCTTCTCCCAGCTTCAAGCTATTTTCGACCTCACTTACGCATGGTTCTGCCAGGCCACTTTCTCACTCTCGGCCTTCCCGCGAACTCGCTCGTACGTTTGGATGGCGTTCAAAGCGTCGTGCCCCGCCCGGCGACCAGCCAATCGAGTGTTCCAGAAATTGACCCAATTCGTTATGCCAACCGGAAAAATGTCTTGAAGTGGTCAGGATGGGTCTCAAGTATCCAGGCACGTTGTACTTACAGTTTTGGTTTTGCCATTCAAAGCCTTGCTGCTCAATGGCTGTCATGAAGTGGGCAAAACTTTGTGCTCCAAAAGTCGCCATTTTGTGGAGCTAGGGCACTCGTGCGATGTACTTTGCATGAGCTTGAGTGCTGCGCCTGAATACTGCAATATCATCATGGGAGTAACGAGTGCCGAATCCGGACGATCTTGTTCTGCGTTGCCCATTGTTCCTTTGTTCCGAAGAATGCATATTCATCGCAACGCCAGGAATTGACATCATAGGGCTGCTGTCATGTTGAAAGCGAGATGAGGTCGCAATCTGCCAAGACTTTTGTCCCAGGGGCCAGCACTCTTGCTCGTCAACGATGCTTCCTTTTGCGCTCAACACGGACAAAGAGCAGCTCACAGCCCTTGTCGTGCGAGTTTCGCACCATAATTCGGATACAAATTGACTGTGGCGTTCACACAAGGTGCAAAAAGGACAACTTCGCCCGAACCAATGGACCTCTCATGTCCAACTTCAGCGGAAGCAACGAAAAACAATGAGACAAGCATTCAAGTGAGATAGGCCAATCGTCAAAGTATACTGATTCCAGAGTTTCATAGAAGAGATGAAAGAATCGTAGTGTTAGGACAATCAGGTCAAAATTTCAGAATCTATGGGATGTAGAACGGATCACCTACCAGTTTAATTAGCTGCAGGAGCAACGGCAAGCCTTCTTACATCAACGAGCATGACTGCTGGCTGTCGACACGTGCCTGTGCCTTCGCCTCTTTGTAAGCAAGATACGCAACCAAGTCCAGCACAGCGATAGACAGCTGATCGAGTTCAGGAGTCAAGAAGTCTGGAAGCACAGCGCGGCGCCCGTGGCTCCTTCTCCACTCGCGATGTAGCTCGCGCATGAAGTTTGTGCTGACATCGGAAACTGTTACATATCTCTGATCTTCGTGATGTTGAGCCACAGTCTCAATGTGTGCGATGATCTCGTCCCATTCTGCAACTTGGCGTTCGTTCCATGCGCGACCGCCAGATAGCTGGGCTCGAGCACGAATCAGAGCTGCGAGAGCTCGGATGGGACCGCGAAGTCGATCGATTGAAGGAATTACTCCACGACCAGCGATTGGGATTGTGTAATTTTGTCCGTTCCGCTGACGGATGAGACGGAGGATACCATCTGTGGTACGAGCTTGTCTGCTGCGAAGAAATTCAATAGCAATGCTGTACGGGTCAGTGGTCGTTGCTTCGTCGCGAGTAGTTGGATTTGCAAAGGAACGCGCAAGCTCCCAGATCTGATCCCATTCATGTGCGATCGGGTCAGTAGCGGCAGGCGGCTGTTCACAGAAGAGTACAGCTCTGCACACCGGGCAGCTGCATTGAGATCCTGCAGCTCCGATTAGCCACTCTTCGATACATGATTTGCAGAAGATGTGGTTCGCTGGGCACGTGATCGCAACGGGTTGTCGGTAATTGTCGTAGCAGATAGAGCAGTCTTCTTGAGGTACTGGAGTCACCGGCTTCAAGCCAGTAGCGAGAAATTGTGCGAGAGTGGTCATGGTCTCGGAAGCGTAGACTGTTGACAGCTCTGACCCTTCTTGTGATAGATCTTGGGGGCCTGTTGAATTGTGAGCCAAGGTGTATGAGCACTTACCGTTTCCAGAACGATATGATTGAGCTAGCAGTGCTTCCAGGTTGTTCATGCTCGACAATTATATTCTCTGAAGACAGACAATGGCATAGTAACTACAAAGCCGTCATTGTACACCTCCGTCTTTGTTCGTAGACTATCCGTACAATGAAGAACAATTGATTGTACTCAAAAGTCAGCTTGGCCGTTGCAACCGCTTTGTCCCTACTGGAAAGGCTCAACGAGTTCTCCGTGTTGTCTCTATTGCTCCGGAGAGAATGGCGCCAGTCTTGGTGCACCAGCTGCAATGTCATGAAACGCACGCTCAGTAGAGACTTGTGTCGATCTGCTCAAGGTCTAGATCTCCATTCCTGTACCTTCTGTACGCAAGTCCAGACTGCATCGCGGATGAAATGGTACTGACTCTCGCCTCCTGCCGAGCATACAGCAATGTTCTGACTGCGAGCCTCATGGATAGGAGCGATACAGATGCGCTCCAACAACTTCATTTCACTGCGGTTACATTGTTAGCCAAATAGAACGTGGATGGGAGTATGACGAAGTCAGCCTTACTTCCAGTCGGTCCTCAAACTATCCCTTTCCATGAACCCTTGTGTGTCCATGATGACTCCTCAATGCGCCGAAACAACCTCCGTATTCCTTGCTAGTCTGTGGAACAGCTCTTGTGCTAAACTCAAGGTGCTCATGATAGCTTGTCATGATCCAGTCCACACCAGTCGTGTTATTTCCCTACTTCCGAAGAGACGACCCAATGGCCGGGAAGCCATAAGAACCTCATCCATGGCTAGGGATGTTGACGCATGTTTATGACAATAAGGTTGACATCTTAAATCAGATCCAGAGAGTCAATTTTGAAGTCGATCGTGGGCCGTGGCTGACACGGCAGGCTGGAATGATTGTCTAGTGCTTGGGTTCAGGCGCTGGACGACAGCATGGAGCATGAGGAGCCGTGAGTCTGTCAATGCTCTCAACTGTACTCGAGACTGTATGAACAGTGACCAGATCCTCACTACTCGAGTTGTGGCAGCTTTGGGCAATCTCTAAATGTCAACGTCGAATTTGCAGCAACGCGGGCAATTCTCTCAGAAAGCCCTCGGTCTGGTTCTGTTGGCCCTTCCGCTCATCGCAATACCTGCCACTGTCGCAGCTAACGAAGTGCTTTTGAACACAGTCTCGTACTGCTCGACTTTGACAGCTTGCCGAAATGGCTGACGTCGGATACGATGAAAGGCGAAGGCTGTGCCTCCAAGCCAGATGCCGAACAGAATTTGATACTTCCAGCTATCTAGACGCTCGAGAGCTTTGGCCTGAGAATTGGATGAAAGATTGTCCATGTTGGATGAAATTCTAAGTGAGTTGGAGCGGAGGGTTGTTGTCGGAGTGAGAGCAGGAATGCAGAAGCCTGAGTGAAAGAACGACGCGTCGATGATGTAAGTGTGAAGCTATGAGTAACGTGCAGCACGACTGCGTACTTGTGAGAACATCTTTGCCCGGAAGCTGCACGGGTATGCTTGCACGGCTCTGAATGCAATTGCCCATCCTTTCTGTAGCAGAAGTGCAGAGGAAGTGACTATGCCATATCTAATAATGCAAGAATTTCCTCCATTGAAGGAATACCTGCCATCATGATAGATGAGATCACGAAGCTACTCTATCAAAGCAAGCAAGAATATTGCAGACACCAGGGACTCACATGGCCGATCACACAGATCAGCAGACGTGCTCTTTGAAAAATCCTCTCTCGTATTTTCCATTGCCTTGTAGCCCGACCAAAATGTTGACAACTCACAAATCTGCCTGGTTCAAAATTACAGTCGTCCAACCCGATTTCAAGCGACGGACACTCTTATCCAATTCGCAACACAGATCGGAGCCCATTTTCCTCTGTCGAGCATCTTGATAGTCTATCGTCCTACTCAAATGATGTCCCGCTTCTTCTAGCACCTTCGCAATCGCGACATCGACCAGATAATTCGATTGTGCATAGAGATCTGGCCCAACGATGTCAAGCCGTGGTCTGAGCCTAAATGGAAGAATTTCTCCCGTTTCCGAAACGAGTGAGAGGTTTACCATGGAGACTCGTCTATGGCCTGTAACCGCGTGGCTCATCGTGAAGTCCAGGCGTAATGAGGCGAAACTTGGATTTTGAGGAGTCCGAATGTGGAGTTGCCTGTATGACAAAATAGTGTTCTGATCGGAGATACTGTATGAGAACGGCTTCCAATAGTTCCAAAAGACTTCCGAACGGATCTTCTTGTGTTCGTATAGACGGCGTGTTTCTCTACGCATTCGATGGCAGACACGGTAGAGCTCAGAGGGCAATTGGCCAGGCGCATCAGTATTCGTCAACGCTTCTTCGTATATCATGTCTCTTATCTCCTGGGGCAGGCTCCACATATTGATCTGTTGGCCTTCGCGGAGCTGCATGCTTGTTGACACCATGCTTAAGGGAGAAATGCTGCGGAGAAGTTTCGATGATTGCGGTGATTCCCATATCGAGTTCATGAAAGCATATGCGCGCAGACCTCCATATATACCCCGCGAAATGCATCTAGTACTTTGGTAGGGAGTCTCAGATCTTAGTTGCCAAGAATGAACAACCACGGTCTTCACAACGTTCGCAAGCAGTCCGTGCTCGATCACTATAGGATCTGGCAGACTCCGTGTAGTTCGCGCTACGGGTTGGCAAGTCGTTCACGGCGCGTGTTGGTTTCTGGTATGCGTATACGTCAAGCCTGGAGTTTGGCAAATCCATGAGGCAGAATCTCTGGACCTGGATTCCATATCACAATAGACATACCTTGCACTAACAGTTCCAACCCCCAATTTGCGCATGACCTTTTGATCTTCTTGGCCTTCCTTGGCCTAACCTTTGTTGAAACAGCATACGCGCATGTCTCCCAAACATTCACGCGGCTTCTTCCCCATTGTCGAGATAGGACGTAGGATGAGTTGGATATCGTCCCCGCATCCACAAGCACAACTTGAACCCGTGCTTCTGCTGGCATTCCATGAGGAGACATCGGGCTAGCATTCGTGCACATTTGGCCTCACAACCGTTATCGGCACCCGGGGTCTAGTCGTTACTACTGCGAACTGGCAACCGTCGCAAGCACCAGCATCGAACCTGGTCAAGATATCACGCTCATGGCGTCCAGTCAGACGGTATAAGGCTTTGTCATCCGTGATAAACCACCGTTTGGTTTGGGCCCCACTGCGGGGACAGAAGACTTGACATGGTCGTAGGACAAGAAAGTGGGGGTAGATGGGAGGCATCGCGGAAGGTCTGATCTGAGCGATGCGGACCGGAATATGCTGTGATCTGCGGGTCGATGATTGTTTCTGCACGAACCGTAGTAGGACAACAGGAATTGACCGAATAGAAAGAGAAGCGGGGCACCTGCGAATGCATCAACGTGCTTTTCGTTACAGTATAGTTCGTCTATCTAGTTCATGCAGTTCAGCATGTGTTGAACGCCATCGCTTTTTGCAAGTGTCCTCGCGCTCTCTCTAGAGGTTCGTGAGGAGTGGCATGCCGTAGCAAATTGCCATCGTGAAATGCTCAAGGGATGAAGAAAGTACACCAACCGCTAAGCCATGTCCGTCGCCTGGTCCGTGTGACCTTGCTGCCATCTCAGCTGCGGGCAGTCTTGCGCGTGCGCTGTCCCGCTTACGTGCAACCTCCATCCTGACCTGATGCTTAATCGTGCCGTGACTTCGTAAGTTGTGATTGTGCCCAGTATCTACAAGTCTGGGTCCTCCTCGTCTGGGAGTGGCATGTTGGCCGCGTCTGCCATTTCCTTCTGGTACTGCTCCATGGCGGCTGGATCGACCGAAACCTCCGGTGGTGCGAGAGCTGGTGCTGCGACGAATTCCTGCGATCTGGTCAGTACATGCTTTCGATACCCTTGTGTCGCGCCATATCACGTACCAGAGACTGGTTGCCGACGAGCTTGCGAGCGAGCCACAGGAATGGCTTCTCGAAGTTGTAGTTGGACTTGGCCGAGATGTCGTAGTACTGGAGGTTCTTCTTGCGGTGGAAAGTGATGGTCTTGGCCTTGACCTTTCGCTCCTTCACATCGACCTTGTTTCCAGTGAGAACGATCGGGATGTTTTCGCAAACACGGACGAGATCGCGGTGCCAGTTTGGCACGTTCTTGTAGGTAATGCGAGATGTGACATCGAACATAATGATACCGCATTGACCGTTGATGTAGTATCCATCACGGAGACCACCAAACTTCTCTTGACCGGCGGTGTCCCACACATCGAACTGGATCTGGCCGAGGTTCTAGGTGGAGAGTCAGTAGCCGCTCGTGGACGTATCGCAAATCCAGTGGTATTACTTACTGTGGTGAAGCCAAGTGGGTGGACCTCGACACCAAGTGTTGCAATGTACTTCTTTTCGAACTCTCCGGTCAAATGGCGCTTGACGAATGTGGTCTGGAAGATTTGTTGTCAGTATCCTTCTGTTGTTGCTGCCGCCCTTGCTGCCGCCATCCTCCACCATAGCAACCTGAATACCCTGCCAAATCTTTTGCACGCGTAGTATGACCCACCTTTCCAGTACCTCCGTCACCGACAAGCACGAGCTTGAAAGTGGGAGTCGCCTGAGCCTCTGCCATATTTGGCGGTCGGTGTGTGTTGTAAGGTTGTGAGATGCGCGCTGTCGCGAGCGTTGCAGTAATCGACGGTCGAGCTTTGTTTGTGGTCGAGTCCGACGAGAGAGAGGTTATTGAAGTGCAGGAGTGACTGGCACAAGAGCTTGTTGAGTGTTTGCGAAGGAGTGATTTTACGCCCAAAGTGCACGGTCCAATCGGTTACTTCCGCCACAGTTTCCAGAGGCAACTACGAGCACCCCGCGCCAAGTGATTACATCAGTCTTCTGCTGATGTTCACCTCAGGCATCAACTTCACATGCCCAACACATGAGTGACTGGACTTTGCCAACACAATCAACACGATGAAGTGGCTGCTACCCAAGCGCTGCTGTACACGTGTATTTCCATCTTCTCTGCTTTGAAATTTCATCAGCTGTGACACCATCGCAGCCCGATGCCTAACCAGCAACATTTTCCGCAACCTTTTCACCGTTCACTCCAACCTGCCCTGCTTGCCTTTCACTTGGGGTGAACAGCTTGGCAATGGCTTCCACGGTCGTGTTTCCTCCGCTGAGGACAATTCCAATATTCAGTCCCTCACCTCCAGACATCTCCTCGATCTTCGTTCTGAAGTCCTCGTTGTACAACACAACAGCCAGAGGCACAGCCGCGCTCGGCTCAATAAACAGCTTCGCTCTCTCCATAGCCAGTCTCAAAGCAGCCTTGATCTCTTCTTCAGTCACTGAAAACACGCCTTCCAACTTCGCCTTATCCGTAACGATTGACCACGGGATCACTCCCACAGGCGTTCGCAGCCCATCCGCAATCGTCAAAGTCTTCACCTTCTCAATCCTCTTGTTCTGCTTCAACCCCAGCTCCGCATCATTCGCGCCTTCGAAATTGGGCTCGGCTCCGAACACCTTGATACCAGTCCCATGCAAAGCAGTCGCAACACCTGACAGCATGCCTCCGCCACCTATTCCCGCAACCACAACATCCAGCCCCGTCCTCCCATTCGCACTACGCTTTTGATCACCTTTCAGAAACTCCTCAACCTGTACTTCCAATTCCAAAGCCTGAGTTCCCTGTCCGAGAATAATATCCGGGTGATCATAAGGCGGCACAAGCGTAGCACCAGTTTCCTTGATGACATCCGCCACTACCGCCTCTCTCTCATCAGAAGTCGAGCCCGAGAAAATGACATTCGCGCCATGTGATTTCGTCCCGGCGATCTTGCTCGGTGTGCTAATTCCAGGCATGACAATATGTGCGGGAACTCCATGAGTCTTTGCCGCAAGAGCGAGTGCTTGTGCGTGATTACCTACCTTTTCGCATCAGCATGGTCTACATATCACACAACATACAAATTGCTCCAGTCTTGAAAGTGAATGAATCAGAATGAAACATACCACTACTATGCGTCACAACACCCCTCTTCCTCACATTCTCCAAGCCATCCTCCTCAATCAATCTGCCTAATGCATGGAATGCCCCGCGAGCCTTAAAAGCACCAATACGTTGCTGATTCTCACACTTGAAAAACAATCTAACTTTCGGCCTCGCTGTCCCATTGGATTTCTCTTGCCCAACAGGTTGCCCTTCATCTCTTTCCGATTGTGCTGTGCTTGCGATACGATCTATCGTCTCGCATGTTGCGACTGGCGTGCGGTAGATGTACGGCTCAATACGCTTGTGAGCAGCCTTCACAGATTCGCGTGTGAGCGGGGGACATGTCTTGTGGTCTGCCATTGTTCTTGGCGGAGAGTGGGGAGTTTTCAGAGGAAGTGAAAAATGATGACCTTTTCTGTGTAGGAAGTGGCATGCCGTTGGATGGAGGAATTGGGGTTGAAAGTTTAGGCTGAAGACCGCCACGAGCACGAACACGATGTTGCAGGGCGCGAATGAGGTCGATTCTTAGTTGACTCATGTACATTGTATGCTATTTCATGCTACTAGAAAGTTCGATCTGCTGGTGGTATCTCATGCGCTGTGCTCACGTCCCACACCCCGGGACCTCATCGTTTCTGATCATACTGGTGTGAAGCAGGCCCCCCTCCTGGCTGTCCAAACTCCTGATATCTTGGAGGGGCGGCATTTCCAAAGCCTGCTGGATCGTACGTCTCGCTGGTAGGCAGATAGCCACCCTCAGGTGCGCCATACGTGCTAGAGGACGATGGCTGCGCCTGTGCCTGCTTCCTGTATTCGGCCTCCATTCTCTTCTTCTCGTCGTCAGTAAGATCTCCGCCGTCACCACCTCCCACGACCACCTCGCCACCACCGCGCACCTTGCCAATCACCATTCCCTTCGCCACGGACTTGATGACTGCTTTTCGCGACACACCGGTCACATCGATGTAGACGAGACCAACGTTCTTTACACCGCCTGCAAGCTCGCCGGCGATCGAACCAGCTTCCGCGCCCCACCGGTGTCCCACCATTGTACTTGCAGCTGCCCCACTACTATTCAATAGCGTCATGCCACTTGTTGCTATGCCGTCCATCACTGTTGTGAATGCAATCATGCTCTTGTTCAAGATACCTGGCTTGTAATCATTCTTGTCGAGAGGGTTGCCCTTTTCGTCATATCCCTTGTGGGGTCGGTCTTTCTTGTGCCCGCTGGCCTTTGCAGTGAAGTTCTGGATGTGGTTGCCAATTTGTCCAATCGTCTTGCTCGAGGTCGAAGCGACGCTTGTAGTGAACGTGTTCACTTTTCGTGCTCGCTGATGAGTTGCCGGCTTGAATTCGACAGGTTTTGCTACTGGTTTCGTGCTTCTGGTAAAATTCTCTGCGCCTTTCGTGAACCAATTGCCAACGAACGACGAGGAAGTCACGAGCAAACGAGACGCGGTCGCTGCATTTTGGACGATGCTGCTGTCCTTGTAGGCTGGGTGTCGGGCCATGCGCAGGTAGTCCTCAGACACTGGCCGAACTTCGATCCTCTTGCCATCCTCGCTGATCTGCACCTCGACGGGATCTTTCGAGCCTGGCTTGAGCTTCGCATCTTCAATGATCTGTGCGTCACCTGCTACTTCACCCACAACGCTGCCGTTGTCCTCATCGATCAGCACAATCTCGCCATGTTTCTTGCCATAGACATCATCGTGGGCAAATTGTCCCCCCAGCGCATAGTCTTGGGGATTGTAGACGCCTCCCTTCTCGCTCTTCTGTGCTGGGTTCGGAGGTTTCGCGCGCTCGAGGAATGCAGTACACTGGGCGAGGATCGTTTCGAACGTGTCTACATCGTCCTGGGTAACGCCGCTGCCAATCTTGGGAAACTCGATGCGGGTGAAGGCGCCGGCGCCTGGGCCCATGTCCCATCTTGGGATCAGATAGCTGGTGGGCGGCTGGTGATAGACTTGCGTCGTTGCGGGAAGTGGTAGATCGAGCTCGGGCGGCAGGTTCAAATGTAGGTAGAAGTCCTGGTCTGGAGTGCCGCCTGCTGTTGTGGGATCTGCGAAAGCCGAAGCGGTGGGCACCATGAGCAACGAGAGTGTCTGTGGGCCCGATGGGCAGAGATCCTGCTCTTGTCCATCCTGAATGTGGTAGGCCTTGATGCCCTTGATCGCATAGAGCAGCTTGGGATCATCGTGCGAAGCCATGCTGCAATGCCGTCTGCTTTTCAGTGTTGGTCGCAAACGTCAAGTGTCGTGGATTGGAAGCGCCGGGCTGCTTCACTCAAGAATAGAGAAGCGATGTGAGTGGCAGGTGCGAGCAAAGAACGGTAACACAGAAAAGTTGGCAGCAGCAGTGCATGGCGCATCGTGATATACGCGCATCACACCCACCAAGCTCCGTCCAGCAAATCACCACCATGCTTTGCCGCTCGAGGCAGCATTGTGGAGGGGTGGCACACACCGTTACATGCGAAGCTGAATATACGTCAGAGAGCTGAGGCTGAGTCTCTCATGCCTATCACGTGAGGATCTAGAAAGGAGGCTGTTCTGTTCTGTTCTGTCTTCTGTCCTATTCTCGCTTTCTGCCCGCCTTATTATCCGCTGGCCTATGCCGTCTTTGACATTCCACGTGCAGCAAGAACGATGAGACAAAGGCGATGCCCGCTAGAAACAGCTTGGCGACTAATGTTGGTCCCGATGCATCGCCACACTTGGCACTGTAACTACGTCGGCAAAGCCCTTCAAACCGGGCTACTCGCCTGTTGCTTGACTGAGCTCCTGTGCACTCGCGCAACTGTGCCGTGACGGACTGATTGTTCGTGACAAGAGCGGCATAGGCAGCAGAGAGAGCAGCGACCCCATTGGGCACGACACCATACGTGAGGTAGATATCGTGGCGGGATGTCTCTCGAGATAAAGAGCCGCTGCTTGGCCATTGTCCGAACGCCTGTCGATCAAGCAAGCGCCACGCCATCTATTATACGAAGCAGACGCGATGGCGAGATTTCATCTCAGTCGGCCTCAGGAGACGTTATCTATTCTCCAATTTCAGTCAGTACTCTCATCCGAGAATCGCGCCAAGCAGATTGATCAGTCGCCAACGTGCTTTGTGCTGCCGGAATACTCCAGTGAAGAGCCTGAGAAGGATAATAAGGTGAAATCAGCCAATGGCAAACATAATAAATTTGACCAGATGCAGATGTCGGACATACTGCGCAATAGAGTGAATACATTGGCAAACTCTACCGAGGTATGGTGGTCAGTAGTGGAGGTCCGCAAGACTCACCTTGGCCAAAGGATCGTTTTCGGCCATATCTTCAAGGGCAGCACGTGCCTCGTGACGTTGCGCAGTTACATTTATGGAATGTATGCCTCGATAACAAAGCAATTCGCTCCTTGCATGCTTGCGGGCAAACGATGCTTTGCTTTGTTGGACCTGTCGCAAACATCACAGCCCTGACTGTCCGCGCGGCTCCGACCACGTCGACAAGGCCTCGCAGCTGATCTGCCTGGACTTCCCATTATCGCTCCGTCTGACCATACCCAAGATGAGGAGGAGTCAACCAAACGGCGGCCGTAAGGCTCGACCAGGACCTGCTTCGTCCAGGAACCCCGGCAAACCTGGAGTGAGCTTCAGCAATGAGCCGCTGTTGCGCACAGGTAGCAACAGACTATCGCCCCACAAGACACAAAGTCCAGGCAAGAGCAGTTTCCGAAGCCGTCAGGAACGCTACAAACCCCAGCCTCAGGACGATGATGGGGCTATGGACATCGACGTCTCGGAGCTTGGTTCTACTGACAGCGTGTCGACTGCCAGTTCCGAAGCACCACCGGATACCGATGAGCAGTTCAGGGACCCTAGACCCAGTGACAGGGGAAATCCACCTACTTTGACTACACGCTTCGACGAGGATGTAGGCCGAGCACTCTTTCGTGCGCGCCTCGAACAGAGCTCTGATACCCACTCAGACAACAATGGCAAGGACGAAATGTTGGTGCTCGGAATTGAAGAGCTCAAGGGAAAGCTCGTGGAATTTGCCAGTCGCGTGCCCTTGGTTTCCGAGACAGATCCCGGTTACACAGATAAGCTTCTCAGGTCATCCAAGGAGCAGCTCGTGCGCTACATCGGGTCGATCGCTATGGGCGGACGAAAAGGGAAAGAAGGGTGGGAGGAGCTGCTGACCGATGTGGAAGCTCGAAAAGCGATTGTGATGGGTGTCGTGGCTCGGGCCCTGAAGGAACATGTCTTTGGCGACTATCTGTTCGGAGCAGACGATGAGCTGCGGGAGAAGCTGGAGAGCATCGATACGAGCGGCAAGACGCATGATGGTAAGCCACGCAATGTGTTTCCGCACTTCAACCGCTAACAGGTCCACAGGCTTCGTGCGCACTCGAGAGCGCGCGGCACTGGTGAGCCAGAAGCGCATTGATGCACATCTGTTGGCGCAAGATGTATTTCGGGTCCGGCACCAGCTTGCAAAAATGCTCAAGCCCTTCTGGGCTGGCAAGAACGAATCTGACAAGTCGGTTCGTGGTATGGGTGAGGAAGATCTCAAGGCTCTTGATGAGATCATCAAGCACGCAGCATCGATCTCGCACTTGATTCGGCGAGCGCCAGATGTGGTGTATTACTGGTCACCAGCCTTCAAGGATGAAGAGTTCGAGCCGGCCAGCATGGAGGCGCTCAATCTTGCGACAATGATTCGAACAAGCCCGTACGACAAGGTGACGGACGATAGAGGGTTTGAGCGAGCGGTGCTGAGGAAGCAGGAAGAGAATTCTGAGGCCATCGTCCGCATTGTGGTCTTTCCTGCCGTCGTCGCCTATCGCCAGTACGGTGGGTCTCTTGCAGCAGCTGAGATCAAGGTTGAGAAGGAGGGCAGCAGGCGGCTCCCACCCGACGTGCGGGACAGACACAACCAGCCCATCACTCCTCAACAAGGTTTCCGCTCAAAGCTCATCAGCAAGAGCGTGGTGCACTTGTCGTGGGGCAAGCAGATGCTGCTGACAAAGGAGGCCGGGACTGCAGCGCATCTCGACGCCGTCCGCGATGGTCATATGGGAAAGTACGCGAGGGACAGCGCCAACCACGTGGAATTGCACGAGCTGTACGAAGCAGTGCACGACGGCGCGCGGGTGCGTTGAGTCGCCACGACAGGGAAGGCCTCACGGTGGCGGGCGATTGGGCTGGATGCGGCGTGGAGTGTCGGGGCGGTGGGCGGTGTGGTGCCGTGTGGCAGGAAGACGTTCTTCTCCTCGATAGCAATGCATTGTCTTTGTTCGCCCCGTCTCGTACCGCATGTGTCGCTCGCGCAGGAATGATGTCGAACTGAACACCGGGTGCGGTGGTGGTGGAGCACGAGAGCAGCGACCGCGAAAGTTGCGCCCAGGAAGAGCGAGCGACACGAGCTATTTCGGGCCGCGACTTCTCCGCGCGGGTCTGGCAGCACTTTCCTGATGAGCAGCAGGGCCGGCCTGGGACGATCGACGGCAGGCGTCGCGCGCCTTTGACCTCACTTTCGTCGCCGCCCCGTTTCCCTCTTCCCTGCGGAGCAGCAGCGGCGACGTTTTCTGCGCAATCGTGTCCCGGGCCAGCGTCGGCCTCTGTTTCACTTCGCCCGACGACCGCGAGCGCCTTGACGCCGCCTCGTCTGGCGGTTCTCTGGCGCCAGCGGCCTCCGGCACAGGGAGTGAGGATCCAGGCTCGCCTGCTCTCCAGTGACCGCACTTGGCTGCTTACCTTCGCCTTCGGGGGTAGCGCTGCCTCTCTACCACGTTTCCCAGCTCCAGTAATTGCACTGTGGGATCATGCAAAGCTAGCTAGTCAGCGCCCCGACAAAACCACCTTCTGCCCGTCGCTCGGCTTCCTTTCTCCAACACCACACCCGCGAGCACCACCATGCCGCCGCCGCTGACCTTGCGACCTCTGCAGCCCGCACCTCCTCGGGCGCCACCGCCCACACGGGACAAGACGTCATTCTTCGACCTGCCTGCCGAGCTGCGCATTGAGATTTACAAACTCGCTCTGGAGAAGGTCACCATCCACATCCTGCCTCTCAACTCGAAGGACCCCGAGGACCGCATTCGAGGCCTGCAGATGCCGCATGCCTTGACGAGAACCTCGAGACAGGTCCGCAATGAGGTTCTCCCCCTGATGCACGCCTCGTGCCCCATCAAATGTGCAGTCACGGATTTCAATTTCGACGGCCTGCTCACCTGGATCAAGCGAGTGCCTCCTCACGAAGAGACACATTTGAAGAAAAACGAAAATCTTACCATCACGCTGCACACAGCGGAGCAGACGGTGCCTAAGACGATGGAATCCATGCGCAAATGGCTGAAGATGCGCGCTGACAAGTGTCGCCCTCAGCCCAACTGGAAGTACCAGGGATCTGCAGCGCAGAACAAGATCGGAGCTGATTTGCGGCGGCGCACGAAAAGAATGACCGAGGTGGGAAAGCAGAAGGAGATGCTCAAGATCTTACAGGCTCTGAACATCGCATTGCCGAATGGTCTTCTACCCGATCCAGATGACGAGGCTTCTCGATCAAGCTCGCAGCCCGCGGCAGATTCTCAGGAGCCAGGGCGGAGCGGCAGCGACTGAGCTATCCCAGACAATTGTTGCCCTAAGCCACCAGGACGACTTCAACCTGCACGGAATCTTGCTCTAGGTCAAGCTCCGATGCAGCTTCCGGCGTGTATCAAACCTCCCTGGCATCACTGGATCAGTTTGCCAGGTACGACGAAAGTCTTGTTGAAAACTACTTCCAAGACGATACCAGGCATCGACAGTATGTCCGATCGACTGCCAGGATAATTTTGGTTCGCTGGCGTCTGGGGACAGCCTGTGCAGTGGGGCTCGAAATTGTCAAGCTTGCATGCAGGAGCCCAAGTCCAATCAGAACATTAGGCAATCTGGTCACGCATTCGCCATTCTTATTTCGACACAGGCCTCGTACAGTCTCGGATGGTCACCAGCCGCAGTTCGAGGCTCCTCCGTGAGCAAAAATATGCAAACGCGGCGATCTCGCTTGTCGTCGTGCGTACACGCCCAGGAATAGAACGATCCAGATTGAGCAGCAACTGTCGAGCACAATCGCCATCCTGTTTTCAGTCATCAGGTCAACGATCCACGGCCACTCAGCCAAGCCTACTGGTTATCGAAGGATCTCAGGGCTGCCAATCTATTGTTGAATGGCCGGGAATGGTCTTTGCTGCGACTCCTGAACGTACGAACGTTGCTGTGAATGATTTGAAGAAGGCTCGACGAGCATAGTAAGCATTCATGACACCAGCCGACCGGTGTACATGTTTGTCGAAGAGGTCTGTTGAGGAACGAAATAAAGGCCGAATGTGAGCGGCAAATGGTTCAGGCTCAGGCAGTGGGAGGAGTTAACCTTATGATGTTCCTCACTACAGAACATGAGGATCATGAGGGAGTAATATAATCATAATGCCAGAGTGGCTGTTTGTGTAAACTTCTGGACTCGGCCGAGCTTCTGTTAAATTAATGCCATTACTGTCACATGATTGTGTTATTCTGTGTTTGAACGAATGATGAATCGAGTGAGGTGTGCAGAGCTTCGTGGATGAGTGATGTAGGTACTCGCCGACAGAGCTTTGGCTTGGCAGCCGCCAAAGCGCGTCTTCCAACTTCCAACCAGTCTGAACTCTGACGAGTGTGCGCCAAAAATTACAACACCACCAACATGCTCTCCGACGAGGAGATACTGGAGCAGGCGGCGCGCGACGGCTCGATAGACATGTACGCCCCGTCAAATCCGCGCGCGCTCGTGCCCTGCTGATATGCGACAGCGCGGAATGGCCTCGCGTGCTTGAGAGCTTACTTCAACGACTGCACGATGTTTGTCTCGGCCGGCTCCACGTCTCGACTTCCTATACTGACTGCGCCAGATTGTCTACAACGAGTTTCCCATCCCACAGATTCCTGTTCCACATTCCACGCACCAACTCGCACCCATCGATCCTGAGGTCGTCGCCTCGACACCCCCGCCACGCCTGCCAACCACAGACGCCGATGCACCTGAGAGCAACTCTCATGTCGGCGAGAGCGATGATCCAGCCAATAGCCAAAGCAGTACGAAAGAGAATGACGCTCCGATTGACATTGCCGCCGGGCGGCCGAATTTCCCACCCGGATTCGACGTGACAGCAGACTCGCAGCAGACTGAAGCCATGCCCTCGCCAACGCTTCTCGCAGATGGAACACAGCTTTCTATTCACAGTACACTGCCGCCGGAGCTTCTCAGCATTTATCAGTCTTCGACCAAAATCCTGCAATACGACTTCTCCGAGAGCCCCCCGTACACGATTCAACGGCTCGCAGAACTGGTCCTTCGACCGAAACGACACTACCGCTTCCTACCCGCCTATTTACGTGCTCTCGATCGAATAGTCTCAGTCAGCTCGCCTGTATCAGACTTTCCGCTACCAGCGTTGCAAGTAGCGGCGAATGGCGGCTTTCTGACAAACGGCGAGGCACAGGTGAACGGGATTACTGAAAGAGATGGTCTCGGTAGTGATGAGAGCTTGGGCGGCGCGCTGCTGACGCCCATACCGTGGCTGCGGAATCAGTCAAATATTCTGACGCCCACGTCTGCCTCAGACAGCAACAGCCAGGGAGAGCTACACAGTGAGGGCACGGAAATGGTAGATGGACCACATGGGCTCGGTGGAATCGAGACAGTGACAGTCACCGTCAACGGCATACATAGTACGGGTGCCCCTCAGCAGGTTACATCTTCGCCGATCGCCTCGCCGACCTTGTCCGAACAAAGTGATGCCAGCACCGGGTCAGCATCGTCTACGGAAATTCAACTCAGAGAGCAGGGCGCGGTCACACAAGGAGAACTATTACGACAGGAACAAGAAGCAGGCATTGTGCCCATGGATCCAAATGGCAATCCTATGACGCCGAGAAGTCTGCTTAATCACCGTCCCGGTGTCGTTGGTCGCGACGGTGGCTCACTCGTGCCTGCAATTGCAGAAGCAGCCATGGATGAGGGTATGGAAGAGCAGCCGCATGCGCGAGGACCGGAGGAGATTGGTGATATTGATACCGGCCCACAGAGACCAGCAGAAGCTGGCGGACCTACGCTGGATATGGAGGCCGCTGTTGGTCGAGGCAGGTCGAAGAGTCCTATCGCCGATGTCGCCGACGCCTTTCCTCCTGCTGTCAAAGAAAACGAAGACCAGGAAATGGGCGAACCTGGCGCTCCTGGAAAGGACCCCAAGGACGTTGAGAAGGAGGTTCAGAAACTGAAGGAGGCGATAGACGATGAGAAAATGGAAGAGGCAAAAGATGCAGACGGTGACGTGGCAGTGGCTGATGTTGATGGCAATCCAGTGGGAAAGGAAAGTGAAGCCAAGTGACCTGGCATGGCTTAATCGATCCTATATCGAAACCAGGGAACCCTCGTTATGTGCTTCGAGATCGTCGAGACTGGCAGAGTACCAAAAGGCGACCTTTCGACTCGTTGCCCCACAGCTGCAGTGATGGGGCCGTACTCGTGACGATCGAGAATGGATCTTCAGGCTGCTCGTATCAGGCCGTCGTCCAAGGCTTTGACAGCAGCAACCAGCCATACACTGACAGAGGTGGCCCGGTGCGCAACTGTCAAGGACCGGCAGTCCTAGATCTATGTATGCTTACTCAAGAGTGAGATATAATTCCGCGCGCACGTCCACGATACCGCGCTGGCGCCTGAATAATTAATGGAACTTCACTCCAACTCCGTCCATCTTCATCTCGTGTAGAATGGTGAGGTGGACATGTGCAGCTTGGCAAGCTCTCAAGCAGTGCTGTTGGTCGCCCCTCGCTCCCCAGAAATCGAACTTCCGTTAGCGCGAGCCCCGTTTCGACCACTCATTGAGGACGTCGGCTCGATTGGCCCGACTGGCTGGGGCTCACGACAAGCTAGTGCAAGTCTCGCATGGCCCCCACCCGGAGTTTCGCGCCACGAAATCCGAGCCTCATGACTTTCTGATCCTGCTACCCGATTCAACAAATACCGAACAATACCATGGCGCAAGGACAGATCAAGAAATCCAAAGCGCCGGCCCCGAAGAAGTATGTTGCATGCTAGTAATCGTCTCTTGCACAGGACTGACACGGCGACCAGCACCCAGCGCAAACAGACCGGCGCTCGAGTGATCAAACCGAAAAAGGCCTCGATTTTGAAAACGCAACAGCTGAAAAAGAAGCACTCATCGGGGCTCGCAGAGCTCACGGAGAAATCTCTTGCTAGCAGAGCAGGACACTTGGAGCTCTTGAAAGGTGGGAAGAAGGAGAAGAGGCAGGAATTGGCAAAGAAGGCGCAAGAGGCTGCAAAGAAGAAGGGAACGTGAAGAGCGTGATCAAGCACCGGAAGAACCTGCAGATTGCTCTTGTTTTGAGCAGGCAGAAATACCAAAGCCTTGATACCCGTACGTCGTGCGAGAGCCGGCTTTACATATACGTACGGGCCCGAGCGGTCATGCTGGAGGGTGCATAGCTTATCGTGACCACGAGGAGCATAGTCATCTGCCGGAACACTCCGCCCATGACGAGCACAGACAATTCTCGGAACACTCCGTCCACGATGGGTACCGAATGAAACGGCAAGGGTTCGGGGTAACATAGGCACACGGTGGCCCTATTACGATTCGCAACAAAAATGCAAAAGGTTTCCGTGAAGAGCAGGGGATCTTTTTCAGAGCGACGAGGAAATGCCTGGCTCAGACCTGTGCGCCAAGATCTGAACAAGCACACGACCAGGACTATAAAGTTATTTTCAACATCAACTCTCCACTATGGAAGTTGAGTAATCTACTGAAACACATCAAAGGAAGCCAACGCCAACGCCCGATCCACGTCGCTTCGCCTGTAGCCAGGTGCCCGAGTGAGGCACATGCCAGAGTCCGTCAAGGCTGCGTGTTGGAGTTAGCTCATATACCCTTCGAGAAAATCAAATGAGGATATCCAACTTACTGGTCAAGAACTTTGCCACGTCCAATATGATCGACTTCTTCGTCTGGCCGGCCGTGTTATGGGTCGTCTTGCCAGTCCAAGTGGAGCGAACGTCGGGTGCTTGCAGATGCGTATGCTCAGGTGATTGTACCCCGTCCCAGCTGAGATCCGTGGCACCAGTCGGTGTGGCCGCCGGCGGTTCAGAGTCAAGTGGCGGATGCACGGTCACCCCTTGGCCCGGTTGCATGAAGTTCATCCAGCTTCCTGTCAACGCGTCTGAGAATCCGACTGTGCTCGCAGCCCAGGCATCCTCAAAATCCATCGCGTCAAAGCTGGGTATGCTTTGTTTCCGCATAGCTGCATTTTCGTAGGCTTGCTGAGGTTGTTGCCAGAATGGGAAGCCTGACTGATCAGCGGGTGGAGTTGGAGCGCCGAATGAAGACGCTGAATGGGTGCCGCTCGTTGTACTTGGAGGAACAGATGGAACAGTGACCTCAGCTTCGGCAAAGGATGCTGAAGGATCGATGTGAATGCCCTTCTCTGCCAAATATCCCTCGACATCGTAGGGATCGAGCCACTCTCCTTCCATACCAGCAATTTCCACCGTCATATCCACGCTAATCCTGTCTTTCGCTGCGTTCTCGAGCAGAGCGAGCATCTGCGGCCCGATGATTCCCGTATACCAAGATTGTTTCTTGGACTTCAAGTTGCCGTATTCGTCGCGTCTTGGATAATGCGTGCCCGCTCCGCCGACGTGAATCAAGTCGGATGCCTGATCGAGAACCTCATGAGGACTACTGTCGAGGCTGTCTCTGAGCATCTTCGTCAACTTTGACCGGTCTCTGCTCATCAGGGAGAGCCGGAATACCCTCGCGTAGGACATCGGGTTGCGTTCGTAATTGAGAACGAGCTGGTACCCACGCTCGATAGCAAATCGATGCAGACGTCGTGCAAAACTCGACTCCTTGTACGAAAAGGTCTTGGGAGGCTCTAGCGACCGGGGAATTGTGATCTCTGGCAATTCAACGCGAAAAATGTCGAATTCGTTCTGAGGGTTCGGATACGACTCCTTGTTGTTCGGGGGCATCAGCTGCGTGTTCGTCGCATCGAAATCGGGCATGTAATCGTGGTGATGATGGTGTCCCATGTCCATATTATGCTGCTGGCCTTGCATATACATCGTATACCCCATGCCGACCTGTTGGGCGTGTTGTTGTCTCAGATGCTGGTGGTGGATGACGGTCGAGCGGTCGATCCAGGAGTTGACATTCTTGGGCTCCAGAGCAGATGGTCTTGGTACATCAACACTACCGTGCGTAGAGCTTGCTGACTCTCGGTGGCTTTCTATTGTGGTTGAGTCTTCTGCAGCACTGTCGGTCGGGTTGCGCACAGCCCTCATAAGCGATTCGAATTGCATCGCTGTGTTACGCACATCGCGCAGCTGCGTTTCCGGAAGATTTGAACCAAAGAGACGATCGCGATGGTCCATAAAAGTCTTGTTCATGAGTTCGATCGTGTTGGTCAATTCGGACACTCGCTTTCGAAGCTCTTCGAGCGTCGTTTCCTTGCGTTGTCGGTACGCCCGTTGAGCCATCCGAATTTGCGTGCGACGACGATCGGCTGCGGATTCATCTTGCTTCTCGACGCGTGGGCACCCTCGTTTCTTACCATCATCGCCACTCTGCTCCTCTGTCGAGTTTCCAGTACTCGACTTGCGTTTCTTGTTGGATGGTGGACTTGCAGTATGAAGCTGTGATTGCGAACGATTTCTTGTCCGGGCCTCCATCGCGTCGCTTGCAAGTGGAGAACTCGGCGGTGACTGATGAGTGAACAATCCGAGTTTTCTAATCCTCCTGCCGGGGTGGAGTCTCAAAAAGCTGCAATCGATCGCGAAGCATCAGTCAACACTGAAGCTCCTCTGACCATATATTCTCATCAACAATAGTTGCACCGACTCTTCCGCTTACCAAGTTTACGGCCTTAAGTCTCAATAGCACGATTACCCTGGGGCCCCGAAACTGATGGCTGCAATGCTGGTAGACGGCAATTATTGATGCCTGTACGGTTCAATCTTGCTTGGTAAGACAGTCCTTGCACGCAGTGTCATGCCGCGATCGGGCCCTCCGAAGGCCTTCGTTTTGTGGTGATTGTGCAGGTGGGAAATCCGGAAGCTGAATGTTTACTGATCATTAGCCTTCGGACCGGGACAGCCTAGGTCCAGAATGCCAAGCGACAACTTACCTTCTAGGCCCCTAATGGGCAAGTGCATCAATCACCTTGCATAAACTACACTGCATGACACAGTTTGTCACTGCATATATACAACTAGCTAGTCAAACCTGGAAGAATCTCGGCACTTTTGCCTTACCATGTTGGGCATTGAATATAATTTCGTCGCTTTCCGGCAGGCGCCTTCGATGCTTTCAGAATATTGAATAGCCGATGCGGGACAGATGTTTCTGGAACCAACACAATGTGAGGTGTTCCAGCGACGTGTATCGCTGGAGATTGGTATCATAACGAACTATGGCAAGTACTTTCGGCTCGGAAGCAGACTCCCTCCACTCATAGGCATCAGCCAACGCACTCAACTGGCCTCCGTCTGTATGCAATGCAACAACATCAGCCTGGAATAAAAACAATATGCGGAAGAGTTAGAACGCTTTTACACCGAACACCGTACCCAACCCGTTGGTTAATTTCTTTGCAGAAGCGCAATATCCCGAATAGATTATCCATGAGGCTTGGCCGAAAGCTAAAGCCGCAAATGCATGTCGATAGATCCTTTCCTATCAGCTACTGTTGGCGCGAAGCAATGTCTCCTGCACATGAATTAGCGGTGTACTTACCAGGATTATGCTCATATACGTACCCGAGCTAGCGGGTCCTCCTGGTCAGCGGTGACTATCGCTGGACTCTCAAGGCCAGCAGGTCCGTTGTCTGTCTGTCCTCTTGGGGTCATACCAGGGCGTTTCGGCGTCATCAGTCTGTTGTGATCTGGGCTAGCATCAGAAGTTGCATCTTCGGAGAGGAGGGAAGACCGGTTGTCGGATTTCCTTTCGAGTAACGCACCACCGAGAGTCGCACATTTCAGTATGGTCTGGATGAGCTGATTGGGTTTCAAAGGCTTTGACAGATATTCGTCCATCTGTGCTTGGATGCATTTTTCCCGGTCGCCAAGCATGGCGTGAGCTGTAAGCGCAACGATTGGAGATCGCGCCAGCTCGTGCTGCTTCTCGTACTCGCGGATATTGGCAGTTGCTTCAAACCCTCCCATGATGGGCATTTGCACATCCATGAGAACGACGTCAAAGCGCTTCTTCTTGATCGCCTCGAAGGCCTCGAGACCGTTATTGGCGACGGTAACCTTATGATTGTGCTTGGTCAGTATCTTGACTGCGAGCTTCTGGTTGACGGCGTTGTCCTCTGCAAGGAGAATGTCGAATGTCCTTGTATGGTCAGCTGAAATTGGCGCAGCTCGGCCCTCGAGAGCGGGTACCAGCGCGTTGCCGAGATCAATCGGCAAGCAAGGCGTGGTCATGTAACTGGAGATACCATTTTCCAGTGCCGTCTTGAAGTTGACCGATATCGCGGGAGCGAGCATGACGATGGGGATGTACTTGAAGCGCTCCAAGCTTCGAAGTTTCTGTGCCGTATCCGTGTTGTCGACGATAACACAATCGTACTGGTCCTCGGGGCTGAGTTCAGACGGCGGCGTCCTGCCGTTGCCAACGACACATGGAACCAAGTCCAGAGCTTTAATACTAGCCGCGACCTGTTCAGAGTTGTCAATGAATCCGTTATCCACGAAGAGCACGTTGTGCTTCCGGTATTGCTGCAGCTGGGGCATGACCCGATGCACGTCGGGATCTCCACGGCGGACCACGCAGGTGAAGAAGAATGTACTGCCAGCACCATACGTCGACTCGACCCACATCTTTCCGCGCATAAGAGTAACAAGTCTTCGCGAGATCGACAGTCCAAGGCCGGTGCCACCGAATTTGCGAGTGGTGGAACCGTCGGCTTGTTGGAAGGTGTCGAAGATCAGATCTAGCTTGTTGGAATGAATGCCGATACCAGTGTCAGCGACGGCGAACTTGACCACCACTTCATCTTCGGCGCATTCCACAGAAGTGTCAGAGAAGATCTTGACGCGAACTTCTCCATGCTCGGTGAATTTGATGGCATTTCCTGCCAGGTTGAGGATGATCTGCCGTAGGCGGAATGAGTCGCCTACGATGTAGTCGGGAACTGAAGCGTCGGTGTCGTAAATCAAGCTGATGTCCTTCTCATTGGCGCGTACTGCGAGCGACTTGAGACTGTTAAAGACCAAGCCTCGCAGTGAAAATGGCTCTTCCTCCAGGATCATACGGTTGGCCTCAATCTTGGAAATGTCCAGAATATCATCAATGATGGTGAGCAAGCTGTTGGCGAGGGAGAACACAATGTTCAGCATATCGCGCTGGTTCTGCTCAAGCTCGGTGTCAAGTGTCAACTGAGTCATGCCAATGATACCATTCATTGGCGTTCGGATCTCGTGCGACATATTCGCCAGGAACTCGGACTTGGTCTTGTTGGCTAATTCGGCAGCTTCTCTGGCCTGGTTGTTCTTTTGGATACTTTCACGCAAGTTGAGCACCATTTTGTTGATCTTGTTCTTGAGCTCGTTCATTTCGCCGGATGCTTCAACGTTGATCATTTTGGTGAAATCGCCCTAGCGTCCTGTCAGCGCATGAATCGTGCGAAAGACGATTTCCAACCATACCTTCATCGCAGCATGCGTGATGTCAGCGAATGCTCGCACCTGTGAAGTCAAGTTCTGGGCCATGATGTTGACGTCGGTAGTGATTTCTTTCCAGCGGCCGGTGATGCCCTCGACTTCGGCCTGGCCACCCATCTTGCCGTCGACGCCGACATCACGAGCCACGCGCTTCACGGCTAACGACCACGCATCAAGCCTCGTTACCATGTCATTGATAGTGTCTTTCAAAGTTTGGATTTCTCCTTGTGCATGAACTTTGATCCTTTGGCTCATGTCTCCTCTTGCGATGGCCTGCGTGACGTCCGAAATGCTGCGCACCTGGCCTAAGCAGAGCACAGTAGTCAGTGATCACGTCGAGGAAGCAAGCTGCAGTATCGGCATACCAGTCAAGTTGTTCGCCATGGTGTTGACATTGTCCGTCAACGTCTTCCATTCGCCTTCGACGTTTTCGACTCTGGCTTGTCCTCCAAGGACACCTTCCGTGCCGACCTCTTTGGCGACTCTGCTGACCTAGGTGCCGAAACCTATTAGCGGAGTTTGGAGGAAGCGATATCAACTGCCTGTCGCATACCTGTGTAGCGAACGTTCCAAGTCTGTCTACCATGGTGTTGATGGTATTCTTCAGGGCTAAGATTTCTCCCTGAACCTCAGCCTGCACTTTTTTGGTCAAGTCTCCCTTTAAGAATGTCAGCATCATCTTTGTTAATCTCTCGCAATTCCACGAACCTGTGCTACTGCCGTGGTGACTTCTGCAATCTCTCGAACCTGTGTTGTGAGATTCATCGCCATGCCGTTCACATTCTCGGTCAGGTCTTTCCAAGTGCCCTCGACTCCGTGCACGGTTGCTTGACCTCCTAGTCTTCCTTCTGTTCCGACTTCACGTGCCAGATTGGTCACTTCTGCTGAGAATTGTCGCAATTGGTGCACCATGCTGTTGATCGTTGTCTTCAGTGCCAAGATTTCACCCTTGCACTGTGCCTTGACCTGCTGTGTGAGATCACCCTTGGCAACAGCAGTTGTGACCTCCGCAATATCTCGCACTTGCGCAGTGAGGTTGTTCGCCATGGCATTGACGTTGATGGTAAGATCGTGCCACATGCCTTGCACTCCCTCGATCTGGGCTTGTCCACCGAGGATTCCCTCAGTGCCTACATCACGAGCCACACGCGTGACCTCTGTGGCAAAGGTTCGCAACTGCCCTACCATTGCGTTGATGGTTTGTTGCAGCTGGTAAATTTCTCCTTTGGCAGGCCTTTGAATCATGCGACTGAGATCACCTTGAGCAACTGCGGTCGTGACCTAGACAGGGATCAGTATGGCTGATGGTACCGGGGCTAGCTCTACGACGTACCACAGCAATTTCGCGCACTTGGTCGGTCAGATTTTGGGCCATTACGTTTACTGGGAGCTTTCAGCAAAGATGCCCGCAATACTTTCGATCGCAACATACCATTCTGAGTGAGTTCAGACCAGATTCCAGCAACGCCAGGCACAACAGCCTGACCACCAAGTCGTCCTTCTGTGCCTACTTGCTTTGCCAAACTTGTGACCTGACTTGCGAACTCCTGCAACTGGTCCACCATTTGGTTGATTGTATGCTTAAATCTTGCGATTTCGGGATCCTTTTCCGTCGCATGGATAAGCACCTTCTTGCTCAGGTCACCGTTGGCAACTGCCGTGATGATAGTGCCGATTTCTCGGAGCACTTTCTGGTATGTTGCATTGATCTGCGCGTTCTTCTCAATCTCTCGTTTCAGCTGTTCTATTGACTGCGAGTTCCCAAGAGTGTCGAGTGCTGCGCGGGTCGCAGTCTGCTGGTGTGTGAGCTGGGCCTTGATGCCATCGATAAAGTCTTTCTGAGTCTTAATCTCCTGCGCTTGCTGGTCGATGTGTTCCCGTAGTACAGTGAACTGCTCCTCGGTAAGCTGCCTCGTGTGTGGCTCGCCCTCGTTCTTGGTCAGCAGGCTGTTTACCCATGACGCCGAACGTTGCCTAGGGTTCAGAGGGTTGAGGGCAGAAGCCTTGGGAGATGATGCATCCTGGGACGGGAATGCTGACGACAAAGGCTCGTTGGGGGTGATGGGCAGGGAGCTGACACCGCTGTGCGCTCGCGCTTCGAGAAACTGGATGCGCGTTGCGAGATTGGTGAGTTCACGCTCCAGCGTGCGCTTCTCGATCGTGTCGTCGCCGGGTAACGTGATCTTATTACTCTTGATGCCATTGGCGATAGCGGAGGCCGGGAACGATTCTGCATCGAGGGGCGTGTACTGTTTGGCGAAATTCGACAGGATGCTGGCCACTGCCGCCGAGGTCTCCTCGTGCGGCATTTTTGCAGGTCTTTGAGCGCGATGTGGGTGGCTAGCCGGCGGGCATGGCAAGCGTGGCTGCTCGAAGGGATTCTTGCGCTTCGTCGTGATGGTGGCTGTCGTCACAGCGTAATTCGACGCGGGATGTACGTAGTTGCGGCCGGGGGGCGTGAATTCTCAGCGGTGTTCAGCGATAGGCATGTGACTCTGCTAGGACTGGTGGCGGGGGACTGTCGTTGTAGGAGCGGCGTAGGGACGGGCGGCGGTGTTGTCGAGATCAAGACGGAGATCGCAGGTGGTCGCTGGGACAGTCGGTAGGCTCGGTGTGCAAGTGGGCCTCGCGAGCGAGAGAGTATGGCAGGGATTGTGCTGTCCCGACCGCGACCAGGTGATGGAGCTGTTGCTCAGGCAGACGGGCGGGCGCGTCGAGCTATTCCTCTGGCATGGCGTCTGTCGACACTGCACGGAGACGTCGCCGCTGCTCTGCTCTGCCGCACGATTCAGGACGGCCGCGGGCATGCGCTGGAGAGCGTGTACCTGCAAGAACGACGATGTAGTGGGACGTTAGGGGAAAGTCGCGATCCGTCAGGGTTCGGCGCTACAGAAACGCCACTTGAACAATCTTATTAGCACGCTCGGCCATCGTCAGGCGCAGACGACGGCAGACAACGAGCAGTGACGATCGTGACAGGATCGAGGACCCTCGCGACACACGACAAAGAGACCCTCGACGTGCTGTTTGGTCGCGACAAAGCCTAGCTATTTCGCTTTCCCTCAGGGAGAACGCCTCCCGTGGCCGCGGTTCGAGTTTGAAGTTGATCGCATCTGTCTCCCCTTCGTTCGGTTTGCCGCAGACCGCACATATTCCCTCGAGTCCTGCGCCAACCAGCGGCGGCGTGGAGTACAGGAGCACATCTTCACCCATGCTCCTGTGACAGGACCACACCCACACTTTCACACCCACGCGCACGCGTGCCCACCACGACCGTCACGGCACGGCCACGGCGGATACGAGGCGTCCCGATCTTTGTGACGTTGGTTCCAATTTAAGCCCGCCTCTCAAATTCTCAATACTCTCCAGTGTAGCCGATTTCCGATATCCCTTTCGCTGAAGCATCGGCAACCGCCCCTCGTTGAGATCCGAAACTGCTCGCTCTTCCTCCAGACTGAAAGCCGGCAACGTTTTTTCGACACGCGGACACCGCCCTGTGGTTTTAAGCAACGGATGGCTGTGTGCTGGCGCTGCAGGGCTTACTCCCTGCAGCTCTAGCTGGAACTTTGAAACGAACTACGTATTTACACTAGCTGTGCTAGTATTCTGCAAGAAATAGCATTACTCTCTTATGCCGGCAAGCATCCCGAAGTGTGCAGAGACACTCAAGCGGAAACATTTACGCGTTCGTGGGCATCTTGCGTTGTCACACCTGACACCCATTTCTGAGTGGTGTTCCGTCGCCGCACGTGATCTTTAGCCTAAATCACCTACTTGCCTGTTGGGCTCTGTTCGTGGTAGTCGGGCACACTAACTTGTGCGGTACCGCAGCCGCGGAAGAATAAGATGTCGGGAAATTATGAGTGTTGCGATGTTAGCTTCATTCTCTGAGAACGATTTTGGGTTCCAAAAATCGTTGATGCTGTCTGGAGCCATTGCGCATTGCGGGATGTTGGAATAGCAAGAATGGAGGCATAGAACTCTCGAGAAAGCCAAGCGATGGCTGGTGAAAATGAGTCGTGCTGTAGGAGTCTGCTGGATTGAAAAAGGTCAGAGATCACAGACCAAGCATAAATCGATTTACTGAGTGGCTCTGGGTGAATTGTTTTGCAAAGCTCTACTTCCGATCATTTGGACGATTTCACCCGGACAAAGTATTGACAGGATCTTTTCTGTTTGGACAATGCCGTGCCCACGTATGATGAGTGGTCAAGGTCTGTCTTCTGCAGCTGTTCCAATTGTAGCATCTTTGAGTTCAGCGGACGGCCTTCCAGGCACGCCTGGACTCAGCACGTTGTGCGTGCATCGCGAGAATTTGCAAGTTCGGGGAAGGAGTGAGTGCTGCTGGTCGGAGCGCACGTACTGGTGAAGTCTTCAAGATTTGCAGGAGTGGACAAGTCCAACCGAGGAAGTAGACTTTTAAACTCTTGTTGAACAGCGAATATTGCAAGCCCATTTTTATACCGTTACATCTAGGGATTCTGGCTCCCGTCATTTTTACTCCATATTCGTGTGCCCCTAGCACACCAATAGAACTCTGATAATCTATGCCTTCACCGCAGCGCCCTATTGCCCGAGCTATGCATCATGTATTGCATGCGCATCGTCTACCTGTCCTTCTTTGGCACGCTGTCTTGTGGCGAGACCTGGTCACCGAGGCGGTTGTACTCGTCGCTAAGCCCCTGGCTCTGCTTCTTAAGGGTCTCAATGTCTTGGTCGCGCTTGGCCAATTCCTTCTTCAGTCGTGCGATCTCGCCAAGACCACCAGCCTCGCCCAAGCCCGAAGAGGTCTTACCCTGACCACCTCCCTCGTAGCTCTTGACCTTCTCCTCCAGGCGAAGGGTGTCGAGGATCATGACGTAGGTTCGGTTGAGGATGAGCGAAAGGAAGAGGGTGAAACCGCAGAGGTACATGTTGCGCTGGGAGTAGAACTTGCGAGCTTGCACCTCCATGCGTTCGCTGCCTGCTACGACACTAGAAGCTGGTTAGTTCATGATTCGTGAGCGAAATCGTTGTCAACTTACGCAGCGCCGCCGGCTCCCTGGTTGTATTTGGCTTGAGCCAGCTCAACCTGGACGCGATAGACGCGATTGACACTGTCGATAAACAGGATCAGAATGAATATGAATGTGATCTGGCCCTTGTCAACTCCATGTCACTGTTTCGAAGCCATTTGACCGACCTTTAATCCATATTGTAATTTCGCGACCAGTGGGTTCTCCGATATGAAGGTGAAAAGGCCGCGCTTGACCTTGAATGGCAGCGGAATGATGAGTGTCATGAACACTGCCATCTCGAAGACGAGCAGTGCAAAGACCTAACGAGGGTTGTCAGTATGTGTGTTGAGGTAACGTGGCTGGTAGCTCGAAGTACTGGAGCGTAGATGAGACTAGGCATTGTGGATGCTGTGTTGGCTGTTGGGCGGGCAGAGTTTGAGGAAGGTAGGTGGACAAGAGGGACAGGTGGTAGCTATGTCAAGTACTCACCAGACTGTAGTAGAGCGTCATGGTTGCGGAAGGGCTGAGCTAGTATGCCCACTTCTGGCTGGAAGGGCGGTATGGACTTTGGAGGCTCGGCGCAGCAGGCAACCGTTGCAAACAGACGTCAGAAGGGTTTGAAGTGGTCGAGTGGATCGTGAAGTGTTCCAAGGTGACTGTTCCTGCTGGAGTGGGTTCGTAGGAAGCTCCAAAGGACAGGCAGCAAGTTTGTGTGAGATGTTTGGGAGCACGAGGAACTTGGACGCGCAAACGTCACTCGCGTCGTCACTTCCCACCAGTCCCCACTTGTGGCGCCGTCTGTGGCTGATGGCTTCCGCTGCCGAAATCCATTGGCCTGAAGCTTCGAAGTGAAGTTGAAAATGCTGCCTTCCACTTGATCGCAACGATTCACCAACGAAGTCGCCAACAAGCTGCCAGATACAGGCACTATGGCAGACCCAATCAACCCACTGGAGCCGTCGCAACAACTGTCTGTGGGATCTGAGGCTACACAGGAAAGCGCGAATCCGCAGAGCGGAATTCTACCTGGCGACTCAGCCACTACCAAAGCCGAGAAGATCGAGAGGCACGGGGACTTGAATGGACAAAGGCATCTCGGAGAAGATTTCCAAGAGTCTCCTCGGAAGAGAGTCAAGGTTGAGCACAGCTCCATTGTCAATGGCGAACCTGACGTACCAGTTGCTGGCGAAATCAAGAACGAGACAGAGCCTCGACCAGAACGACAAAAGGGCGTGGCACCTATCAAGAAGGAATACCTGGTTGACGTCTCGAGTCTGCAGTGGACAAATGCTTCGTACGATGACGATGCTGCAGAGGCAGGTGGTAAGTCAGAAGAACAACCCGGAGCTGGTCGTGGCGGCAAGAAGAGCAAGCAGGGACAGAACAAGGGTCGCAATTTTGGAAGTTCGCGAGATGCAATTGCTCTCTGCAGGACCAGGCACTGGGCGAACGAATTTGATCCTGTGAATTGTCCATATGGAGACAAGTGCAGGATGGAGCACGATATTCGCAAATATCTGAAAGAAGGTAAGCGAGAAGACATGCAAACGTTTGGTGGCAAATGCCCGATCTTCGAAACCAAGGGAAAGTGCAAGGACGGGTGGAAATGTCGGTGGGCTAGCAGTCATTCAAAGGAGATCGAGCGAGAAGATGGGCGGAAGGAGCTGGTGCAAGTGCGAAACGAGGGTAGCAATGGCAACGAAGGTGCGCCAGACCAGGCTGCAGATGAAGATGAGCAAGACGGTGCTGGAGTTGTGAATGTCGTGAGCAACGCCGACAAGATCACTCTCCGGAAGAAGAAGTGGCCAACCCCAAAGTCGGACACATATTTGAAGTGGCTCAACAGCCAACTTGGCGAGGACGGAAACAAAATCAGAGAGGATCAAGACGAGAATCGCGCCATGTATACTGAGCCTCCACTTCGTCCATCGGAGAAGCGACGCATCTATTACGGACCCGAGACGCCGGTATTGGCACCTTTGACCACGCAAGGCAATCTGCCCTTTCGCCGACTCTGTACAGGGCTGGGAGCTCAAGTGACATGGTCGGAAATGGCCATGGGTCTTCCACTACTCAACGGTGAGAAAGGAGAGTGGGCTCTTGTCAAGGTGCATGAGTCCGAGCTCGTGCCGCCTGCCTATTCCCCAAAGAATCCAGTCAAGGATTATGACAACAGCAAGGACATCCGATTTGGCGTTCAAATCGCAGCAAATAAGCCGTGGCTCGCTATCAAGACGACTGAAGTGCTGACAGCGCTATGTCCTCAACTCCGAGCCATCGACTTGAACTGCGGGTGTCCCATCGATCTTGTCTGTCGTACTGGTGCAGGTTCTGCTTTGCTCGACGCCCAGGGAAAGCTGGAGAAGCAATTGCGCGGAATGAACACGGTATCTGGAGAGATCCCAATCACAGTGAAGATCCGCATGGGCACGAAAGACAAATTTCCAAATGCAACCAAGCTCGTTGAAAGACTCATTCTCGGTGGACAAGATGCTCAGGATGCCAACCTTGGACCTGCTGGCGTGGCGGCTATCACCCTCCACGGACGCTCCCGACAGCAGCGATACACCCGAGAAGCCAATTGGGAGTACATCGCCGAGTGCGCCAGCCTGGTGAAGCGACTAAGAGCTAAGCAGGCGGATCTTGTCGATACCGTCCGAGATGCGGATGCCCGGGATATGCCGAACACACAAGATGGACTGCCGTATTTCTGCGGCAATGGCGACATTCTTTGCTTTGACGATTACAAGAACCATATCCAGCAAGCCAAAGTCGACAGTATTATGATTGGTCGCGGTGCCCTCGTCAAGCCGTGGATCTTCGAGGAAATTAAGTCAGAGCAGAACATTGACAAGACTGCATCTGAGCGCCTTAGCTACATTGAGCAGTTCTGCCGCAATGGTGAGTTTCTTGGACCACTTTCGTGTGTTTACTGTGAGACATTCGCTAAGCAAATGGGCCGCGTTCAGGTCTCGAATATTGGGGAGCGGACGAGATGGGAGTAGGCAACACGAGGCGATTCTTACTCGAATGGCTCAGTTTCAGCTGTCGTTATGTGAGTTTCACCCCAATCCCCGAGGAGCTCTATGCTGATGATACAGGTTCCGATCGGTCTGTTGGAGCACATGCCACCCAAGTTCGGCGATCGGCCGCCAGCATTCCGTGGACGCAACGAGCTTGAGACTCTCCTTTCCAGTGCCAATTATAAAGACTGGATCAAGATCAGGTGAGGCATAGCGCCACGAAGCCACAGTGCGACCGATATACTGACTAGGCGCAGTGAGATGTTCTTGGGTCCAGCCCACAAAGACTTCCAGTTTCAGCCGAAGCACAAAAGCAACAGCTACGAGATCGAAGCCGGTAAGTTGTGGTTGGTGACTCACGACGATATAGCACAGGGCTTCGCTGACCTTCATTGATTATGTAGAGGGCTGATAGGACCATGTCGCTCAATCGAGTGCAACGGGACCATGCCCAGCAAATGCAGCTGGCACTTTAGATAAAAGAGCCCAGGCATCGTCATCCGTCTAGCTGACGAGACCTATCGGCCATGCGCATGGTGACGATGTGATCGGATTCCAGGCACGCTTTGGCGATGCATTTGGGCAGCATAGCGTCTTGAGCGTCTCCATTCGCCAGAATAGCGAGGCACAATGCATCTACAGCACACCGGTGAAAGCTGCTATCCTCCAGTAGCATCCGCGGCTACCATTGGTGTCCGTTCATTGGAATAAAGACTTGGTTGCGCTGTCAGCACTTAAGAGCTTACGAAGTGGCCACCTGAGGTACACCAGTGGATGCGCGGCCAGAACCATGCCTGACTAGGGCTCAGCATGGGTGGCTCAGTTGCGAGCCGTCAGGCAGGGATTGATATCGCCATAGCCGTGAAATCTAGGTCGACTGGCTGTCAGTCAGTCTGTTGAGATGCACTTTGTCCACACACGGTGCATCGAAGAGGTTGGTGAAGGTCCACGCAGGTCCGAAAGCGGGAAACGTTTCGTTCACCGTTTGGTCCGTGTGCTTGAGATCTGGTAGGGATCTTGCAAACGTTGCACGCTCGTTTTGCGCCTGTTGAACATCCGCTGGGCTGGCACGAGACGGTGGAATGGAGGGGTAGCAGGTCCAACGTCGCGGCCAGTCTACCGGTATCATCTTTCGACATCACCACATTGCCTTCTCTTGTATGCTCCGTCAACTTATAACGCGAATAGCGTGCAGGTCTGGGGCGCTGCGGATCTGATAGGTCGTGCGTCCGGATCGTCTACCGGGATTTGTTTGGCGGTTGGCCTGGAGACCCTGTAGTGAACTCTGTCCAGCCACTGCTGCTCCGGGCAGGCGATCAGCGCTGGATGTGTTTCACCGTCGTCGTGCTACTGCGCCGTGTTGTATTCCTCGATACTGGCAATCCTCCCACGCTTCACAGTCCGCCGAGCCAGCGCGAACGCAGCCGGTGCAACGCGCAGGGCAGCAGCGGGAGCGGAGCTCCGTTCGAGGGAGAAGAAGCAGGCAGGTGCATGGCAACTAGCTTCGAGATAGCGTGGAACAACGCATCGCAACTACTGCACCTGGCACCGAAGGAACTACGCCGCCGCCGCTGGTGAGCATCGCTCTGTTTACTCGTCCGCCGTCGAGCAGACAGCAGACCATACCATCACGCCGCCGCATTCACCACCGCACCCTCGCTCGCCACCCAGCCGCGCGGATTCGTGCTTCCTCGTCCGACGAGCAACCTGCAAGACGCACTCCAACGATCCCTGCTTGTGGCACCTCGCCGATAACTCGACCCGCCACCGAAACAAGAAATCCATTGCAACTGCCCCCGAAGCGTTTGCAGCCGACGCGGCGCACGTACGACGGCAGCGCGCAGGGCAGCATCTCCGCCCCACTGGCAAAAGTGATGTGTCGTCAACAACCGCTCGCCTGTGTCTTGTTTGCAGTCTAACATGGGCATCGACTCGCGCCGTCCGCCGCTCCCCGCGCCGACTGAGTCCATGGACGAGAACGACACCAGCGGAGGAGATACCGAAGTGGCCACCAACGTCACGTCGCGCACCGACAAAACACATTACACCATTCCTGAGGACGGCCGGCCCATCACCATCTCGACCCAGAAGGTCACCGCCGGCGGCAAGGGAGGTAGCATTGGCAAGCACGGGCGGCAGAAGAGCCAGACGAGCTTGCTGATTGAGTATTTCGAGGCGAGCAAGACTGGGGACAAAAGCCGCAGCAGGCCCAGCGTGCGGGTCAAGGTCACACCAAGTTCCGTGAAGAAGGGGAGGACTGGAGGGGACAGCGTGCAGATCACTTCCATCGGTGGTGACCGCAAGCCTTCCTACACGAGGAGGATTCCGCTGCCGAGCGGCAAGCAAAGTGAAGGCACCGAGCTGAGTGCGTCTTCAGATAGCAACGTCTCTGCGCATCCGCCCGTGGAGATCGAAGTGCTCAACAACAGCGACGTATCCCGACCGGACAGGTCATCGCGCGGACTGATGTATGCGCCGGTCGAATCAAACGTCTCGTCCATGCCGCCAGACAGCATGCTGGAGGGCGAGGACTCCGTTTTGGACAGCGACCTCAGCTATGACGATACGACAGCTGCCAAGGAGACTGCGTATCTGAGAGCGCCGCAGAGGACTGGCAGTCAAAGCAGGACCAACAGCCGGGACCGCATTGCGCAGCGAGTCATGGAGAAGCTGGGTGCTACTGCGACCACACCTCGAAAAGCCAGTCGCTCTAGCAGCAGAGATTTTGAAGCTGAAGGATACACGCGCGACCGCCGCCGGCGGTCGTCGAAACCACAGCGCTCCGAAGATGACGCTGTCACTGGTGCCGAGTCGAGTCTCCTCTCGAACAGGAGCGACCGTTCTTACCGATCCGGCCATTCTCAGACCCGCAGCATGACCAACAATCCAAAATTGTTGGAGATGGTGGAGGACACGATTAAGCGCATGATTTTGCCCGAAATCAATCAGATGAAGGAGGACCAGAAAATTGACCGCAAGCTGCACAAATATGATGACAGTCGAAGCGGGTCGATGGGAGAAAGCAGTACAAGTTTGGAGAGGAAAGTTAGCAAATCTTCGAGCACGCCACATCTGGTATCACGACCAAAAGTGGTGCTCAACCGCGATGGGGACGACCCAGGCGTGGTACTTTCCAGAGGAGATTCGGAGCGAGTCAAACACCGCAAATCCAGCCGCGAGCACTCGGATCGACCCTCGACGAGTCGCCGTTCTTCTGGCAGGCACTCTCGCGAGGGCAGCTATGAATCAGAGGAAAAGCTTAGGAAAAAGTCGAGCCGGAGCACAAACGGATTGCGGGGTGCAGCAGCAGCAGGTCTTGCAGCAGGTGTCGCTGGTGGTGCACTTACATCCGCAGCATTGAGGCATCATGACTCTCAGGGCGATCTTAGTGAGCGACGCAAGAGACGGTCCAAATCGAAGAGCAGCCGCAGCCGGTCAGCAAGCATTAACGACTCTGTTGATGAGACTTCTTCCAAGAAGGAGAAGGTGCCTGCAATGCCTCTCGCAAGCGCGATCAACGACTCAGATGTTACTCGCGATAGCCTACTGTCGTCAAACAACGACCATCCCTCTTCTCGAGATTCCGCAGAGATACGGACACCTATCAGAGAGGTATCCCGTGGATCATTGGGAGATGGGACCTCACCTACTTCTTCCCGCACCCCGACTAGGCCAGTCTCGAGACAAGACAAGAACCTCGGTATGAGCCATACAAATTTGCATTTGCAGAATTCGCCTTTGAATAGCCCAGCCCGCGAGAGTCCGGCCAGTGTGAAGGGTCCCAACGGTGGCATATCAAACAAGGCACGCTTGGCAGCACTTGCTGCAGCTGGGCTCGGGGGAGCCGCAGCCGCTAAAAGCATTGACAGCCGACATGTGGATGCCGATGGCTATGGAGACTCAGCACCCCGACGGCAGCTTAGCAGCGGCAGTCCAGTGCAGAGCGTTTCGAGCCTTCGTAGAACGTTTGAGGATAGTCCGCTGATCCCGCAAGGGCTTCGACCACGGAGTGCGGCGTCACATTCGTCTGTTGACCGTTTGCGCGAAAGTCAGAAATCTCCGTCGTCGCTTCGATCGGACTCAGCGCCCACAACGCAGAGACTGGCTCAATCGGCAAAACACTCACGCGACGTGAGCGTGGAAGG
This sequence comes from Cercospora citrullina, assembly GCA_013365195.1. Classification (NCBI taxonomy): domain Eukaryota; kingdom Fungi; phylum Ascomycota; class Dothideomycetes; order Mycosphaerellales; family Mycosphaerellaceae; genus Cercospora; species Cercospora citrullina. Next base: position 430,861 of record JAASFF010000310.1, read on the forward strand.
GCGCGAAACTCCTGTTGACAGGAGTGATGCTGCATTCTGGCGCGAAGGAACGGGCACACCTGGAGCCGAGACTGCAGATGAATGGCTCGAACGCCAACATTTGATCAATGACCAGTACCGCGACTCATTGGCGACGAACCGCGATTCATATCAGACGAACCCATATCCAGAGGATTCAAAACGCTTCACCATGTACACGGATGATAGCTATCTTGACGAAACTGGAGAGCATGACGAACAAGGGGTCCGAGACATCGACGGTGGTGGTCTCGCACCCAACTACGTCCATACTCCAGTGGCGGTGGAATCCGCAGTAGCGTCGCTCATGGAGCCGTCCACCGTCAGCAGCCATGTCATTTCTGCCACCAGCAGTGCTCGCAAGCCCAATGGCGGCAGCTACAGTGATCGGATGGCCGCGCAGCTGAAGGAGATGGGCCAGGACAAGTCGCCAATATACAATGGTTCGACAATGAGTGAGAATATCCCCAGTCAAGATCGGTGGGCTGCCATTAAAGGACATGCACGCAACCTTTCCGAACAGTCGCCTGCTCAGAGCCCTGTGCGCGAACAGCGACTAGATGACGAACCCGTCATGACTGCCAGCGGATTGCCGCTCGCAGAAGACCCAATGCCGGAGATTGGCCATTACGACTCGCAGTCAGATCTGCAAACCAACCCATCAATCATTCAAGGACCACTTGGCGGTGATGCAACAGGGAAATCCACATGGCCGTACACGCCAGAACCTGAGAGCAATCGCAACAGCACTGAGCAAAAAAATGGACTTAGCAAAAGTGCCACGCTTGCAGGCGCCGCAGCAGGCGGCGCTGCAGCCATTGCAGCAGCTCACGCTGGCCGCCAGCCTAAAGTCGAGGACGACCGAAGTTTCGAAATCGACCGCGAAGCCACCCCAACCGGCCGCTCGTTCCGGGACGAAGGTTATGCCACAGATGGACGGACGCGCTCTGGAGGCGGAATCACACCTAAAGCCGAGCTTTATGGTAAGCAGGACCTGGAGGAATACCACCGTGCCATGGACGCTCAAGACTTGGGTGATGATGACCCGTTCTCGCCTGCTTCTGCAGATCCGAGACACATGCGACAAGTTAGTGGCAACTCGCACGGCATGGATTCGCCCCTGTATGATGCGTCCACGGGCAAGGGACTGGACCGGATAGAGTCGAAAGACATCGTGGCTCTTATGGACCACTTGACCGTGCGGGATGCTCAACGTAACGCGCGCGACACGGAAATCTTGGTTACCCTTGTTCGCAGCGCAGCGGAGATGCGGTCTTCTTTCGACGAGATGAAAAAATTCATCGCGGAGCAGGACAAGTTGATCATGCAGAATACCGATCGTGACGCAGAACTCACTGCGCAGAGGGTGCTTGGTGGTCCTCGTCCGCAGCCAGTGCCTTCGCCTCGCACGCCTCGTCGGCAAGTCAACTCAGAAGAGGACATCCAGCAAAAGCGCAAAGGTGTTCTCAGTCGCGCTCTCAAAGGTCTCACGGGCGGCAAGAGTGCCAAGGATCTTGCCAGAGTTGAAGAAATGCTTATGCAAATTTTGGACAACGTTGAAGATCTGAAGTATCAACAGAACCAGGGCGCACCGCTCAACCGCTCTTTTACTGCAGACAGCCTGGATACCTACGAGAATATGCGCGCCACTCAAGATTCTGGCTACGAGCCCGAAGGACAGGCAGGAACATCGAGCACGCCCAGTCAATCGGGCCACTTTCCGATCACACCGCGTGAGAAGCAGCAATTCCACTCTGGCTATGACGGACGCCGTGGCTCGGACAACCGTGTGAGCACTGTTCTCGAGGAGAGTGACGATGAATTGGAGCCCCATGAAGCACATGTACTCAATCACCAATTTGAGAACAATGAACGACTGTTGACGCCTACACAGGAGCGGCAACGCACTCTCGGGTTATCCCCTCGGAACACACCCCCTCAACCCAATGTGGCGGCCAATAATGACCAAACTCCTGAGAAGCAACGTAAAAACAAGAGCAACAGTTCATCATTATTTGGCATGAGTGTGCCCAAGATATCCCGATGGTCGCGTACCACAACTTCATCTGCAGCGCCAGAACCAGCCACGCTCGATAGTCCGAAGCAGGCCCAGGAGCCAAAGAAGTCGTTCGATTCTTCTCGATCCTCCTTGGACGATTATGATGACGACAGGTCTTCTTTCCGCTCGAAAGACACCCTGCCACGGAAGCAGAATGCCGGACAGTACGCAGAAACCCGGAGCATGCGTAGCCAAGCGAGCAGCAGATTGACACGGACACCATCTCCTCTGATACCCTCCGAGGCATCCGCCAAGCAGCATGCTCCGCAAGGATATGACCCAGCAGACTCGCCCGTCCAAGAAGATGATGAGGCACAATTTGATGACCCTAAATACCAGGCTCACCGCAACTCGCTGCTTCTGCAGCATCCGCAGCCAAGACAGGGCACGACTTCGCGGCACCAGAACACATTGGAGTCTCAAGCACATTCGTTTGACGACCCCGCAGGCACAAATTCAGACCTCTCACAGCGGACTGTAAGCGATTTTGACCCATCGGCGTGGGGTTCGTCTGGCACGGCGGGGCTGGCGCGGCATCGCCTTACACAAGTGGAGCCTCTCAGCCCCGTGAGCCTTAACCATCAGGAAAAGTATGGCAATCGCAAAGATGGCAGTGATCCCGACCCACTGGTCCCACAACAGAAGCCTGTCGTGCCTCCCAAGATCAAGTACGATGATCCGGAAGAATGGGAAGAACCTCAGTACAGCAACAGCGGCTTCAGCAAAGGCGGATATTACACTTCGCCATATGGCTCCGGTCATCTGCTAGAGCCCATTGAGGAGGTGCGATACAGCTTGGAGACCGACAGTGGGAGAAATGTAAGTTGATCTATATCCATCCGCGCGATAACTTGAGTTCCGAGATCGCAGCATTGCGGAGCTATTGCTATGACGGACTCTGCATGGAGAGAATGTATCCAGGTGGAGCCAGTGCATTCTTATGCGGTATGCGAGACGAGTGCTAACGTTCGTTCCACGACAGATGTCCCCAGATGCACAGGTCGCTTCTGCTAAGGCTATCAATGTCAATAGCCCAGCTCGAAAGGGCTTGACGGGCCCTAGGCCAATGGGTTCTTCGAGAACTCCGAGCAATAGCAATACCGTCAAGCCGGCGGATAATACTCCGACGTTCAGTGGTACTGTGAGGAGGAAACCTGTTCCCGGAGCACAAGGTACGAACTCGGTCGAGAGCCTTTACAGTCGCTTTGCGATGTGAGGCGTCCCAAGGATGCGAGGATGATGAGCATTCACTTACTTGCGAACTTTAGACTCGAGGGATAGTCTGGATAGCGAGACGTTTTAATGCTTGGATTTTCTTGCTGCGTTTTCGGATAGCGGGCGAGCGAGCGAGCGATCGCTGGATTGTGTGTGCTATTGAATTGGACGAACGACGATTATGATGATGACCAAGAAGCAGAAGCGAAGGAACCCAGAAGATGATATATGATGTTGGCACACGACCATGGAAAGGAAGGTGAGGAAAAAGCGTTTGTGCAAGCGAAGATGAGATCCGTACTGTGTATCCTTTTTCGGTTACTTCGTTCGCTGCGAGGGGGAATTGAATAGAGAGACTTTTGTACAATTTTGCATAGCATGCGCACAGCAGACATACACACAGCTGTACATATCAGTTTGACAAGGGCGACTTCGCACGTGGTGATGCTAAAGTAGTACAATCAAATTCTTCGGGAGCTTTGCGGACGTGTTCATTCTTTTTCAAGAGGCCTGGTCCTGGAGGACTCGCTTTTTCGAGACTAATCCTTGCTACGATCTTTGAGTCGAATATATTGCTTTCTCGCGCCAGTACGGAGATTGTTCCGAGATGGATTTCGATGCATGCTTGCTTTGCTCCTTCGGAACGATGTTTTAATTGTCGCTTGTAGCTTCTTTGTTTCTCATCAGGATCTAGTTGCAGTTCTTTAGCGCGGTGCAGCAGCGGTAGGTCGTCGTCGAAATTATTGTGGCGACTTGCCGAATTGACATGGTTGCTGTGGCTGTGCTGGTTCAGTTCTTTACGGTAGGTAGTAATCAGTTGCCATTCTCGCGGATGTCACTCCTTCGATAGTGGAGTCGGCAATCCGATCACCATAATTCGAGGAAGTACTGCGCACCTGGCATTTCATGATTGAGTGGCGTATATCAACAGTCCTATCACTGTAGTCCTGGGGAAGCATGAGGAAAGAGATTCACTGGACGACGGTAGAGGATCAATCGGAGCACTCGCCTGTGTTAGAGTCAGTGCTAGACAGCCCGCATCTGAATGCACCTGCAGCTACGAAAAGAAGCGGGAAGATCAATTCGATAGCACTTTGCTCTGGTTGAGAACCAGGACAGGCGTGTATTGGTGGGACCAGGTCGAAAGCTTGGTGCAGACATCCCTTGTATATCAGATTCAGCTTGGGCGTCGCCAAGATATTGGTAGTCACGACCATCACGACATACTGGACACGAAACTGCCGCTACTGGAGGACCTTGAGTCATCATTCAACCCGAACTTGAGTCAGCGCTCCTGGTCGCTGTGCTGATGAGCTGCCAACCACTTAGACATACTCTGTCCAGTCCAAGGCGTTCTCAGACTTCGACGGCAATTGTTGAACATTGCACTTCCCGAAGTACCTTGCGGCACACGCCAATATCGGCAGAGATATGGCTAGTCATTTCGTGTGTAGCAAGGAAGAGGCAAATCTGCATTGGCTGGAGGCATTGGTGCATGATGGTACAGGGACGAGTCTGCTCAGCGTGGCTTGTCAAAGCCGCATGGCATCGTTGGCCGTCCACTCACGTAACTTCCGGGCCCGGTGGATGTATGGATGTAACGCCTGGAGGAGTCGATAACACAGTCTCGATCTCTCAGTGCCAAGGCTCCAGACATCACTCATGCTGGATCGTGTTGAAGCTTATGTTTTTCCGAAGCTTGTTACGGCTCAAGGCACCATGTTCGTTGCTCGAGGGCAAGCTCGTTGAAAGTCGGTGGCGTTCCGATGGCAGGCGCATCTTCACGGCCGCATGATGGCTGATGTGTCGAGAGGCCGGGTGCCAGGCAGTTGGAGTGGACATGTTGCGTTGGCGATGTGTGCACATACCTCGTCCAAGCGTGGCCCTCCAGGTGGGCAGCTTATTATTTTACCATTTGTCGAGGCATTATTACTTTTCAGGAAAGCGAGATGTCCCGACCTGAGGCCGGCCGGCGCACCTCCACTGCGATACGGGGCGGCGCAGGCCGGCGACGAGGTTGCAAGGGAGCTGCGAGCGAGAAGGGGGCGAGGCAGGGCAGATGAGCCGGCGGAAATGTCGCGACGACGACTGGGATGCAGCATGAAAGCGCACACGCCAGTGTGTAGTGTGGCTTCTTGTTTTTTTTTTCGTGTTGGAGCCGTTGGTAACGCAGCTCGATCTCTGCGCCTGCTCGCATGGCCGTCCAGATCGGGGTGCATCGAGATTCCGCAGAGAACGGGGCAGGAGCAGAAGGAAAACGTTTGGACAGCACGGCGAGCGCGGGTGGGTTTGCCGTGAAGAAAATGGGCGGGTGTCTCCACTGTACGGAGTTTAGGCCGACGCTGCGTCGCTGTGTAGTGCCCGTGCAGGTGAGTGGTTCGAGGAGCAGCAGCAGATGGGCCAGCCAGCAAGATGACGAGCGCGATGGCGGGCGAGAAGCTTAAAAGCTGGCATCGACGACCACGCAGTTGATCGCAGCGGCGCATGTTGCGCTAAGCATGCCCGTCGACGCTGCTGCTTCTCCGTGGTGCATGTCGTGTCGTCCCTCTCCGGCGACTGGCCTGTTTGGGCGCGCAGGACAAGATTACTGTGGCCCGAGAAGCCCCCGTCGCCGGACGCTGGTCGCGCGGCGGTGTGACGCGACGCGGTGCGAAGGGCGAGTGCGCGGGAGGGCCTGCGGGCGTTGTGGGCGCGAGGAGAACAGTCTCAATGGCAACGCTGGCCTCGCGAAAGAGGTGTCGGACAGAGCAGAGCAGAGCAGAGCAGAGCAGAGCAGTAGCAGTAACTTAGCAGTAAGGCAGAGCTCGGCGGGGCACGGTGACGGCATCACGCGATGCCCCAGAACAGCAAAAGCAGCAGCACCACAAGCAGCGACGTGCACCATCGCAGCAGCTCGGCGCCGACGCGCAGTGCGGTGCAGTGGACACCGGTGAGAGTGGCAGGCTCAAAGCAGTATCGTTGCTGCCGTCGCCCGGGCGTGCAAGCAACACCGCGCATATGCACGATGATGACAGCCTGGAGAAACATTGGCAACGCAACCCCTTCACGTCGGCACCTGCGCCGTGCTGCGTGCTGGGACCACCTGCGCGCGAGCGAGCGAGCACGCACGCACGCAGCGACAAGGCATGCTCCACCAGCCACGGTGGCTCCCACGCGCGTGTTGGACTGTAGACATTGGCTGTATCTGCGTAGGGAAGACTGCTGTCGGGCGTGTGGTGGTGTTGTGCTCACCGTCGGCCCCGTCCCACTCGCGACGATGACTTCTTGTTGTATATATGCGCCCCCAAGCGGTGCTGTCATCTGCCACCCATGGCCGCGAGTGGCCGTCTGGCTAGCGGCAGCGACCGAACCACTACCGAGCCTGCGTGCTGCTCTCCATCTGTGCACGGCGGTCTGTGGCGTTCCATCTCAGCGGCCACGATGAATCGGCGATCCAATAACAGCCAAAGTAGGGACGCAAGCAACGCGGAAAAGAAGGCCCTTTCACCTTCTCGGCTGCTCGTCCGGAACGTGCCTTGACACTTCAACTCACCAGGCGCCTCCGTACACCTTCCTCGCGGCCGCTGCCAGCAGACGACAAAAAAGACTCCCACATGGTAAGCGCCTGCTGGCTGCCATCCTGAATGTCCCAACCAGGACATTCTCGCCCGCTGCTTGCAGCACGCACCTCGTCCGGCGACGCCTCCAAGGATGCCGCCGGCAACTCCAACAACTCCAGCGCTCCTGGACCGACGAGACCCCCGAGCGGCCGTCCCAAGCGCACGCTCATCGAAAGCGCGTGCTCTGCTTGCAGGCGCAGAAAATCTCGAGTACGTCGCTCGCTGCCCTCTCGTTCTTGCCCCGACCACTGATCCACTAACCTCTCTCAGTGCGACGGTCTCAGGTAAGAACACAACGCTGCCCTCGGAATTGTGCCCATTACATGCTCACATCAACCTGCAGGCCATCTTGCTCGAGATGCCAGAACCTTCGCACCGAGTGCCAATATGAAGCAGAAGAAGGCGAGAGTCGCTGGTCCGCTCTTCGGCGCCGAAATCAGCTGCTCGAACAAGAACGAGATCACATCCGCGAGCTGCTCGCCTTCGTGCAAACCCGGCCAGAAGCCGAGGCCCTGGACATTTTCCAACGCATCAGGACGAGCTCATACGACGACATCTTCCTCCTTCTGCGGCAAGTGCGTGATGGCGCATATGGAATCCAGCCCAATCTGCAACAGCACTTGCCTCCTGGACCCCCGCCAGGCAATGCCATCGACCACCGACTGCCTCCTATCCAAGCCATCTTGGAAGTGTCGTCGCGCCCGGGCGTCAATGGTCCCGCGCACGCTCATCCCAATCACCCCCACTTGGTCCAGAGCCACTCCATGAGCTCCGAGGAGAGTAGGAGCTCCTCCATCCCGGAGTACCAGCAAGGCGGAGCACCTCACATGCTCTCGACACTGGAACCGAGTCCACACCAGGCTCGTCACCAAACGGCGCCACATCACTCCACAAATACTCCGCCGCTAATCGGGTCCAAGCCCAGTCTGAGCTCTGAAGAGAGCACAGGCTCAGTCAACTCGAACACGCCAGGGTTCGGTATGGATCCTTCGAAACCGTATCAGACCCCGTGACTATATGGTCCCTCCTACAGCATGAAGTTTGACGAAAACGACTCGACGGCAGCGGCGCACAAAAGACTCAAACTGGCACCAGAACTCTGGACAGCGACTTGACGACAGCTCGGCACACGACGGCGTTCCACACGTGCACAGCTCTCGCAACTCGCCAATACTCTGGGCGGAGTGAACATGCACTCGTCAGCTCTTCGGCTGCGCTTCCGGAAATCGCTGCAGCAGCCTGCAGCATGCCCGCAGAGCTTTGGATTTCAACAAATTAAGTCAGTGCTATACGACTCTCCCAAAACAACTTAGACTCTCGGACGTGGCGCCTGCAGCTGCGAGCCATCGGCTCGCGAGGCGCGCATCGAAAGCGGGTCCGCAGCATGCCAATACTTTTCCAACTCCACCTCTATCGCCGCCGTCAAGAAACAGTCTCTCGGATCGCGCGCCGCTTCTGGCACGCTATGCTCCTGAGAGCACTTGTGCTGCTCATCATTGACCCGACCGCATCTATTTCCTAACAGGAATTGCCGCACCGGAGCAGGATCACAGTATGTGCGCATCACCTATCATCTGCATGCATGCAAGCCAAAGCGAAGAAAAGAATGGGGTGACACAAAAAGGAAATCGAGTCATGCGACGCATGTGCTAGAAGTCACAAGTCTTTTAGGGCTTTGACCTTGTCGTCGATCCCTTTGGACTCTGAAACTATGAGTAGCCTAGTGGTTGTTATTCGGATCACGGTTTGCGTGCGTATGCCGCTAACTTTCGCCCGGCCGACATGCGAGCCACAAACATACACTGCGAGATGGAAATCCTGCCACAACGTTTCATGCGATGAGCAAGAGATGACCCGTTTCTTCCTTTTGTTTCTTTTTCTAGTTCTCCTCGGCTTACAAGCTTAAAGGTAAGTCTAAGCGAATTGATGTGGTGGGCGCGCTTACTGGGTGAAACAAGCGCGATGCAGCTACTGTTTATGGCGCCAGAAAGGTATTGTCACAGTTTATGGAGATGCAGGCATGGAGTTTCTCCCTTTGCACCTTGTCACCCGCATACACAAGCCCTTCTAATAAGAAGTACAACAGCTTCGTGGTGGGACATTCTAGATTACAGCCGTGCTTTTGAGAGAACCGATCCAGATGCCTTCCACATACGCAGACAAGAACTCCCCAAGGACAAAAAAGGTTGCAAATGACATCAAAAACTGTTGTGCACACACCACGTTGATATACATGCCGTCTCTTTCTACTGGTTCTCTGGGCGCAAGCTGCGGACAGCCTTGCCGGCTCTCCAGATCTCGAGGTTGCGGATCTCCTCCATCTCCTTCTCGAATGCTTGGCGGTAGTCTGGGCGACCGGCGTATTCCATGGTGCGCTGGGTCTCCTTGCCGGTCTTGACGGAGTCGTAGAGGTCGGCGAAGACGGGCTTGAGGGCGTCCTTGAAACGCTTGCTCCAGTCAATGGCACCGCGGCGAGCGGTGGTAGAGCAGGCCTCGTACATGTAGTCCATGCCGTTGGCGCCGATCAGAGGGTAGAGGGATTGAGTGGCCTCCTCGACGGTCTCGTTGAAGGCCTCAGAGGGAGAGTGGCCGTTCTCGCGGAGGATCTCGTATTGGGCGAGGAACATGCCATGGATACCTCCCATCAAGCAACCACGCTCACCGTAGAGATCGGAGTAGACCTCCTTCTCGAAGGTGGTCTTGTACATGTAGCCGGAGCCGACTGCCACGCCGAGGGCGATGGCCTTCTCCTCGGCCTTGCCGGTCACATCTTGCCAGACAGCGACGGAGCTGTTGATACCACGGCCCTCGCGGAAGAGGGTGCGGACGGTACGGCCAGAGCCCTTTGGTGCAACGAGGATGACATCAACGTCCTTTGGCACTTCCACCTTGGTCTGGTCCTTGAAGACTGGGGAGAAACCGTGGGAGAAGTAGAGGGTCTGTAGCTAGTCAGTGTCTCGCCGCGGAGGTGGCAGCTCTCCTGCACGTACCTTGCCCTTGGTGATCTGAGGCTTGATGTGTGGCCACGTCTCCGACTGGGCGGCATCAGAGAGGAGGTTCATGATGATAGTACCCCTCGAGATGGCCTCGTCGATGTCGAACAGGTTCTTGCCCTCAACCCAGCCATCTTGTTGCGCCTCTTTCCAGCTGGAGCCGTTCTTTCTCACACCGACGATGACATTGAGGCCGTTGTCGCGGAGGTTCAGGCCCTGGCCGTGGCCTTGCGAACCGTAGCCGATGAGAGCGAGGGTGTCGTTCTTGAAGTAGTCCTGCGCCGCGCTGTTAGACCTTGTGCTGGCGACATTGGGAGCTCCCAGCTGCCATGGGGATGTATTGGAGCTCGTAAACGTACCAAGAGCTTCTCACGGGGCCAGTCGGCGCGCTCTGCATTGCGCGTTAGTGCATGCCCAATGGCTCCCCAAACGTGATGTGCAGCATACCGTAGACGACCTCCTTGTCTCCGGCGAAGTCGACGGTCTTCTTGCCTCTGCTCTGGTGCACAATGGCAGATGTAGCAGCTCGCTGGGCTGCGCGGACGCCCTGCTGCTTGCTGCCCTGCACGGCGGTGATGAAGGTGCGCTGCTGCACCTGCGGCGCCTTGAGCTGCCTCAACGAGGCGCGCAGGGCTCGGGTCGCGTTCTTGGAGGCCATTGTGATGGAGATGAAGAGCGGAGAGGGGATTGTTATTGCGGTGAGTAATATTTCGAAATACCAGTGGCCAGCACAACTTTTGGCTCGCTCGACCAAACAAAATGTCCAAGCTCGGCCTGCTCCGGCATCGGAAGCCGTGCGTTAGTGCTGTTTAGTTCTTGTGCTACGCGAACACGTTCGTTACGACGAGCGTTCTCGACTTCATTACAGACAACGTCTAGACTTGACTTTATTCCACTGACCATAGACTTCATTACACGATACAGCAGTGCAGCAGCCTCTCTTCCATATTCGCCACGAACCATCACAAGAGCAAGATGCACCTTCTCGAATAATGCCAGACAACAGCAGCGCATCTCAGCCTGCCTCACATCTTGACGTGTACGCAGAGCCATACATTCCACTCGCGTTGAAACAAGTCAACGAAGCTCCAGCACATCGCGTTGCGTGCAGACCAGCCCCGTGGATCAACTTCGATGCCTACGTTGCGGCGTTTGCTGGAGCGTTCTTCAACGCCCGTCCAGCACCGACTCTGGTGCTTTCACCACCGATAGACGAGCCGGCGACATTAGAGCAGCACAACTATGATCGATTCTTCAGAGCAGCCCTACAACGAGAGATAGCCGCGCAGCTGAAAGATTGCGAGAGGTACGCGCTTTACCAAGTGCCTCTCTGGCAAAATGTAATTCATTCGTCGGGACCGTTCCGCGTTCCGTGCTGTCCGGAAACTGGAGAAGTGCGCTGCTGATACTCAACAGCCTGAAGATGTTTCTTTCTCCACTCACAGACTTCTCGTTCCAGGTCTGCGCGAGAGCTTCCTTCCTGTTGAGGTAGGGGACATTGTCAATGTGCGCCAGATCCGCTACGATCAGAGTGGCAACGTCATCACGTCTTCAGGTATTGTGAACAACAGAGGCCAGCGTCTACCTGGTCGATTGGATATCTGTTACGACGCAGTCGTTTGGCTTGTTGATCGCTTCAATGAGACTCTCCATGTGAGGATCGATAAATTTGTCCCAGCAAGCCGATTTTTCAACATTTGCTTCACGTTGCAGACCTCTCGCCATGCTGCCCTGCAGGCTGCTGTTCTAGAGGTCTGCACACAGCTAGAGCGTGGCAATGAGTGGCTGCAACGCATGCTGTTCCCAGAGCCGAAAGATGGCACGCTTCAGAGAACCCTGAATGCTGCTCACTACGATCTCGACCTGATCGACCCTTTGTTGAATCACGAGCAGATGCGAGCGATTAACACAGTCTTGTACGAGGACTATGGCCGTGTGCCTTACCTCATCTCCGGACCCCCGGGAACTGGTAAGACGAAGACGGTCGTCGAGCTTGCACTGCAGCTCTTGGCGCAGGTGAAGACACTCCCAACCCAATCGCCCGTCCAGACGGCGCTGATGGTACTGAACAGGACGAAACGAGGCATCTGCTCATATGTGCGCCATCCGATCCAGCCGCGGATACCCTGGTTCGACGCTTGAGCTCTCGCCTATCGCCAAAAGAATTACTCCGCCTGAACTCCGTTGCTCGAAGTTTTCCAGAGGTGCCAAACGCCATTCTGCCATTCTGCTACGTTGATGATCGCATCTTTTCGATACCTCCCTTTGCCGAATTCATGCGCAAGCAAGTCGTGGTGACAACAACTCGCGACGCAGAGCTGTTGAGGAGATCTCGACTCACCAATGCTGACCTCTTCAGCCATGAGCTTGGCATATACTCCGCGTATCATCCTCGAAGTGCGAGTCCCACGTTGCTGCTTCACTGGGACACATTAATCATAGACGAAGCCGCGCAAGCCACGGAGCCTGAGACTCTCATTCCTCTACTCGTCGTGGCGCCGCCTTCTCCACAAAGCAGCTTTGTGCGAGAGCCTCAGGTTGTCTTGGTCGGCGATCAGAATCAGCTTGGTCCGCGAACAGCCAACAAGAAATCTGCCTTGCGGAGATCACTCTTCGAGGGCTTGCTAGGCCGAAGTCTGTACTCCAACCATCCTCTTGCACGGGCGAAGGAGAAAGGCGGTCATATACCGCGACTCACAAGCAATATGCTCCCGATTCTGAGGCCACCTTTTGTCGATCTGATAAGAAACTATCGTTCTCATCCCGGAATCCTCGCAATTCCGTCCGCTCTGTTCTATCACGATACACTTGAGCCGGTAGCAGAAGATACAGATGCCTTGCTCGACTGGCCTGGCTTTGAGGGTCGCGACATCCCGGTTGTCTTCCATGACCACAGAGGGGCGGATGAAATCGAGCGGGATGGAGGCGGCTGGTACAACGTGGGTGAAGCAGATATCGCAGTCGATCTTGCTCGATCATTCTTGAAGCAGAGAGTCTCGGCAGCGGATGTGTGCATCATGAGTCCCTTCAGCGCTCAGGTCAAATTGCTCCGAGCTAAGGCAAGAGCTCAAGGATTCATCATGGCAGCTGTGAACGTTGGACCACTCGAGGTAAGCTGTGAATTCCTAACCCATGCGCAGGAGCCTCACTTGTTACTGGCTGAGGCATGTGCACGAATTTGTGTGATATTTGCTAACGCTCACATCAGGCTTTTCAAGGCCTCGAATTTCGGGTGGTTATCATATGTACCACGCGCACTCGCGACCGATTCCTAGACCAAGACATCGCTCGAGGCTTGGGAGTCATACACGAACCCAAACGATTCAACGTCGCGCTCACACGTGCGAAGCAAGCTATGATCGTCATCGGGAACCCAGATCTCTTGGACCAGGATCCGAACTGGGCAGCTTTCATGGCTTTCTGCAAGCGGAACGGTGCCTGGCGGGGCGGCGATGAGCACATCTGGGGAGCACCGCATGGCCAGAATATCAGGATCTCTCGACTCGAGAAGCAACTCCGTGCGCGTCAAGAAGCAACGAATGCTTTAAGCGATGGTGTGAGACAACTCGGGCTGTCCACTGACCCAGAGGTGGCAGCGTATGAGGAGGGTGTCGCCGCTGCTGGCGCTGTTGATATCTCTGAAGATGAGCTCTTATTTCCGGAATCAGGTTCTCCTGGTGATGACACGGAGTCTTGAAATTCGATTCTCCTGCCTGCAGCACATGCAGTACCTGATCCATCGTTCCAATCGATGGCCGCAATCGGTTCAAGGTGCGAGAGGATGGTCCCCTGGACTCGTCGTGGCAGAATGCCAACGGAAGTCCGAGCTAGGTGGTTGACGTATAAGGAGAATGCATTGAGATGCCGTGGGGGCAGCTGATCTCTAACAAAGCAACATACATCTGAAATTTATGGTTACGAACCCGGCTTTGATGGAAAGCTGGGCTGAGTTGTTCAGGACCATTGGATAACCGTGGAATCCTCTGAATGCAACTACCTTTGAGTGCAAGCGCCTAACCAGATTGGGTCTCGATCTATGAGAAGCTTTGCTGATTAACTTAGCGACCTGCGGTTGCACTCAGAGGTAGTTGCATCCAGAGGTATCCGCAGTTGATGACCGAGCGAAGCTGGAGGAGGAAGTAGGTCAAAAAGCTGGAGTAGGAAAAGGAAACACGAGCCAGCATGCGCTCATGGCACACCGCGGAGTGCCTGAGCGGGAGACTCCGAAGGCTAGAGAATAGGTCGCAGAGATGCAACGTACCACAGAACGACGAATGCCCACTTCACGTGTCATAAGTGAGCTCCCAAACCGAAGGTATGTCCCTCCGTTCTGTAACCCAATTCCCTCTTAAACCAGATCCAGTCTAGCCATCCGCCATACTGCACGACACACCATCAGAGACAAAGCCCGCGAAGCCCTTTCCCTGCAGACGCTTCAATCCGTCAAGCATGGCACGGCAATGGTAAGCACTTCGCCTTGCGAGTTGTCTAAGCCGGGCTCTTGGCATGCTGATCTGCCCTGGGTGATCTGCAAGTGATCGGCTCTTGGCTGCCCTATAGACAGACATCGTAGGCGAGATCCTGCATTGGTCTCGCAATCTTCTAGAATAGCGGTGCTACCTTCCTGAAACGTGCGGCTTTTGGTCCTCGTGCTAGGAATGAGAGGTTGTGGTTGTGTTGTGATCGTCGACGTGGGAGGTGTATTTAAATAGTTGTTTGGGGAAGGGTGAGAGGGTATCACGACTTCCAAGTGCACTATTCTCCTGTCTACAGTCTGAGAGCAATCCGCAACCCGCAATCATGAGGGTTGGTATACGATCGATGCGTAACAAGCTTCCCGGATTCTGACATCGCATAGTTCTCCACCATCGCCACATCCTTCGCAGCCTTCGCGCTTGCAGCCACCGCCGCTCCAGCTGAAGAGAAGCGCAGTGGAACACCTCTGTCCCAATCGCAAGCCGCGAGTAGACTCAGCGGAGCTGGAATCACCTCCTCTTCATCAGGCGGTTGCACAACTAAGAGTAACCCCCGCTGCACATCCTACGACGGTCTCCTCTCCGGCACCGTCGACGGCGCCATCACACTCAAGGGAGCTTGCGGGTGCACGCTAGTAATCACGGGTGGAACTGAAACAGGCCATGCTGGTGGCACTTATAGCCACGGAAATGGCTACAAGCTTGATTTTCGCAAGAATACCGCGTTGAACAACTATATTACGACGAGGTTCGAGAGGATCGGTAACCGTGGAGATGGGTATCCGCAGTGGAGGGCTGCTTCTGGTAACATTTATTGCGTAAGTTCAGAACCCGTAGGTCTTGCTCTGGAACTTCCACTGACAGTTTTGACAGGACGAGGGTGACCACTGGGATGTTTTGTACTACTAGACGTAGTGTCCAGGCAAACAGAAATCTTTATTGACACCAACGGCAATCGTGCCCTGGCTCCGTTGACATGAGCATCATGCATATTATCATTGTAATTGCAATTGTGCAGAATACCAGTATTGATAGCGCTTGTGAGGACGGCGAGCTGCGATGGCATCGAGGACACGAGCAAGTTACTCGCTGTGTCTGTTGTTCGGTGGGTGGGATCGTTCCATACATGTACGGGCCACCTGTGTATGGTGGTGGATGGACACCGTAGATGGGGCTTTCTGGATCTGCATCATGTCGATGGTGATGGTGATGGCGATGGTGCTCGTTGTGGCCATCATGATGGTGGTCTTGATGGCCGTGGTTGTGGCCGTGCGTACTAAGGTCTTGATGGTGATGACCAGAGTCGATGTGAGAGTGCCCAGTGTCTCCATGTGAATGGCCACCGACGTCGCCACCGCCAGAGCCGCCACCTCCGTGGTGCATTGTTTGCGTAGTCAGAGTGAAGAGGGTTGCTTGTTCGAACCTACTGGTGATCAAGAGAATGCGGCGAATAAATGATATGCTGCTGGTCAGCTGCGCATCCTCCAGCGGAGCTCGGCTGCTGAGCCTTGAAATGGAGAGAAATCCTTTGCTTCCTCAGAACCCCGTCACAAGATAGACCACTGGACTCGTGCAATGCTTTTTCATGCTATGTCCTGAGTCTGAGTCTGGGCCTCAAGAAAAATCTCATCTCACAGCTTGCATAAGTCTTGATGATCTTTCGGCGGCCTCGATTATGTTTCAGGACCTCGAGCCTAGGGCCAGGCATCAAGTGACCTTTGAGAGTAGGATGTCTCGTTCACATGCATAAGCCTAGCGTCGACTAAGTGCTGAGCATAGCTTCGTGGTCAAGTTGGCTTGTGATTGACCAGTCGGTCCTGCAGATTCTGTTTTGGTGGTCGATGTCGATGGAGGCGCTCGAAAGGGAAGCACAAACGGAGCTGACGCCGGTGATGGCCAGAGCTCCTTCCTGCTCCCTGTTCATCGACGTCAGCATACACGCAAAATATGCCATTGGCCGACAGCTTCATTCTTGTCCTCTTACATCACATTGCAGAGCGCAGCATCGATCATGGCGACACTCTTTACAGCAGCGCGACCCGCCTTGCCATTCCAAAGTCTGCGTGTGATCGCCAGGCTCAGCCCCTTCACGTTGAGAAGAGCTCTGTCAACGCTCCCAAACAACGAGCATATCGTATGCATAAATAGAGCTCGAAGTAGTACCATCAATAGCTGACTTGCACAGTATATCCACAGTGTGCCCAACTCGTCCACCAAACAGTATCTCCTTTCGTATCTTCCCAATGAGCCACCGATTGCGTCTCTCGCCATCGGCACCACGACCCAAGTGCCGCCGACCGCGAATTCCCTCCAGGAGAATCCCGAGTTTCTGCAGATCTTGCACTGGGTCATAAAAGACAACGCCGCCAACGATCCCGAAGTTCAAGCTCAAGCTGCCATGTATGCGTCCTCAGCGGGAAGTTCGCTGGGAAGTGGGGGCACCTTCTTCCCCGCCAACCATCCCTCACAGCAGCGTCAGCGACGCAAAACGAAAACGAAAGAGTACGGAGGAGGCGGAGGTATTGGCGGAGATGGAGCTGGTGGGGCCAGTGCCCAAGGCGGGATGGGCGGCGCTGGGAGGGGCGGCTACATCCACGTCAGTGATCAAAGATATCCGCCCGATTTTGGCCGTGTTGCCTACCCTGAGGATATTTTCGGCAGCCTGGAGCTCGACTCCCAGGGCAACTTTGTGGATGGCACCGGGAGATATCAAGCCGGCAACACCTACCGGGTTGTCACGAACGAGGGAATCTTGGGTTTGAGTGCATACCTCCGGGAACGACTTGTTGAAAAGTTGAAAGAGCTGGATGCTCAAGCGAGACAAAATCCGTGAAAGTCTGGTGTACCGATACCGCCGGAGCCTTGCAAAGCCGACGTTGCCGATTGTTACCTCTTTCTCATGTGTCATTGGACCACCGACCAAGTCACACCATGGGTTTGGTATGCGACAGCTGTCGCGACGCCTTCATCAGGGGTACGCATTTGCCATGGCCGGGTTATCGCTCGCTTTGGCGCTCTGTGAGTGACTGCGCTTCAAACTCGGTTGGTTGGGTACTCCCGTCGATTGAAGACGTACGAAGATATTGTTAACGTTTGATTCTGCAAGCGTCCAAAGCGCTTACGCACAAGGTACCGCTCGCTTCTGAAGTCACAGGCGCGCTTGACATAGTTCGCCGATGACAGCCACTTTACTGAGATCTTCGACTTTGCCTGGTCTCTCGGTGCACGGCCGACTGTCCACTGTCAGGAACGCATCGCATACATCGCTATGGAACACGAGCAGCGACATCAGGTACACATCATCCGTTGATTTAAAGAAATTTGCTGCGGACAAGAGCAGTGTATTCAGCTTGGTTATTACTGCAAGGCAGTAGACGATCACGACTTGGAAGCATCGCCAGAAAACTGTACCTAAAATATGGACTCGCATCCTCTTGACCAGTCCTGCACAGCTTCAACGGCATTTACAGATCTATCACGTTTCGAGCTTGCGGCAAGGCAAGAGTCACTCCCTCGGTCATTCAGACTGGACTACTTAGCTCTGAGGGTGGAGCGGCTACATCTAGGGCCACGTCCTGACCACTACGATGGCAACCCGCTTGTTCCTCCTCACTTCTCGGTCGCACCTGCCATGACACGGGTAGAAGACGTGTACGGATCGGATCCGTTGTCGAACAACAGAATGGAGGTGTGGGGACGCCGAAATTGTATCATCAGGCGCAAAATTAAGGATCTTCTGACTCGTCTTCCTTGGCTAGCATCGGGTCTCGACCGATATGGACTATACATCTGTGGCGCTCCTGAACAGGTGTTGTATCGCCCGGACGCATCTGACAAGGATCTGAATTCAGGAAGAGATCGCATGATGGTTTTGATGGTCGAGTTGAAGCCTGAAGAGCAACAACAATGGCTGCTCCTACAACTCCACTTGGAGAGGATTCTGAAAAAAGCAAAGATCGAAAAGTGTCGTGGTGTGTGCATCAGATATTATATCAAAGCGCCCGGATCGAGAGAGCCTTCGCCTGACCCGCCGCCGCGAGGCGTGTTTCACAACTCGAATGCCTATCGCACCGAGGACGGCAGTGACTCTCCTCCTTACCCGAGCCTATTGAGATTCGACGAGGAGCTTAGGCCGTTGCTGTCAGACGAAGAGGCGTCAGACGGCAGAGACACGGCGGATGAGATCGATGCCAGCAGCACTGTTGAAGTCCGAGGCTCAGAGAGTGCAAGCACATCAGGGTATGAAGAGATTGTCTGGGAATATCGGCCTGCACCAGCCCCAGCTCAGACTAGAAGTGCATGAGTGGAGCTGCGCTGCACCGCTTTCCAACATCTACTCATTGTAGACTCAAATTGTCAAATCAATTGACCATGGCTATCTCTGAATGCAACTACTTTTGAGTGCAACGGCAGGTCGCTAAGCCAATCGGCAAAGCTTTTCATGCGTCGAGAGCCAATCTGATCAGGCGCTTGCACACTCAGAGGTAGTTGCATTCAGAGTTAGTTATGGTTAGCCGCGTGACGCCAACTCGGACCACTGCTTTCAGTCGCTCGCAAGTATCAGATTGCGCGCAAAGTGCCCAAGAGCTTGGAACAGTGCATCGTCGAGACATGTGGCTGGATACATGTACCACCTTGGGTCAAAAACAAGACGCGGACCGGGATCCTGATGAAATCTCAAGGCCTAGTCAAATGGGACAAAAGGATGAGGGCGCCACATTTGTTCAAAAGGCAGCAAGGCACGACGAAGGTGGAACAGAGACGCGAGGAAATATACACAAAAAAACTTGTTGGAAAGAATTACATTATCATTTCTCTCATGTCCTATGGTACAATGCGGCCGTGTCTCTCATCGTGCATGCATGCCATCATCATACTGTCGCTGAAGTTTTGGTCTTTGGTAGGTCGCGACAGATTGTGTTAGGTGGGGTCCTCGTCGTCTAACCCATGAACTCAATCGAGCGCTTCGATGCACGAAGACCACAGACGCCAGAGTCCACACGGGTCACTTGAGCATCAATTCTTCCGACTTCCACGGCGCGACCACCGGTGAGCGTGTTCAAGGCAGCTTTGGAGAGGTTGAGGCCGTCGCCGGAGCGGTCTATGCCCACGACGTTGATGCTTCGGCCTTGGTAGGAGACTGTATAGCAGGCGCCGCACTGGAGAGATGGAATGTTAGCAGGTGTGTTTAATGAAAATACATATTGAGGGATGGTTCTGAGGTGAGCTTACCTGAGGAGATCCCCAGCCAGCAATCTCCCATGAACCACCGATGTTTGGGAATGTCGGGATGGAGCCTTGTGTGCTGTAGCCCTTGGTGATCAAGCCAGTGTTGCCATCGCTGCAGGAAACGGCAGTCAAGCTGCGGGCAGCATCGTCGTAGCCTTCGTCGTAGCTAACGGTGGTAGCGGTTGCGAGGGCCGCGATGGAGAGGAGTGCTGCAGTGAACTTCATTTTGATGCGTGGTATGCTGAGATGCTGGGATGCTGGATCTGACTGAGATGTAGCTGTGTCTTGGTGAGGAATGCTTGTTGTGCTGATGAGACGTCGAGAAAGGGAAGGAAACGGCCTGTCTAAAATACTTGCCAGCTACTCAAGACTGCTCCACCAGGACGACACTGATGGAAAGAATCAGGCGGCAATCGGTGAGAGTGACCTCTCTCTCGTGTAGTGGTCCCTGCTCGAAGAGTACCAGTGCAGTGCAGTGGGCAGGCAATACGAGGCACACTTTCCTCTTTGCAGCGGCCGCAGCAGCAGGAACAGCACAGCAATGGCAGCTATAGTCAGCGGTCTGGAAAGCGAGAGCCGGACACGGGACGCGTGAGTGGAGGAAGGTGGCATTGCTTCAGCCGATCTTTGTCATTCTTACTCAAAGCGTACTCCTGGCAGCGTGTCTTGTGCGAGGATGGAGGGTCGGAGAGCTGCACGCAAGCGTCAGCGTCAGACGCACAGCTGTCTGTGAGCTATTTGGAGCATACGAGCTAGTACACTTTGATCGCTCTATGGCAGCTCTTGGCGGAGGGCGAAGGTGGATGTCGTGGGCCAGCTACGGTCGTGGTCTACTATTGATAGTCTCTAGCTGCGGCGCTGGACTGCTGCACGTGTGCTGGTCGTATGGAGGAATGTCGGAGTCGCATGACATGTCACCGTCGTATCGTCCTCGTCGCCCTCGTCGGACCTTTTCACCGTTCTGTCAATGTCTGTGTTTTTCTACGCGCGCCGATCTTGCTTTGACTCGCGATGCTTTCTGCCGTGATCGGAGACAGTCGCGACAAAGCTGCCGAGGAAACACGACCTCATCCTATTGATATGTAGTGCCTGGCCTCGACGCGTCTGCCCACCTGGTCAACTCAGTATCGCTGCCTACTGTATACAGCACACGGCAGCCGGAAAGATGCTCACCGACAAGGTCCAGCAAACCCCGCCGCACGGCCTGCGCGGCGCTGTGTCATGCTACGGAAAGCCTTTTTTGACCTCGAGCTCCGAGAGTCTGAACGACGAGACGACTGCACACGCGGCGAGAATGATGATGTGTCACCTCTGAAGACGGCAGGCTCTGGGATATACCAAGCTCCACACCCATGTATACACGGGTGGAAGACGGCAGCTCAAGAGCAGTGCAGCGCGCACCATGGACGTTAGTCAACTTTCGACATCTTCCAGCTCTGTGTCTCCCACCTGTCAGCGCCCTGCTGTGCAGTATTGGCAGCCCCGTCTTGTGCTCACTATCGCAGGATATCCGGACTCCATGGCGCATGGCTACATCACGCGGACCGCCGCAGCACAGCTTCGATATCGTATCTCCGTTCGCCGGTTCACGTTCCTCGCAGGACTCCCTTTCCCCGAGGCAGCACAGATGATGGAATTTCCAATGAGTCATTCGTGTGCGCAGCAAATGAACACAGCCATAGGCCGCTGTCGTGCCAGACGGCCTCACCGCTTGGCTTGGACCTCGAGCACGGATCAATATTGAAAGAGACGCGGTAGCTGTTCCTACACACAACTAACTGGGAAGTCGAAGATGGTCCAGACAATCGTCTCTCCCGTCATGATGCAAAACTGTAGGCTCCCAATGTTGGCTAAGCCTCCATCGCTATCCATACAAGCCGCGGACGCCAAATACCCAGCAACGGGCACTGCTTTTTGGCCACAGAGTGCCTTCTCCACGTATGCCGAGAGCGCTCTTAGCTACAAGGGCCTACAAAGACACTTTTCGGGTACTGCATGACATGGCAATACGATTGGCCATTGATCATTTGCCCCCCGTATTCGCCTTTGAGCTCTAGTCTCCTGGTCAGTCTTTTGTTAACCGAGTACGGACATTTAATAACACCATACTGTACACTTCGTTTCCGGTACACCCTCTTCCGTCGAAGAAGGTCATATCGCAATGGTTATCGATCTTGGAGTCCGGGAGCATGTAGTTCACACTGACGTCTGGTAGGTCCAATTGTCAATCGACGCTCACTGCGCATATTTAGGATCTTGCTTACTGGCGACCGGAAGCATGTCCCATTCTTTACATTCGTTCTTCGGGATCTTGCGATGGTATCGGCCTTTACCGCCGAACTTGTGGCGAACGATTAGCAGGTGCGTTGGAGCCAGGATCGTCATTCGGCGAATGCACTTACAAATTGGTGCTCCGAATTACCTGAATTTAAGTCAGTCACGATCTTCACCAGAGTCCTGAGAGTTGAAAATATCGTACCTTGACAGTGCTGCCAATCGAACGTTTGCTGAGCTCACATGTCAGTAGGCAGATATCGACTAAGGCAGATCGAACGAGTTCCCCTCTAACCTGATA
Source organism: Cercospora citrullina (assembly GCA_013365195.1). NCBI lineage: Eukaryota > Fungi > Ascomycota > Dothideomycetes > Mycosphaerellales > Mycosphaerellaceae > Cercospora > Cercospora citrullina. The sequence continues at coordinate 453,024 of JAASFF010000310.1, forward strand.
GAGAAACACTGAGACATACTTTTCCGCACGCTCTTTCACCTTCGCAGCTGTGTTCACAAACCAGGACACAGGGTCGAGCAATTCCAAGATCGTATCCACTTTGCTGACCTTGCATCCCGGCTCGTGCCTGACGCACTGAGGCAGATGGTGCGGGTCTAGCAGTGGTGGCTCTTCCGCTCGTCGCAGTACAACGTTGTTGCGTTCATTGTGCGAAATACGCCCTGATAGAGAGGATGAGCAGGTCAGCACGCAGCCGATACAACAGCAATGTCCAGAGTCGTGAACAAGGCATCGGACGATCATGCTCCATATCGACTTGACTTACCATTCTCTATCGCCCAGGACCGAGAGATCAGCGCACAGGCCGAGATGATCCAGCATTTTGCGAGCATTTTGCAGGCAGAGCAAGGACTGATGCAAGAAATTTGCTACGAATCTGGCAGGGCCGGTGGTGAGCTCTGACCGTTGAAGTATTTGAGTAACATAATGGACTCGCTTTGGTCGTGAGCAGGCCAAGGTATACTTTCGGGAACAGTCGGCGGAGAAGGACGGTTCGGCAAGGAATACATGGGACTGGTAAGCCGAAACCACAAAACTGCGAGCCGACAAATTGTTGCCGGCTCGAGAATACGCAGAGAGTGGAGAGAGCAGGCAGATCCTTCTCTGCAGAAGGAGGAGCTCCGTAACCCACGAGGTTGGCTAAGGTCGAAAACGGGCCTTGAGGGATTTTTGGAGATGCGGCTAGTGATCGCAAGAGACCAGCGCATTTTCCAAAAACGCAAGACACTCTGTGCTTCTAAGCGTAGCAAAGAGGCGCAGTGGCTAAGCTGTGAGCTCTCTGAGACACCATTGCTTGTATATCTCCACACGACGACTTTGGGCACTGGGAGAAGCACTGGTGAGAGCTGCAGATGTTGTGGAAATGCTCGCTCAGGAGTCTGCTGGACTCACCGCAGATGTGGCAGCCCGACACACGCGCGTTCTGCCCGTGTCAGGGAACTGGCCCGCAGTTCAGCGCGTTCGAGGGCGGCGGCTAGGATCACTTTGCGTGCAGTCAAATTATCCAAAGTACCACTGGGCGCAATTGCCAATGTTGCGATGGTGACCTTCACGATTGGATCGGGCATTGCACATTTCGTTGCGTTCTAGAGGTTGTCTGATATGGTAGGTATTGGAATTCATGCTTTTGGTAATCTTCGATCTCCGTCATTGCTCCTCATATGCCTCGCAACGACTGCAGGCGTGTCAGCCTATGCCTAAGGCATGATCTTGACCACATCTACTGCCGGATAGCAAGACAGAACACAGGATGGAAATTTCGTGCTCTACTGTCCGTAGAACTCAAGTGCTCTTTTGATCCTCGTATCTCCGCCTTGTGCAGCGTAGCTAAGGCGCTCTATCTCGATAAGCAAGGCAGCCGAAGACTCCAGTTCGCGAGAGAGATCGCAAAGTAAGCGAATACTCCAAAATCCGTTCTCCTATCGGCAACTAACACATGTACCTGCTCACGGTTATGGGAGCCGGCCATCGGATCGGTCATGATTGTTGACGTTGAGAGAGCTATACCTTTTCATCGACACAGCGTAGTATGAAAAGGGAAGGCATACTGTCGCTCTTCGACCTTCGGGCCGACTCTGGAGCGTGCCAAGATCGTCAAGCATTGGAGATTGGTGCAAGTGAAGCATTTGTGGGGAGAGCTTGTCCTCCACCTCCATCTCCGCATCATCAGACGGACAAGACGGAGCGCAGAAGCAGAGCAGAATACGCTGATCGCTGCCGGCTGCAAGCACCATGACGCCGGTGATCACTGCTCTCGGGGCCATTTACGGCGCAAAGACCCAATCGCAACTGCTCTCCGCCATCGAACAGCCGGCGACACGAGATCGCGTCTCTGCCGCTAGACCTGTTCCTGAGCATACAGCTCTTCGACACGCACGCTCTTGCTGAACGTTACACCAACGCGGGGAGTGCACGCGGCATGACTGCACGCTCCTCCGCCGACGGCAGAAGCAACGCCCGATCACGGCAAGACATCGCGTCTGCATATATCAATCCATCATCATGCTGCTGCCTCCGCTGCTGAGCCAGAATTTTGGTCGTCTCGCTGTCTGCGAACTCACTCACTGGCAAGACATCATGTCTCGCGTTCTGACCTGGACGCAAGCGGCGCTTGCGCTGTCTTCTTTGACTCTCGCGCAGGACTCTTCTGCATCATCTCCGCCTATTGATGGCCTGACTACTGCTGCGTTCGCTTCTTCGACTGGCTCGATCGCTAGTGCTACTGTTTCGGGTGCTACGAGTACTTTCTCGATTCCATTTACTGGTGAGTGAAGTTGCTTCTTCACTTCCGAAAAACGCCCCAGCTGATATTGTCCTCATGTAGTACCGGCCTCAGCCGATATTGGCCCTAACATCCTCCCGAACATCAAGGACCCCAATGCCAAACAAGCACAGGTTAGACTACAACGAGAGGATGCTATGAGACATTACTGATCGACATTAGGCCTTGTGTCCCGGCTACAAAGCGAGCAATGTGGAACATACGTCGACTGGCTTCACGGCCATGCTCACCTTGGCTGGCGAAGGAGTGAGTGCCTGAGTACATTCTCATCTACTCTGCTAACGATCAACAGTGCAACGTCTACGGAACCGATATCGACACTCTTGCACTAGAGCTCGACGTACAGAGCTCGCACAGGCTTCACCTCTCAATCCAGCCCTACTACCTCGACAGCAGCAATGCTTCACAATACCTCTTGAGCGAGACCACTGTGCCTGCTCCTCAGAACGAAGCAGGCTCGCAAGAGGTCGATCTTCAGTTCACCTACAGCAACGAGCCAACTTTCAGCTTCACTGTAGTCAGAAAGTCCACTGGTGATGTGCTTTTCGACACTACCGGAAGCGTGCTGGTGTTTGAGAATCAGTTCATCGAATTCGTAACCCAGATGCCGGAGGATTACAACATCTATGGCATGGGCGAACGCATCCATGGCCTTCGTCTTGGAAACAACTTCACAGCCACCTTCTATGCTGCAGATGTTGGTGATCCGATTGACGAGAACATCTATGGTGTGCATCCATTCTATCTGGATACACGATACTTTGAGGTCGACGGGGAGACTGGCTCACACACTCTCGTCACATCCAACGATACCACATCAAATGGCACCTACGTTGGTCACAGTCATGGTGTGTTCTTGCGAAACGCTCATGGCATGGAGGCACTCATGAACCCTACCAACCTGACTTGGCGCGCGATCGGAGGTAGCATTGACCTGTACATCTTCGATGGACCCACTCAGGACGCCGTGACCAAGCAGTATCAGACCGGTGCCATCGGACTGCCTGCGATGCAGCAGTATTGGAGCTTTGGTTTCCATCAATGCCGCTGGGGTTACAAGAATTGGACAGAGCTCGAGAACGTGGTCAATACCTACCGAGACTTCGATATCCCTCTCGAGACGATCTGGGTAAGTGCAGTCGTCTTAGACCCGCTTGTGACATGAAGATCTGTTAGGTGCCCATGCTTACTTCTCACGAACACAGACCGACATCGACTACATGTTTCAGTACAGAGACTTTACGAACGACCCAAACACATTTCCGTATGCCGAGGGCCAGGAGTTCCTGAGCCGCTTGCACGCCGCCGGACAGCACTACATCCCGATCGTGGACGCCGCCATTTACATTCCAAATCCGAACAACGCTTCCGATAACTACTCCATATACACAGATGGCAACGATCGAGGCGTCTTCCTCAGCAACCCGGATGGCAGTCAGTATATTGGTTCAGTGTGGCCAGGATACACAGTCTTCCCAGATTGGCACGCCAACGAGTCTGTGGCTTGGTGGACGGACAGCATGCTTGAGCATCACAGGAACTCGCCCTGGGACGGCATCTGGATCGACATGTCAGAGGTCTCTTCGTTCTGTATTGGCTCGTGCGGAACTGGTAACCTGTCATTGAACCCGGTGCACCCGTATGTGGCGGCCGTGCCTGTTATGCCGTAACATTAGCTAACTCCTATTACAGTCCCTTCGGTCTGCCTGGCGAGCCAGGGTCGAAGATCTATTCCTACCCTGAGGGATTCAACTTGACCAACGCGACCGAAGCAGCTGTAGCCTCCTCGCTCTCAGCATCCCAGTCAAGCTCTGTCGCTGAAGCTACGCCCGCCGGAAGTTCCACGACCGCGTATTTTACCCCCCCAGCCATCACTCCAGGTGTCAGAAATGTCAATCAGCCACCTTATGCCATCAATAACGTTCAAGGCGACCTCGCCGTGCATGCTGTCAGCCCTAACGCCACCCATGTGGACGGCGTCGAGGAGTACGATGTGCACAGCTTGTTCGGGCATCAGATCCTCAACGCTACCTACCAAGCTCTACTTGAGGTCTTCCCAGGCAAGCGTCCTATGATCATCGGACGTAGCACCTTTGCTGGAAGCGGCAAGTGGGCAGGCCACTGGGGTGGTGACAACACTTCACTCTGGGCATACATGTACTTTTCGATCAGTCAAGCTCTGAACTTCGCTCTCTTCGGCATTCCAATGTTTGGCGTGGACACGTGCGGGTTTAATGGCAACTCGGACGAAGAGCTATGCAACCGCTGGATGCAACTGAGCGCCTTCTTTCCATTCTACCGCAACCACAACACTTTGTCTGCGAACCCACAAGAGGCATATGTCTGGGAGTCTGTTGCAGACGCATCGAGGAAGGCCATGGCAATTCGATACTCACTCCTGCCTTACATGTACACGCTGTTCTACTTGGCTCACACCACGGGCAGCACGGTCATGCGAGCTCTATCTTGGGAATTCCCCAATGACCCATCTCTGGCCGCTGTCGATAATCAGTTCCTCCTTGGACCTGCTCTCCTGGTCACACCTGTCCTTGGCCAGGGCATGAAAGAGGTGCAAGGTGTATTCCCGGGAGTCGCTCAAGGAGAAGTCTGGTATGACTGGTACACGCAGGAACCCGTTACTGCTCAACCTGGCGAGAACGTAACCATCTCTGCACCGCTCAGCCACATTCCAGTGTTTGTCCGAGGCGGATACGTTCTCCCACGCCAAGAGGCGCGATACACTACCACGAAGTCTCGCAACAGCTCATGGAGTTTGCTTACTGCTCTTGATAACAACGGAGCAGCTTCTGGAATCCTGTACGTTGACGATGGCGAGAGTGTCACGCCGAATGCCACGCTCATCGTCGACTTTACGGCAACAAATGGCTCGCTATACGCGTCGACTCGCGGTCTCTACAAAGACACAAACGCCCTAGCCAACGTCACGGTACTGGGTGTGCAGGACGAGCCAAGCAACGTGACGCTGAACGGCCAGGCCGTCAGCTCCGGCGTGACATACAACAGCACGAGCAAAGTGTTAAGTCTCGTGGGCTTGCAGAGTCTCACTGCGGAAGGAGCATGGAAGAACGATTGGACTTTGACATGGTCCTGAAAGAAGTCTCCAATGATTGATGATGTTGATGGGTAACGAATGGCACTTCCAAAAACGTAGCATATATAATGCTCCAACGAATCCTAGTATTCTAAGGATGATTCTGTTTGCGCATCCACTCGATCCAAATACCCAAGTCGTTGCTGATCTCCAGTGCTTTTGCTAATTTCTTCTTCTTCAACATCTCCGTCTGGTTCCGCTCGGTTTGCTGGCCTTCGGAAGACTCTTTGATAGGTTCTGCGACTTGAACATCGATGCCATCGAAATGCTCGACTACGACGTCAGCATCTGGCATGACATGGAAGACGACGTGGCTCAGGTCATCGCCAGTGGGATCAGAGATTGCGAGCGAGAAGTTGGGAGTCGAGATGGGGAGTTGAGAGCCACTGGAGAAGCTCATGTCCACGCGGGTCTTGGAAGCTCCTTCGAGATCTACGTTGCCGAGAAGTTCGTTAAGCTTCCTCTCGTGAGTGCCGTTTACCGCGTGAGAACCGTTGACGCCGTTGGTCGCAGGTGCTTGAGCTTCACCAGGCTGCGGACTGGCAAGTGCGGTTCGCAAAAGGTTACCAGTGCTCGCCCATTGTCGTAGTGTAGGCAACAGCTCGACCAGCTGTCGTGGGTGTGAGAAAGGGACTTCTTCGAGTACATATGCGAGATCCCCCTTAGGAATGTCGAGAACGTATTCGTGTGAAGCATTCGTGTCCTCGCCGTCTGGGCCTGGGACCAGTACGCTCTGCTCAGAAACCACCTTGGTAGTCAAATCTTGCGATTTGATACCTAGGACGTTGAGATGGTAGATTGGAAAACTGGTAGAGTGGGAATATTGGTCACCTAGGGTCGCCAGGATTGTCGCTGCGATCTGTAATGGTAGTACGACTGGGGGATCTAGCTTGGCAACGAATCGGAGGTCTGGGAGACGTTCGCCATCGATGGCCATTGCGTCGCCGGTATCTGTTGAGCTTGTGCTGATGAATGTGTTGGGAGGGTCTCGCCATGGTATAGGTTGGTCTTGCTGAGTGACATCGAAGGTTTCTGGCAGCCACGCGTCTGATACTCGGAAAGCTGGATACATGCCGGCAGCGTATGGCTGGGCTTCGATACGCAGGCTCCAGATGTCCGATTCGAAGTCATCTTCTGGCTCGTCTTGGGGTGCGCCTGCCACTGGAGGGGCCGATTTCTTTCGATACGGTGATGGCGTCCAGTAACCCAATGAAAGTCCAATCTTGCCATTGTCATGCATGAATGGCCTGCCGCTTTTCTTGCACAAGACTTCGCGTGCGGCCTTCTCCTCAGCATCGTCATTCTTTAGATCTCTCAATGCCTTGACTGCGTCTTTCTCCAAGTCGTACAGCTTCTTCAAGCTGCTGTACACCCCATTGATCGCCTCGAAGCAGTCCACCTGCCCCTTGGACATCCTGTCCATCTTGGCTAGCCGGTCCAGATTGGTCGCGAACTGATCAAGGCTCGATTGTAGAGCGATCCCACTCGGGACTTTCAAGTTCTGCAATAGCACTTTGCTCGCCGCGATGCCCATATGCTGCTCTTCCTCTTTCTTCTCCGCCTCGCAGACAAATATCTGCGGGACAACCCCCTCCACCGCATCACCTTGCAGGTTCACCACCAGCATCATTTTTTCCCCAAGTCCTGCCAAAGATATTTCGGTCTCGTCCCCGACTGCGGTAAGACCGCATCTTCGCGCAACTCTCTCTATCCCAGATTTACACACGCGCCCTTTCGGCCTACCAATCTTCTTCAAAATCTTATTCATCTTGGCCCTCCTCTCTTCCTCCTCATTCCGCTTGCGACCAGCGCCCACGCCCATAATCTCACTCATGCTCGGCACCATACCAGCAGCAGCCAACATAGGCGTTGGCACATTCAAATTCGGCGTGCCGGTACCCAAATCCACGCCGAGTCCATGGAGTGTGCCGGGCGTGCCAAAATGCTGACCAGGCGAGGAGCCCGATCCCGTTTGGCTCAACGATCCAACCATGGGCGTGGCGGCCAGCGTCTTACTGCCATGGCTGCTGCCAACCGTAGGATGGTTCACGGTGGTCTTAGCCGCGTGGTCTTTTCGCGTTGCAGCGGGCGAGGGTACGCTTCGAGGTGCGGGCGACGCGGTGTTGTGGGGTGTACTGATGTGGCCAGTCGCTTTCTTAGATGCGGACGACGGCTGCGTCACGGGCGCAGTGGTATTCGGCGTCGACATGGTCGAAGGTTTGCGCACTTTCGTCTGCGCGTATTGTGCGAGTGTCACGACATGTTTTGTTGATGTTCAGTCGAATGTGAGTTTCGCAAGTTAAGAACGACTGGATTCGGCAATGACCTTTGGTACGCCGATCAGCGCGAGGGCACGTGCCTCCTCCACGACAAGGTCACACTTGCTCTAGATATGCGATGGACGAATGAGCGACGCAGAAATGGTTTGAACTTGTGAATTATGCAATTCTCTAGCTACTCCCAGCTAGAGCAAGAAAATGTTCCTCTAGTTTGGTCCTGTCCAAAAACGCCGCGGCAGCATTCAAGGCTGCCCATAGTACAATCGATCTGCCGCCCAGGAAGGGGATATCATCTAGAAGCATTCGCGGCATGGCGGCAGATCTGTGTGAGGTCGGTGGTGTCAATCGGGTAGAGTTCGGTAGTGGTCGTGGTCTCGTGATCAGTCATCTAAGGCTTGACAATTGGAACAACAGTGTCAACCTCCTCAGCAGGTTGCTGCGACTTCTTGAAAACGTCGGCGCCCTCAACTTTGCCGCAAATCTGTTCGTCATATTAGTATGTAGCACGCATGAAAGGATCTTTGCAAGCCACTTACAGTCTCAACGATCATACCGGTGATCTGGTACGGGTCGCCGTTGGAGGCGGGACGACGGTCCTCAAAGTAGCCCTTGCCTTCCTCGGCAACAGCGCGGTTGACACGCACTGATGAGCCACGGTTGGCAATGCCCCATGAGAACTTGTCATATGATGCAGTCTCGTGTGCGCCAGTCATGCGGGCCTCGTTACCCTCACCGTACACAAGCATGTGCTCCTTGTGGCGGCCAGCCAGCTTCTCCATAGCGGCCTCGATGGCCTTCATGCCGCCCTCATTTCGCATAGCCTCAGTCGAGACGTTGGTGTGGAGACCGGCACCGTTCCAGTCACCAGGGATTGGCTTGGGTGCGAATGTGATCTTGGCGCCAAAGTCTTCTGCGACACGGTGGAGGAGGAAGCGAGACATCCAGAGCTGGTCGCCGACTGTTCACGTGTTAGTTTGTGGGGAGGAAGTGGTGTGGAGCAGCACTTACGATCAATGCCCTCACATGGGCCGACCTGGTACTCCCATTGAGCTGGCATCACCTCGGCGTTGGTGCCAGAGATGTTGATGCCAGCGTACAAGCAGGCCTTGTAGTGTGCCTCAACGATGTCTCTGCAGAAGACCTTGCCGGTTCCGACACCGCAGTAGTATGGGCCTTGTGGGGCTGGGAAACCTCCCTTTGGCCAACCGTACGGCCAGCCCTCGAAGTCGAGGAGGGTGTATTCTTGCTCGAGACCGAACCAGAACTTCTCACCCTTGTGCTTCTCCATAACAATGGCGGCATCGTGACGGAAGTTGAAGGCGTTTGGCTTGCCATCGGACATCCAGGTCTCTGCGAGGACGAGGATGTTATCGCCGAGGCGGAATGGGTCTGGGTAGACGGCAACAGGTCGGAGGTAGACGTCAGAGTTGTCGCCAGGTGCCTGGGCAGTGGATGAGCCGTCGAAGTTCCATTCTGGAAGGCTGTCGAGGCCGGTGTATGCGCTCTTCTCGATGGTCTGCACGCAGTCGGAGGTCAGCTTGAGGATCTACAATGACAATTTTTGGTTCCAGCGTTGTCTGGCATGTCCAACGGTTTGGAACAGTTTGAGGCGACTGCCATGTGACCCCGCCGATGAGGCAGAGCGCACTGGGCTTCTAGCGTCCGAAGCACGCCGAAGGCGGCATTTCGTCAAAGCCGCATCAGACCCTGGCAATGGCAGTCCTCCTCATTGACGGAGATTTCAGGAAGTCAAAGAATGAGACGCAGAAATCCCCTCTTTACTCGCGGTCCAGATGTCGAGAGATGGTGTAAGACTCACCTTGCACTTGGATCTCACACCTCCGCTGGCGTCAATCCAGACATATTCGGCAATGATCTTATCGCGCTGGTCGAGTTTGAGGTATTTCTCAAGCTGGGTTCTGTCAGCGTCGGCGCCACCACCGAGCGCGGCTCGGAGGACAAAGAACTCACGGTGGCAGTATTGGAGACGATTTTTGAGTCGGCCTGAGTCAAGCAGATCAGCGCTTAGTTCAGCGAGTGGTGGCAGTCGCAGCTTACCATGATTGCTGTGGCTGTGGTGCAGGTGTTGGGAGAAGTTCAAGCAGGATGGAGTGTTTGCAGAAGGCAAGACAGAGCTGAGCTCAAGAAGGGAGATTGGTGACTGGGGAGTCGGAGTAAATAAAGCAGTTGGTTTCGAGGTCGCAAGGTGGGCTTTGAGTGTTTTTAGGTGAGCCGACTGAGCCACCAAAATAGTCTGTGCACCCTGGTCAGTACCGCCGGTTATCGCCCTCGCCGCTTCGTCTCAAAGAAACTACGTTTTGCCCGCTGCTGCTGAGGACGAGTCTGCCGCGGCGGGTGTGGGTGAAGGGCGAGGCGGCGATCTAGATGTCGTCGATAAGGGTGCCAGAGGGCATGTCACTTCTGTATGTCAAGCAGATCCGCGTCACTGGCCATCGAAGGCATACTGCTGTAATTGCTTTTTGGTGATTCGACACGCCTACACAGCGCAGGACAGGGCCTCCCATCCGCTGCATGCGCGATTTTACTCACACGCAGCAACACGCGCGTCTGAGCAGATGCTGGCCTGGCACGCCGCCTGTCGCGGGCGCGGCGCGCGTTTCGAGGCCACTCCCAAACGCTTGCCGAAGTTGCAAATTGGGCCACTATAGACACCCACCACCCCGCTAGCATCGCTGCTCTCGCGAGTAGCACGTAGGCCATTTGTCCAGTGCTGTTTCCAGAAGGCCCACGTCACACACGATCCCGGACGCCAATCGCCCGCTGTCTGCGATTAGAGCGGCGCCCAGCGCGGGTTTGCGTCTGCAGGAACCAGAAACGCTGTCCACGCTGGCTCCGGCGGGTCCCATTGCCCACCGTTTGCACATCCTGGTGCTGTGCGTGCTGGGCGGCGCAGCATCTGCGCGCGGCCAACGCGCTACATGCAGGCGTGCTGAGATGCACCGGTTGCTGCTTTCGAATCAGCGCACACGACCCCAACCTCACTGCAATTGATATGCAGTCCAGCAACGACATCACACAGCATCCCCATCATAGCATCGGAAACTCTCTCCGCAGAACCCTGCGCGTCGCCGTACCGAGCGCGCTGCAGGGAGGAGCGGGCTAATGCAAGCATATCTCTCGCAATCCTGGTCCAATCACTTTACCTAACCACTTCCACCGACGGTCAAAGCCGGCTGTAACGATGGGGTAACACAAAAAGCTGTGGCGGTGCAACGGCTCTACATTTGCCCACGAGCCCAATTGCTATTTGCAGCTACGGTACCACTCGCCGAGTTGGCCGCGGGCAAATGGCCTTGGCACGCCCTCATCTCAGACACGATGACTCTCCTTGTCTCCCCGACATTCGTACTGCGGTACCATGTACTCACGTCGGCATGGCTGTCTCTTTCTGTCAGGAAGGGATGACGGTGTCGGAACGAGCACCCGCCTTCTTTTACTCCATTCAAATGGCAAATCCTCAGCGCGTAGGAGGCGGTGGGCGGTGGCCTCACTTCGCTGCCTGCTCCCTCATTTGATGGTACATGGCCATCATCTAAGACTCGGTCAGCAGTAGTCTCACGCCGACAAGGACCGACAACGCGGCCGCTGCCCAGAAGCTGGGGATGAACACAAGTTCTGTTGAAGTCTTGGAGAGCCATTGGCTTCGACGCTGACTACTATAGCGCGTGCGACCACTGTCCGGTAGCAGGGTGCAGAGAATTGTTTCACTGGACTTACATTTTTCTGGCGTTCCTGCTCCCAAGTGTCGAAGTTCCTCTTCGTCATCTGCACCGGAATCTGTTCCGTTCCTGCAGCCAGTCCCGCATACGCCTCCTCGATAAAGTCTGTCAATGGCATACCGATGTGACGGCCCTTGCCCTGGAATTCCGGCTGATGCTTGTCGTCGTGTAGCTCGGTCTGGACCGCGGGAGGCAGCACCTCAATGATCTTGACATTGGAGTCAATCTCTTTCATTTGCAACCTCAACATCATGACCATGTGATGAAGCGCTGCCTTCGACGCACAGTAGTTGGGACAGTAAACGATCGGCGCGAGAGCCAGGCCAGATGTGATGTAAACCAGCGCTGTCTCTTGAGGTGCTTTCTTTTGCAAAACCGGCAGGAAAGCCTTGGTCAGATGCATGTAAGAAAGGTAGTTGGTCGTAAACTCCGTCTCCAGGACGTCCAAGTCGACATTCTCCGGATCCTTCCAGTCCAGATGTCGTTGCATTCCCGAGTTCAGAAACACACAGTCCAGATCTGGGTGCTTCGATGCAATGTCGTTCACAAATTTAGGGATTCCCTTCAAGTCGGTTATATCAAAGACTGCAGTGTCGACCTTTCCTGCTGCTCCATGCTCCTCTGCAAACTTCTTCAAATTCTCCGCCCGTCTTCCAACAGCGATAACTGAGCTGCCTTCATCGAGGAACTTTTTCGCCATCCCCCATCCAATCCCGCTGGTGGCGCCTAAGACGAGGACTTTCTTGTACTGAAACGGCATCTTGACCGACAAAATTGAATGATTCAATTGATATGAAGATTCAGCTAAACAGCTTCAGAAGGAACGTCCTGTTTGAACTTTCCAGCACTTCCACGTCTTCTTACCCGTTCGTACCGTGAGCGATACATGATGTCACTGTTTGATAGGACAGATCTCGCTTCTGTTGCCGCCTATCTCCGTGTCAATGACGATGAAGCATTCGTTGGTCGTTTGTGAGTTGCTTACGACACCGGACGAACGAACTTCAACAAAAGCCCGAGTGAGCAATATACGACATCGGACGAACGAGTGCTGACAACACCCAACCGGGATCAAAGCCGGATCGCTTGGCTCGTAATCGAAATGCGGCGATCAAGATCCGAGCAGTAGGATGGAAATCTGAAAGAGCGCCTGCAAAGGCAAGATTCACCAAATGCATCGCAACGAAGCTTGGAAGTGCTTGTTGTGCCGATCTTCGACTGCCTATACAAGACCATAGTGTCCGTGCGTAAGGCCATGTGCAATGCAATGCAATGGCAAAACCTCCGTTGCTCTAACGTATTCCGAGCTCCCTCGTGTGAGAAAGGCAGACTACGAATCTTCATGTCAATTGTTTATATCATAGCTAGCCCGAGCAGCTCGCTCGAGGAATGCATGCATCTTTGTCCTGTTGCCAGTTCGCATCTATCTAATCATTCGCCTCAGCCAATGCTATGATGAGCCTACTCGCCACGTCTAAGAAGGGGAAGGGACTAGTAATCTCCTTCTCATCTCCTGTGCGACCAGCGCCGATCAGTTCTTCTCCAGCTTCATCAACCTCCACATCCTCAGAATCATAACCGTCCGGTGCGTTGTCCACTCGGATCGCATCACTTTCATTGCTGCCACTGGTCTCATAGCTGTACCGGCGTATAAGTCTCTCGTAGCCCGCACACTTGAAGTCCACAAGGTAGAAGTCTTTCTCTATAGCGTACAGCTGGATTGTCATGTACACCCAGACACTCTCTTGTGCCTTCGGTACTTCGCTGCCTATAATGGAGTTGCGGAGGGATCCGGCCGCGCTGCCGTGAGCAGGCCCAGCCGCAGCAATGTTTTCAGCGCTGGCACTCAAGCTCGGGGTGTGTTGTCCGGAGCTGTTGCCCGTCATAGACACAGCTGCCGAACTCGACTTCCTCTGATCGTGGTGCAGGTTGACCTGAGAGCTGTGCGCGGAAGCAGGATGTGGAACGCCTGGCGGAAACATGCCTTCCTTCTTGAACCGGGCATTGATGATCCAGGGGTCTTCCGGAATGTTCTCATAGCCATAATCGTTCCAGCGTCCATATCGCTCTCTGCCGCGGGCGTTCTCGCCATTTTGGCGGCGCTTTGCACGTCGCCGTTCTTGTTCCTCGTGGGTCGCGTACTCAGGATCTGTCCCCGAGCCTGGGTCGGAATCACTATACTCCGGACTATTGCTGCGGGTTCTGTTGTCACTACCACGCTCTGGACTTGCGTCTCCACTGCCAGATTCGTGCTCTTTTGGCGGCTGCACTTCCCAGACAGCTCCCATCTTGTGCAACGCGCGATAAATTGCCAACATGGCTTCAGCAGGTGAGTTGCGACTCCTGATGCCAAACTGCCATTTGGTCGGTCGCTGCTTCTTCGGCCTGCCTTCCGGTATTTTTGTCATATCGAGATCAGGCTTGTCGCTTCGAGCAAGATTTGTAGAGCTTCGGCTATGTGGTTTGAGTCGCCTTGCAGTGGCCTCCTGTTCCTCTTTCGTGCGTGGCTTCCCGTCAGGATCATCGTCGCCCGTGGTTGGAGATTGCGATTTGTTAATGTGACCGCGCATATATGCCGCATGGTAGCTAGGTAACGATGATGGCAGAATCGCGATGGTGGACGCGGGCGAACGTGCTTCCATGAGCGAGCCAGATCCAGTGGAGCCGTGACGCGGATGGTCCAGAGGTGATTGCGCAGGCCTTCGCTGAGGTGTAGGAGTAGGCTGCTTCTTAGGCGGTGGAGTCATTGCGAGTAGGCTCCCAGGATTAACGGGCGGCGAGTTTGGATAGTCAGGAATGGCTCTTTGTAGCGCAGGATTCGCCGCCTGTATCACGTTCTCTCGTACGATCAGATACGCGTCCTTGATGGCACTCGGCTCGTCCTTCTGTAACGCTTCTTGCACATCATCTGCAGCATAACCCATTGTCTTGCCAAGCTTGCCGACAACGCTTTGATGGATCTTCTCTTGAACGACAGCCGGCTTGCCCTTTCCAAGCGTGGCAGGGTCAATCGACTTGGTTGGGTCAACACCGGTGTCGAAGAACTCCTCTGGTGGAACGGCAAGATACTCGGCAAGATCCTCCTGAAACCATGGATCCAAGCGAATGTCTGCGATTCCAATTCTGTTCACTGGGTTGACTTGCAACATCGATTTTATCAACCGCGTCGCACCTGGCGATAGATACGGAGGTATGTGGTACTGGCCTTGAGCGATCTTCTTGAAAAGCGCGGGAATATACTCGTCGTCGAATGGCAGTCTTCCAACAAGCAAGACGTAGAGAATGACACCGCAACTCCAGACGTCCACCTCAGGACCGGCATACAGCTTACCGCTAATGACCTCTGGCGCGGCGTAGTTTGGACTACCACAGCTCGTTTTGAGGAAATTGCCATCGGTCATGATATTGCTCAACCCGAAATCGGCAATCTTGACATTGAGTTGGTCGTCAAGCAGCAAGTTCTCTGGTTTCAGATCGCGGTGCACAATCTTGTGGCGATGGCAGTACTCCACAGCACATATTATCTGCTGGAAGAATGTTCGGGCCTTGCGTTCCTGCATCTTGCCGTGCTGCACAATGTAGTCAAACAGCTCTCCACCGGCATACTCCAACACCATGATAATATCAGTCGGTGTGGTGATAACGGTGTACAGCTTGATGATGTGTGGATGGCGTAGCAGTTGAAGATACTGTATCTCACGTTCGATACGCCCTGCCATATCTCGCGTCACCAGCTTGCGCCGAGATATTATTTTCAGCGCCACCTTCTGGCCAGTGACAGCATGCGTGGCGAGCTTTACCTTGCCGAACGACCCTTCTCCCAGCGTCTTGACCACATTGTACTGGCCCAGTCTAGTCATTGCTTTGACATGCTGCGGATTCGCCGACGAGCGCATGACCGGCGTTGCCGAATGCGCTTGAGGCGGTTGAGGCTGCTGTTGCGGTCGGTCATCGCGTGAGTTGCGGCGTCCGGCAGGTGTTGGTGCTATCGACAGTGCCAGATCCTCGTCATCGAGCGCGGACGTCATGGCGGGCATGGAAACTGGCCGGGACGACCAGGCTCACGAGCAGCCCTCAGCCCTGGGCGCGCAAGTGGACATGTGCCGGCGGGCGGCGAGGTGCGCGGAGGCAGTGGAAGCTCGAGAGTGTCGTCTTGGCAGGCGTGACTGTCTGTCGCTGATTGAGTTCGAGGGTTCGCTGCTGATGATGCTGTGTCCGTGTGTGTTTCTGAGTCGTGCTGCTCGGGGTCTGTGCCCGTTGGTGCAGCGAGATGATGTCTGGCGATTTCGCAGCAGCGGAGCGCAGCGTGAGGCGGCGGTGGAAAAGTGATGATGGGTGGTCGGTGGTGGATGGCGATCAGAAGGCGGGGCGGTCGTGAAGTGGGAATGGTTGTGGAGTTCAGCAGATCCGACGTTCGGTGCACAGACAGTGGAGCAGCGCAGCAGAATATCGTGAGATAATTAGACTTTCTCTTAAACATCTGCATCCTGCGCGCCTAACGTATCCCTCAGAGCTGGGGCTGCATTTGGCACGTCTTGCAGCCTGCACGCTCGACCATCGAACGATGAAGTGATCAGCACCATCGAGCTCCATCCTACTCGCCGTCATGGGTGAGGCCTTAGAAGCGTCGCACAGCGAAACAGACAGAGCAACCAGCAGCCGGCAACCGCTTGACCATGCTCACATTCTCCGCGCCATGCCCGAAGCAGATTTGCGTGCATGACTAGCGCAAACAGAGTCTTGTTCTGCAGGAGGGGCACGCGAGTCCTATATTCGCCGTGTGAGACTTCCCGAGACTGTCCACGCACTGTCAGTTCACTGCGGTGAAGTTTGTTCGTACCGTGGAAGTCACCAACGTCGTCATCATGGGAGACCGACCACGAGGGCCGGGCGAAACACGTGTGAGGCACCATACCCTGCTCTTCCAGGCTGCATACGCGATTAATATATGCTGTCCTGGACCTGGGTATCTGTCTTCAGCCCGAGCAACGACCAGAATCATGCACGACGCAAGCGAAGACTGCATCTGTTGAATGAGCATTATGGTCACGTCCGCGTTGCTGTTCGCTCCCCATCGTGCATGCACAGCCATTACAAACACGCGCTGTACCAAGTGAAGACGGAGCTTACTTGGGAGCGCAAATGCTGGGCACCCACCAAGCACAAGACGAAGCCGTATAGCACACCACGCGTGCCAGGTGTTCATTTCCTTTAGGAAGGCCTGGGCAAATGGAGGAACAGCACCAGTGTGAATGTCAGCTTCAGCCCACCTTGGATCAGCTGCTCAAACTACTGCCACAGGAAATCGAAGATCGCATTCTCTTCGCCTGCTTGTCCTGCAGATAACTTGAGCAGTTGGAGCACTGCAGCGGCGGGGAGGTGCCGCAAGCGAATCTACAAGCGATACTGTGGTGATGTGCCCGTTTGGGCTGGAGAGGATTGGGGTTGATGCGAGGCATAGGTTCAACCAGTCGGGGATAGCCGCCGCTAGCTGAGGATCTCCTCTGCAAGTGAATTTGTGCCAAGAACAACTGGGAACCAGAGGAGACATCGAACGTGCTGTTCGGTGCTGAATCTCGGCCAGCAATGTTACGGAGATATGACCAAATGTACAAATCTAGCATCGTGCCGAACATCAATGACCGACTCACCATCGCGAGGTGCATTCTGCCGGTCCAGGCAAGGATGATCGCCATGAGCCACTCAGAAGCGCTCCGATTACGGCGTTCCCTATTTGCAACAACCCAATGTATTCAGCATTGTCGGAGCAACTCATAATGCCACCTTGAGCCTCCACAGATTGCATACAGACATACAAACATCCTCACGAATTCCCGACAGCTCGCGATGGAGGAAGTCAAGCTGATAGGTACCTCTGATATCTCGAAGCACAATTCCCCAAACGACTGCTGGCTTGTGATTGAGGATCAGGTCTGGGACTGCACTAACTTTGCAGACGATCATCCTGGAGGAGCAAATTGTGCGTTCAATGCAGCTTAGTAAATCGGCATGGTTTTGCATCTTCTTACCAAAATTCAGTGATTCTAAAATATGCTGGCCATGATGCGACAACAGCTTATCTGGAGGTCCATTCCTCGTCAGTTGTCAAGAATACGTTACCAATTGGCTGCTTCGTTGGGAATCTCGATCGAGCGACAATCACATCGGATTGGAAGCAAGCACCAGTAGCTGCGAACGCTGCGCAGGCCGTAGCTGAGAACGAGAGACCACCGCTACACACAGTGATCAATGCGTACGTGACCCTGCCGTGAGGAATATGCCGAATCACTTATCGTATATACCAGCTACGATTTCGAAGATGTCTCTGCGAAGACCTCATCAGCCAAGACTCACGCATTCTATTCCACGGCATCAACCGACTGCTGGACACGAGACATGAACCAATCTATGCTCAAAAGAATCTGGTTCAGGCCTCGAGTAATGCGAGACGTAGCTCACATCGATACATCAAGCACAATACTTGGTGTCCCTGTCGAAGTCCCGCTATTCATCTGCCCGAGTGGCCTGGCAAAAATGATTCATCCAGAAGGCGAAAAAGCTTTGGCGCGTGCAGCGCAATCTAGCGGCATCTTGGAGATTGTAGGTCAAGTGCTATCTGGAGTTCAAATTTCAGTCGTCTGACCTCATCGTCATCAGGTTTCTAGCAACGCTTCCTATCCCGCAAACGAGATTGTCTCCCAAGCACCCTCTCACCCATTTATGTTCCAGCTCTATGTCAATAAAGATCGACATAAAACCGCTCAAGTTATTGCCAACGCTGTAAAACTCGGAATGCATGCCATCTTCATCACAGTGGACGCCGCAGGTCGAGGTAAGCGCGAGTCCGATGAACGCCTTCGCGTCGACGAAATTGCCATCAACCCCATCACCGGAGAATCACTTGGCAAACGCGGCGGGGGGCTGACCAAGACTGTGGGAGCATATATCGATCAAGCCCTGACATGGGAAGACATCGACTGGATTCGAAGTCTTACCGACTTACCTATCGTACTAAAGGGTATACAAACCGCCGCTGATGCCAAGCTGGCCATGAAATATAACGTGCAAGGCATCCTACTCAGCAATCACGGCGGGAGGAACCTCGATTACTCGCCACCTTCTATCCTCCTCCTCCTGGAACTCCACAAACAGTGTCCTGAGATCTTCGACAAAATGGAGATCTACATCGATGGAGGCTTCCGTCGGGGCGGAGATATGCTCAAAGCTTTGTGCTTGGGCGCGAAGGCTATTGGCATGGGGAGGCCGTTCTTATTTGCTTTGGGATATGGCACCGAGGGTGCCGAGCATTTGGTCGAGATTTTGAGGGACGAGCTCGAGAGTGCGATGAAGTTGGTGGGCCTGAAGGATTTGAGTGAGGTGCATCCTGGCTTGGTGAATACGAGTGATGTGGATCATCTTGTACCTGAATCGGAAGAACATTCGTATGCAAAATGGAGGCCCAAGGCCAGGATTTGAGCATTTGTTCGCAGGAGCGAATGGTCGTGACACGGGACGACGTTCACTCTACCGTTGGCTCTACCATCGAGACCTACAGCAATAGAGAATGATTGCAGTCGGAGCATACGAATAGAAACAAGTATCAATTCTGGGCGGCGACCAGCAGATTCGTTTTGACACCGACAGTGGCCATGAGAAGGCCAAAGGATGCCTCCATAAGACGTTGCCCGTACAACCGCTCGTCGTCCTATAATTCGATGGCTTTGCGAAACACGGTGGACTCAAACTCGAGAGCGAACCTATAGGCTTTGGTGCTAAGGAAAGTGCTTCGTAAGGATAATATTTAGCTAGTTGCGCTTGCGTCAAGAAGTACCATGCCTTGTGGTTCTGTCCATTCGGTCCAGTGATTTCTATTGACTTGAGACAATCGTTCACGACATGGGATATGTTTTTGAAGCATTTTGGAAGGCGACATCTGGGAAATCTGCACCCTCGTTAGCTTGGAACAATTGAACTTGATGGAAACACAGGAATCAGAGCCGGGTCTCCATAGAAGCCCGGAAACCTTCATACCTGTCCTCTGAACCCTCGTTGGCAGAGAAGCGATCAATCGAACAGAGACACGCAGATCCGTATTGCTGGCTCTGCTGCGCCAGACCAAAGACAAAGCTCACGATCTTACTACTCGACGCCTCGCAATACTTTCTTCGGCCGGAAGCACAAACAGGGAGACAAAGTGTATTAGTGTAACCTTTCCATTCTCCTCACTACGTAGACTACCCAGCGCCCCCCAGGGCGCGCCAAAGAGGCAAGCAGGCAGGCCTACAGGCGGACGAGGCTGGTGGCGAGCCTCTGCAGCATGTCCGCTGCCACCTTCGTCTTGTCGTGAGCCGTTTCGGCCTGCTCGGCCGCCTGCCTTGCCGCCAAGGCAAATTTCTCTGCCTCTTTGGCGTTCGCCACCGCCTCTCGGAGGATCTACATGCAGGTTAGCTTGGCACTGGACGAGATATGGAGAGATATTGGCACATACGTGAGCGAAGTTCATCATCCTCGCCTTGCTCGTTGGCGAGCTCTGCAGCCGAGCCTTCTCCTCCAGCTTCTCCGCCAGAGTCTTCACGTCGTCAGACTCGCCATCTAGTGGCGCGGAGGTGGTGTTGGCGGCCGGAGAAGCGGCGGCCGGCTCTGGCTGCTCGGCCTCGAGCAGGGGTGGCGGCGTTGGGAGGCCCGGGGCCACTTGAAGCTGGTGCGGCTTCTTCTCTTTCTTTTGCGAGAAGAAGCCGGCCACCTTGGCCAGCACCGTGCGGCTCTTGCTTCGTGCGCGTGGCCCCATGGGGTTGCCCGGAGCCCGTGGGTCGCGCGTCGAGGGCGAGATTTTGGCAGCTGATGCTGCAGTCATCCGCGCGAAGCCGCCACGCCCGCCGATATCCTCTCGAGCACGCTTCACGTTTCCCACGGGCTCTGGCTGGTACGGCGTGGTGATGCCAAGTGTCGGCGAAGAGTGGCGGCTGGCGGAGGCAGAGGGGTGAGCAGCTCTGGTACTCGGGATGCGTTCGGTTGACGGGAATCCAATCGAGGTCTGCGGCTGCATTGGTGAGTCTCCGGAGGAGCTTGCCATGCCTGACGGTATACTGATCGACCATTTGCTCGGCATAATTGGGGCTGAGGACTCTCCATATTCAAGCTCGTTCTTCGATGCAGCTTGTACCTCTTCCTCTTGTGCTTTCCGCCGGCGTGGCTCAATCTGCTCACTGCCAACCGAGTCTCGCTCCAGTAATTTTCTGTATGCTGCAGCTTTGGCGATCAAGCTATTGGTTGGTCGGGGATAGCTGGGTGTATGTACAGTAGGGGCAAGAGTTTCTGATCGAGAATTTTCATCGGCGAATTGGCGTGTAGGTGTGCGATGGCCTTCCGATTGAGATAGCGTGCGTGTGTGGTGGTCCTTGGTCTCACAGTCGAGTTCGGCCTCCTCTTCCCTCATTACAGCATCGTTCTGGTCACCAACAACGTTCGATTCCTCTTCGAGCGCAGTCTTTGCATCTGCGACGAACTTCTTTCGTGTTGGTGAGAGGTGGGGAGAACAATTATTGAAGTCCGGCAGAGATGGGATGGTCGCAAGTTGGTCGGTGTGACGGCTTGTGGAAGGAGGCAAGTGCTTGGTTCGTGGCACGTTTGGTGAGTACGACATGAAAGGTTCATCATCTTCGGTATTCTCGTCACCGGTCGTGAGCCTCGCCATACTGCTTGATCTTGGCAGGGACGGTGAGCTGATAGGCGTGACAAGGTCCTCTTCATCTGCTGAACTCGCACCGGTGGTATAGGCGGGAGTACTACTTCCGCTGTGATCACGAGTGCGGTATTTGCGAACGCGTCGAGGCAATGATGGAGAGTCCTCGCTAGCAGTGCTGTCGTTGGTGTTTGTGCGCTGGATATGATGCTGCAACCCGCGGCTGGTGACGGCGAGCGCACTGGATGACGTTGAGTATAGACCACTGAGAGATGAACTACCCTGTGTAGGCTGCTCCGATGCGATGTCTAGGCCTTGCGAATTGACACGCACTGGTCTGCCCTTGTATTCAAATCTTGGGATACGCGATGCGGTCTTTTGCTGTCGAGCATTTGCGGCGACACTTGGCGACTCAGCTAAGAGAAGGGGAGACTTGGACATTGGTCTTGAAAAGTTGGCCGGCGGTGTGTTGCGCTTGTGTGCTTCATACTCGGAGGTCAACATCTCGTTGGCAAAATCGGGCAATGTTGGAAGTTGAGGTAGGGGTTTCTCAGTCGATGACCGGAGATCGGCGAAGCTGTGAGATGCTGCCAGGGACTGATCGCGAGAAGGATAGATACCCTGTGGTGCTGGATCTTCGCGGGCAGACTTCTGGGGAGTGTCCTCCAGGAATGATGCCGTTCCACTTCGAGCGTCAATGTCCATAGCCTCATCCGCAGTAACGAATGACAAGTGCGAAGTGCGATCGGTCAATGCAGAGGTTCTGCCCACGGCATGGTCCAACAAAGTCCTAGAACTGGGGTGTGCACCGCGATGACTGTTACTGATTGACACCATGCGTGGAATAGAGCTGGGCGTGACCCTGGCGTTTGCGTCGAACTGATGTGGTGCACTGAAAGACCGTGGGGTAAGTGCTGGCCAATCGTGAGCATCGCCATCGGCATCTGTAATTATCTGCAAGGGCTGCTCACTGGCATCGATCAGAGTCCGGCCGTCCTTTGAAGGACTGGGTGCAGACGCGAGAGTAGCGACCGGGCGCGGCGGAAGCGGCTTCGCTGATACTGGACCTGAAGGCGACGGTCGTGGAAGTCGGTTGCTCATCCCGGTGTCGGAGATGGACTTATTGACACGAGCACCCCATCTGGTGGTCGGAATCGTCGTGATGGGATAACTGACGTCGGGGCGTGGGAGTTTTGAAATCGAGGTCGACGACGGTCGACGTGCGGGAAATTGACCGCGCCTCGCGGCAGCCGGCGAGAGCCGAGCGGAGGATGCATATGTGCCTGCGAGTAGTCGAGTCGATGGTGGTGACGGTCCAAGCCTAAGCTGAGCACGCGACGATGTTGTGACACTGAGACTTGATCCACTAGTTAGTATTCTGTTGCTGCCCGTCGAGTCACGTCGCGACAACGAGCTGCCATGGCAATCTGGCAACGGCATGGCAATTGGATCTGGTTCGGCAGGCGAGGATGTCTTGTCTGGTGGCGGGCTGCTGGCACGAGCGGGCACAAGGTCTGGTAGGGTGGATGATTGCACCTCGTCTGGCGACAGGCTGGCGCGGCGGTCTTGCTCTGACTTGGCAGTCGGCGGCATCTTGTCTGGGGACGACATCGGTAGTGTCTTGAACCGCAGTGATGCTGCAGGCGAGCGGGAGCTTTTCAATGGAGAGTGGCTGGTCCAATGTGGTGATAGCTCAGGCGGTGCGTCTTGCGAGGGGAAGGTGAAGTTGTAAAATTTCGATGGAGGGGCGGCGGCGATGCGAACTTCTTTTATGTCTGTGCTGATGTTTTGACGCGACTTGAGCTCTTGACGACCGTTTCTGCAGCTCCTGTAGCGACCTGCAGCTGGCGAACGCCCGCCACTTCGACTTCCAACGGCCATTTCACTTTGCGATTTCCAGCACGTTCTTGGGCATAGTCTTCGAAGTGAGAACGAGTGCAGACGAAGAAGAGATGTAGACAGATTGAAAAAGGAGAGCCGCACAGTCTCATCGTCCTCGCTCTCCACGTGTTGTGGCGGCATCTTGCGTTTGTGCCAAACGCAGCGACTGCATTGTGAAGGCCGGCCGGTGATGGCGGGTGCCTACAGCAGCTTGAGGCAGCATGATTCTGTCAGCTACGCACTCAGGAGTAGTTCTTACAACCATAGCACTGCGCTAGCAGACCTCAAGTGCAATCCTATCTTGGGCTTTCGACTTCAAATGTTGTTGGCGCGTTCGGGATCTCTCGTTTTGCCAGGAGTCCTTCGACAGCCTTTGCACCGCAGCACGTATGTATGCGTCCAGATCATCATTATGATGGACACGCGATTGACAGCGCGATGCAATGTTATGCTTGATGCAATTCGCGAGCCGCGAATGTACGTGAAGTCGCGGTGAAAGTCGAAGTGAAGTTGTTCTTGGCGCGGCATCTGCAGGGATGTGTGCAACGGCGCCTGCGGCAAGGATCCGCGCTTTCCTTCTGCCGACGCCGACCCAAATCTCTTCCATCAACGACACGTTCCCTTACCTTCTTTTTTTCATTCGTGCTATCGACGACTTCAGGCTCGAGTCCTGGCAACGGCAGAATGACACCCGAGTACAAGGCGGAAAAGGAAGCTTCTGTCTCGTTCCTGGGAGGTGGCGGAATATGGGAAATTAATCATGTTGCCCTGGTGGCTCCCGTACGACTCCTGGTTGCACGCATCTAAAAACCTACTGACTGATAATGCAGGCCGCCGCCTTTCTGTGGGCCATGCTGCAGACTCGACAAAACTTTTTCAAACAGTACACCCTTGCCGCAGCATTCTCCGACTTCCTGATTCAATGCGGTTCCATCCTGTTCGCTACGACTGTTTATGCTGGAGCTCCACAGGTTCTCAATGGCTTACTCATCCTACCGGCCGTTGCAGCTTTTCTGCAACCTAGCCCAGAAGTCAAGAAGGCAGCCAAGCCTCCTTCAAAAGTTGCTGGCAAGGACGATTCTTCAGATGACAAGACCACCGACGACAAAAATCCATTACCTGTGAAGCCCTTCATCACAGCTTATCGCGGTGCCATGATGATCATCACATGTTCCAGTATCCTAGCTGTTGATTTCCCAATCTTCCCACGACGCTTCGCAAAGACAGAATCGTTCGGTACATCACTCATGGACATGGGCGTTGGCTCATTCGTTTTCGCAGCTGGTATTGTCGCTGCACGGCAGCAACTCAAAGAGGACAACGAGGCGTCGCGATCACTAGTGAAGCGTCTCAAATCTGCGCTCAGGCACTCTCTACCACTGGTGGTCCTGGGCTTTGTTCGCCTTCTGAGCGTTAAGAAGCTCGACTACGCGGAGCATGTGAGCGAATATGGCGTTCACTGGAACTTTTTCTTCACATTGGCGCTTCTATCGCCAGCAATAGCCATCTTGCAGCCGATACTACGACTTACCCAGTATATTGGTGGCTACAATATCTTTGCATTCGTGCTCGCAATCTGCTACGAACTCATACTCTTCTGCGTACCGGACATGAAGGTCTACATCATTCTCTCCGAAAGGAAACCAGGGGATTGGCTGTCGCAGAACCGAGAAGGCGTCTTCTCCTTTATCGGCTATTTGGCCATCTTCATTGCTGGCATGGGCGCCGGTGTCAACATCTTGCCCAGGGATCCAGAGCCTGGCGCGAAAAAGCTGCCGGAGAAGGACCCTCTCGACGCAGACGAAGAGTGGTTGGCCGCCGTTCTTGGCGCGGCCGAGAACGAGGGCGAGAAGAAAGATGCGGCACCTCCGCCAATCAAAATGCCTCAGCTCAAGCCAGAATGGCCGAAGTCAACGCTGCCTCGACTAGGTGCTTTGTTCTTCATGTGGTTCATCTTCTCCACGTGGGCGATGTGGAGATATGGCCCTCGCCTGTTCGTTTCACGGCGTATGGCAAATCTTGCATATGTTTGTTGGGTATGCGCGTTCAACTATGGACAGCTTCTTCTGTTCAACGTCATTGAAGCTGGCATGTTCCCCAATCTATACAACGCGAAGACGAAGGAGGCGGAGCAGACACGGATTTGTGAGGCGACTAGCCCAGTGATGCGTGCCTACAACCGCAACGGTTTGGCCATCTTTCTGCTGGCCAACCTTCTCACAGGTGTGGTCAACATGACCATGCCGACCATTCACATGGCAGACGTACCTGCTATGACTGTGTTGGTGAGCTACATGGCTGTCCTGACTGGAGTTGCTCTGGTGTTGGACCGATACGACATCTCGATTAAACTATAGCACGTAGCATAGCATTGTACCATAATTTGTTCAGAGCCAGATCATGCAGCTCGCTTGTCGCTCTGCAACAACAGCAACGATCCTTCTAGCCTGCTCGGGCTCTTCTTTAAAGGATCTCGTAGGCGCATTCGTCTTGCCGAATGTCTTAGACCCGATTGAACAGAAACAATGAAGCGCGAATATCGAAGTGACGGGGGAACGGGACAACAATGTGAACAGAAGTTAGAGTGACACAGCGTGCGTCAGTAGGCTTGAATCCTGCAATGGAAGAGCATGGGTAGGCATTGATGATCAGGCTCGCCTACATACGAGACTCGGCTGATGACGGCCTGCTCACCGAAAAATCACAAGTGAGGCAGACTCCAGCGCCACTAGCAATGCTAGAAGGCACTGCCGCTGATGAACGTCCCTGACGGAGAGCGGGACGGTGGCGGTTCAATGCAGCAGATGCAGCAGATGCATTGCATGTCATCAACCAAAATCTACTTGCACTGTTACTGCACTTGGTGACGACCAAATGAAACCTACTCTCTGCTAGAATTTGCGTATCTTGTTTCCAGCCACATTTCTACACTACACGTAAGATTGGCGGAGCCGGTGGTCTCTTCTCGGCGTTCGTGTTCTAGGTTTCTGATTCGGCAGATTGGCTCCTCGATAATGTCAGATCCGATTTTGAGAGAGTGTCTCGGGCCGGCTAGGCATGTTTTGGCCAGTACTTGACACGCGATCAACAAGAACCTGCTGAAGTGGTGTTGATACGCATGACAAGAACGACACGCGAGTGGAGAACAAAGCAGCATACCGACTGCATCCCCGCTAGCCTGCTTATTTATGGCATAGCGTGACGTCGCCGCTGTCTCGTGAAAGTGTGCCAAGCAGTGTCGATCTAGTGGGCGTTTCGCGTTGCAATCTGCCGTTGGGTTTGAATCCTGTTGTTGCCAACAACAATACACAGTCCTCCCTCTCTTGGAATTCCTGCCAGGCGTGAACGAGCACTGCACCAATTTCTCGGAAGTCGCTGGCGCTGCTTTCCGTGCTGGGACAGGGAAGGGGGAGCCGTAGCACGCGCACATCCCCGCGCGTGGAAAGCTGCGAGCCTGGGCGACTGCGATTCCCCAGGCTGGACAACGACGAGAGACCAGGCAGTCGCTGCTCGTGGCGGGCGTCCGATGCGAGGCCTGCAACACCACGGGAGTCCTGTAGCATCGCAGTGACGACGGCATCATGGACCGCTCGTCACGCTCTTCGGTCAACAGCCGCCGCACCAACTCGCACGCCGCGCGAGAGACTTTGCGCCGCAACATGAGCGGCAGCTACTCCAAGCGTACCACCCACGTCTCCGAGCACGATGCCTACCTCTACGCCCTGCGCGCCGCCTACCTGGTCTATCTGCTGCAGCCGCGGCAGAAGCGGGTGCAGCATGTCGCCAACACCTCCAAGCCCATTCAGCGGAGTGGCACTTCGATCAATGACATGGTCCGGGATTTCAGTTTGATGCGAGACAGCAAGAGTACCAAGTTCCCTCATGGCTTCATGACGGCGCTCGACAAGCGCCTGACGGGCGTGTTGACGGGTACGGAGAAGATGCCTGAGTACCACAACAGCGACATCAAGCGGACGTTTGGCGTGTTCTTGAATGAGTTTAAGAATCCCACTTTTCGTAAGAGTATGGAGAAAGATCGAAAGGTGGAGGACTTGTTGTTGATCTTCTTTTCCAAGGCCACGGCCACGCTGCAGTTGGGGAAAGGGCCAGAAGATGACAGTTGGAAACTCATGGTCGACCGCCACGTAGCGCTGTTCGTCAGGCTCATTAGTAGCACACTGAACAACAACGACTGGACTAGAGACCGACCGGAACTCACAAGTAGGCTCAAATCGCTGGAGACAAAATTATTACAACACGATCAGGACCTTGCAGATGAGAAACAGAGAAATGGCGGTCAAGGTGGCACCAGCGTGGAGGTCGAAGTGCCGCGTTCATACGAAGTGAAGGATATGCCGCTGGTTATCAGAGTGTGTAGGGTATTCTCAAAACCGACAGTGCAGGCCCAGAACGATATCAATGCGCACAAGGACCATTGGACGGAGAAAGAGGCGTTGCGCGATCTGAAGGAGTACCAAACACATCTGAGTCTGAACACTCGCGTAACATTGTCGAAGGACGATTTTGATCTCGATGAAGCGTACGAAGCGTGGCGAAAAGGCGAACTCAGTGAGTTGAGCCAAATGATGCTGGCTCTCTTGCAATCAGATCCAACTCTGGCGAAGAGCTCAAGCGCAGTGCTCCCTCAGCTGAAAGCTCCACCTACCGCGAACAACGACGCCATGTACAGCGAACTAGGCAAGTCCCTCTCGAAACAGGGTAGTGAGCTCGATGCCACCTATGTGTTAGATCACCCCGTGGATATTAGTGGACTGAATTTGGACGATTCCTCCCCTCGCGACTCTGCTACCGGATCGATCGACGGATCACAAGGCAACTTCACATTTATCCCGCCCGACGTTAAAGCGTACTACAGACAGGCACTCAAGCTCGCGTTGACCGCCGACCTCGAAGACGAAGATGTGCAGGCGAATGGAGATGGACCGAAGCTGATTTCTGCCCCAACACAAGAACTCCTGAACGAAATAGCGCAACGATGGCGAGTGCCAGCTTTTACAAGGATGGTGTTGTTCTTGGACGTCATCCGAGAAAAGTATCAGAACCAAGAAATATCGCTCGATACATTAGACGCAGCATTCCAATTGGCCAAGTCACCTCCCCAAGAGCCGAAGAAAGGCAAGACTCAATCGCCATTTGTGGACTTCTACGATCGGAACAAGTGGACTGTCAGCGATTTCGCAACAATGCAAAGCTTATTGAATGGGCTGCAGGACGCTCTGTTGCGGGAGTTCTATGATATGTTTCAACATGTGTACGAGAACAAACCGCCAGCATTCTCTACCATCATGGTTATATTGGAAGAACATGTGTGGTCCGATCCGTCCTTTAGTAGGAATGAGGAAGACATGGCCGCTTTTGCCAACATGATGACCGAGCAACTGCGTGGCAAGGCGCGAGATCAGTACCACGACCTTCTATCGAAACATGTGCCAGATGAGTCTGCCAATTGGGAGTTTTTCAACGTTATTCAGCTGGGACAAGCAGTGACAGGACTGTGCAATAAGATCCAGAAGCGTTTTAGGAAAATGCCGGATGTAATGGGAGTGAAGCCACTTCCCATCTTGGTCGAAGAAATACTACCCTCGTTCTCGAGCGATGCGAAGGAGCTCGTCGCACGCATCATGGAGGTAACAAAAGCACGTGGGGAAGAGGTTCCGGTGCAAGACGGCTTCGAACTGTACGCAGCCATGGTTGAGATCCGTGGCGTGTACTCGCAAGCTCTGCCTGGGCGGGAATTTGCATTTGATATCGAGCATCACCTGCAGGATTTTGTTTGGCGTTGGATAAATCTGACTGACAGCAAACTCCTCGACTGGATCGAAGGCAGTGTTGCTCATGACGACTTTAAGATTAGACAAGATCCAGCCGCAGAGGCACGTGGAGAGCCACCGACCGACGAGGAGCGACATTCTCAGAGCGCGATTGACGTATACCGGATCTTCAATCAAAGTATCGAACAAATCATCAAGCTCAACTGGGACAATGACTTGCAGTATGCGAAGTTCATGACTGCGATCAGCAAGTCGATCGGCAAAGGCGTGGCGCGGTACTGCGAGCTCGTGGAGACAAAGTTTGCGAAGGAGATGGATCGCCAGACGCCAGAACAAGAAGCTCGCGCACAACAAACGCAACGTGAAAGATGGATGTCAGTTGCGCGTGATGCGTGGGCGACCGGAAGTCTCAGTCAAAAGATTGAACCCTTCAACTTCTGGCCCGAAAGCTTCGTCAAGATCAATGACATCGAGTACGCGACATTACAGCTTGATAAAGTCGAGGCTGAAATGAATGTCGATGCTTGTGTGGAAGCGATCCAAAGACATGAGCCCCCGCCTCCACCGAGCGTCCGCAAGCGAGGCAACAACAAATGCATGTTCACTATCAAGATCATTGAAGCCGAGGACCTCAAAGCAGGCGATATGAATGGCTTAAGTGACCCGTATGTCGTCCTTGGTGACGAGTACCAGAAACGCCTGGCCAAGACGAGGACGGTCTACCAGTCTTTGAACCCACGATGGGACGAGACCATTGACATCCTCACGACAGGGCCACTCAACATCATCGCTACAGTATGGGATTGGGATGCGCTTGGTGATCATGACTGCCTTGGTCGCACGAGTCTCAAGCTTGACCCTAACCATTTCAATGACTTTCTGCCTCGTGAGTACTGGCTGGACCTCGACACACAAGGTCGCGTTCTTGTGCGAGTGAGTATGGAAGGCGAGCGAGATGACATCCAGTTCTATTTCGGCAAGGCGTTTCGCACCCTGAAAAGGACGGAGCGTGATATGACACGCAAGATCACTGACAAGCTCCTGGCCTACATCCAACAATGTCTGTCGCGTCGCACACTTCGAGGGCTTACGAGCACATCGACCTCCGCTGCCATTGCGGGCGTGTCCATGAACACGATGCGTGGCTACTTCTCGCGAGTGACGAACCAAGTCCAAGGCAAATCGCCCGCCGTTGCTACGCCGCCTCCACAAGCGCCGACAGGTTCGGCACTGGTCGAACAAGCCAATAATGCGCTCAAACCGCTCCTGCAGTACTTCGATGATAACTTTGCGATTATGAAGCAGACGCTGACGGATAGCGCGATGACCATGGTGATGACCAGGCTGTGGAAAGAGGTTCTGGTTCAGATCGAGAGCTTGTTAGTGCCACCGCTCAGCGACAAGCCGTCTGCACAGAAGCCACTCACGCAGGCGGAAGTCGATGTGGTCTACAAATGGCTACAGGTAAGCATCGTCAAGCGTTCGTTGACACTTTGAATACTGACAGGTCTGCAGATACTGTTCGAATTCTTCAATGCCATGGACCACGAGACAGGCAAAGCAGATGGTGTACCAACCGACGTGCTCAAAAGTCCCAAATACCATGACCTCCAGAATCTCGCATTCTTCTACTTCGAATCGACAGACAATTTAATCCGTACATCCGAAGCCATGGCTTCTGCAACGGCTGCGCGGCAGCAGGAGCAAGCTGCTCGCCTCAATCGCATGTCTGCGCCTGCTGGCTTCCTTTCTCCGGCACTTGGAGGAACACGGCGCAGCAAATCGATCCTGCAAAACAGAAATCTGGGAACAATGCGCAAGGCCAAGGAGGAGAAGAGAAAGGAGGCGCAAGCTGATCCGAATGACGATATGATCTTGCGAATACTAAGAATGAGACCTGAGGCTGAAAGGTATCTGAAAGATCGTAGCAGACAGAAAGAGCGTCTTGCGGCTGCAGCTGCCGCAGAAGCCATCGTCAGACAAAGTCTGCAATCCAGCAGAGCTGGACATTCATACTCTCAGAGCTTGGGTGGAGCGCAAAGGGGCGGTATGCAGAGAGGTGGCATTGCGCGGCAGTGGGGCACGATCAAAGAGTAACTAAGAAGAGCATGGACGTTGATTTTTCATTTCGAAGCGAGCTCTTGGAGGGTAATCACGGGTATGCGTACTCTTGCGGCATCAACGGCACAGCATGAACAGACCAGCGCGGCGTTTTCTGTGCATTGATCGGGAGAGTTTTGACTTTTGATATACCCTATGCAGTTACGCAGCGATCATATGTCTTTTGAAGTGAGTTATTGATGCTTGGTCTCTTTCTGCCCCATCGTGGCTCCCATAATCGATTTCGCATGTTACCACCCGCACGCCGGATCCCTTTCCCATTTGGCTTGCGGCCAGGAAAGCCAGCATTGAGCTTTCGAAGAGCCCTTTAAGCATAGTTTGGGACCATGCCTGTGATGGCGCGACAACCCGGCCGTCACACTCAGTCTCCAACGACATGTATCCCGCTCACAAATGCCGACACTGTAAGCCTCAAAAGCACGTCCCCAGGGCCACATATCGAAAACTCTCACGTGCGGACTGGCCCGAATCACACCATGTCCGCGGCTCTGCTCAATTCATGCTAGAGGTCAGACTCGAACCCGCACACCTCGATGGCGTGTACAGGACGTTGTCTCGTGCCAGATATGCTGCGGATGTCCAATCCAGATTTGCCCAATACACATATCAGCTTTTGAACCCTTGTAGATAATGATTGCCTCACTCAGAAGCCTCTGCACCACGTAGGGCCCCTCCTGGCTGTTGCCCGAAACTCAGCCCTCTGCAGAAGACGTATGGCGACGCTAGTCGTCGTCCTGATAAGCGTTGCTGGTGAAGGAGGCCTCTAGAGCACAGTCAAGAGGACCATTTCCTTTACTTGCTCCAAGGAACTGGTTACCGACGGGGTGTGGTTGCAAGGCACGTTATCCTTCGCCAGTCAATTTAGCCGTTTGTCCTGTATGCCTAGTATTCGATGCATTTGCTTTCGTCGTTGTCGATCAATCATAGTCCGACCAATGTTCCAGTAATCGAAATGCTTCCCTCGCCAGAAGGCTCAAAATCCACCACCTTACACACCGCCTCTTTTACCACCTCTCCCTGCGCATTCACCCATTGACTTCCATCCCATCTCCAATCCTCCGGCAAATTCTCCTTGGGTATCGAAACCGTAAAGTAATTCAAGTATAGCAAACCCAGAATGCTCTCATTCTGTAGATTCACTTCTGCCTTGAGATATGTATTCGGCGCAGGTCGGAAGACCAGAAAATCTGCTGTGACCCAGACAAATTCTACGCCGTATTCGTTGATACTGCGCGCTAGGACTGTGGAGGGGCCATCTTCGCGCAGACCTTCTTCGGGATTTTCTGATAGTCGCACATTCTCGTAGGAGAGGACAACGCCGTCGAAAGGTGGGTAGTATTGGAGGTAGAGAGGCGAGAAGTGTTCGGCGCATACACCTTCGATTGGGTAGTTGTTGACGACTGGCGATAAGGGAATGTAGAGAGTCGCCGTGACGTGTTGGATCGGACTGTGTTGGTCGAGGTTGTCGTCCAGGCTCTTCGCTGGCACAGCCTGCTTTCCAGCTTTCTTGCTGGCTTTCTCTGCTTTTCGTGCAGCTTTCGCCGCGTTCTCCTCCGCGGTGCGCTCCTTCTTGGCCATGGTGGCTATGATGCTGCTGTTCGCATGTGAAAGTTGGGCTAGAAATTTGACGGAGCTGCGACCCTGCGACTCGGATCGGCAAAAGCTTGGGCGACCATCGCGAGGTCTTGGCGCCTGCAGTCCAATTCGCCGCGAACACCTGGCGACAACGACATTCCTGAACTGGAATATCCGGAAGTAAACCTTCTCTTGTTCCTCATTCTCGCGACAACAAGGAGTCCTACTAACAATTGCGGTCTCCCCAAGAAGGAGTTGTGCGAGCAGTGCCTTCCCCATCAGGACTCGCTTCTTACATAACCTCGTCCCACACGCGCATTGGGAGCACAAGACAAGACCACGATTGAACATTCCACATCGAGACGTTCACTTTCCGTATTGACTCTGAGCGAAAGCGCATTAGTCAAGCTCATTGGGATCAAGACCGGCTTCACTCAACAATTTCGAACAAGACCATCATCAATCTGGACATGAACCGATAGCCACCACGATGGCAAGCAACCAAATCCTCAGCCTCATAGGCTGGTACGTCCTTCCAGACCTCGTAACAGGCTATGTCCAAAGCACTCTCTACGCCATCTTCATCCGAGCCGGCGACCCCAAACCCCAACGCGGAACACCCCGTTTCGCCCGCGACAGACGCTACATCCACATAGCAGTCCTAGTAGCCTACCTCTTATACACAATCTACGAAGCCGACCACCAAATCCAACAAGCAGGTGACTTCTACCGTCTCCTCGGCGTTCCTCACAATGCAACCGAAAAAGCCATCCAATCCAAATTCCGCCGCTTGACAGTCCAATACCATCCGGATAAAATGGCACCCGGAGCAGACAAGTCTTCCGTAGAAGATATGTATGTGCAATTGAAATTGGCCAAAGACACCCTCGCGGACCCGGCGAAACGTTTCGCGTACGATCGACTGGGACCGACGATTTTGTCCTGGCAGAAAAGTAAAGCTATCAAAGACTTCATTTTCACTGGACTCCAGCATTCCGGAGGTTACTATATCGGATCCATCGGGATTCTGGTCATACTGGCTCTCCTGGGATATCTCCGACAAGCCATGTTTTGGCGATATCTGATTATGGTTTCACTCTTCGTGAACGAGGCGACGATTGTAACGAGGCCGCAGTTTCCGGCTTTGTTGACGAAAGTGGTGAATCCGATTGCGGAGTTTACGGGGTTGAGACAGCCATATTTGCCTTTTCAGATGATTGAGCTGTTGAGGGCGTTGATTGTGACGTTTTTTATTGCGTTGAGTCAGTTGGGGCCTTTGTTGAAGGATCCTAGGCAGGCGGCGTTGGAGGAGGTTGGGAAAGATGGGGCATTGTCGGAGCAGGTGGTCAATCGACTTGAGGCTGTGACGAAGGCGACAGATGCGGAAGTGGAGAGGTTGATGGCGTTGGAGTTGACGCCTTTCACGGAACAGCAGGGCGCGGGAAGTGATCTGAGGACGGGGTTGAAGGACTGGTTGGTGCAGAATACTATTCGAGCTGACCCTGAGGTGAAGTCGGCGATTGAGACGATGCTGAGGCGAAGAAGAGCAGAAGGCAAGAATAACTTGGGAATAGGTGAGGCTCAGCGGGCAACCACTGGCTAGCAATGTTGGAGTTGTTCCGTATATACTGTGTATTTCTATCATGATCGCGTGAAACCCATTCCCAATCCTCTTACGAATCGTACCTCGTCTGCGTTGCGCTCTAGAGCCCTCCTCATGGCCATGCCGTACTGTCTCTCGGCGTCATGGCGAGCTTTGTCCGCTGCAGACAATGCTTGTTCTTCGAGAGCATCGTGCCACTCGTCTTTGCCCAAGGGATTGCTCTGGCCCATGCCTAGTACTCCCAGTCGTCCGTCACCAGTCCATAGCAACAGATTGTTCCGGCTGATGTCAGGTCGTCCAGTCACTGCACCCGCTCTACTGCCATTTGTGCCCAATGGTAGAATCTTCTGCACAATATCTCCCTGTCCAGGCACCTCAGTTCCAGTCGTTGAGAAGATACCTTGCGGCGTGGAGCCCTGCGATGCGGTATCCGTCTCGTCAGGTAGGCTCTCGTTGATATTATGGGTGCGCACGTAGGTGAAGCCATCGCGCTCCATCCACTTAAGATTTCCATCGCCATCACTGAAAACGATACGCCCTCCGTGCGAAGCAATAGAGAGCAATTTCGATGCTGACGCTGTCTGCCTGTTCTTGTAAGGCTCGACCACAGATGGCAGAGGGTAAAACTCCAGAGAGCCCTTTCCTTTGTATTCGGCGGCAGCAATCATAGTCATTCCCGCTGCATTCTTCCTGCTCTGCAACGCTGCGAGAGAGGCCTCAGGATGTCGCACGAGATCAAGGTTGCGCGGCACCCACGGCTGGGGCAGAGCAAAGAGACAAGCAATGCGAGCTCCACTGAAGATGGTTCCACGGAGACGAGGAAAGAAGCGGCGGTCGTAATTGAGCAGCGAAGTGAACCGACCGGCTACCCATATCGAACTGTCATCAGTACTTGTCCCGCCATGGTGTAAGATTGAAAGCGGTCCAGGTTGCGCAAGCGTTGCATGAGAATAGACTGAGCCACCGATCAGCTCGCCACGGGTTGACACCTCGCCGGATGTATAAGCCGGATCTCGAGGATCGTGGAGATGCGCCGTCATGTTGGTGCCGACTGTGAGGGGCGATTGATCATGTGTCTCGGAAAGTGCTGTTATTGGGAAAGGATACGATTTGGTTGACGTGACCTGCAGCGTGGTCAGGTCAACCTCTCGCAGCTGATTCTGTACTGCAAAGTAGGCCATTTTGTTTGAGCTGTTCACACTCACACATTCGACAGCGCCTGTTTCGGTCATCATGTTATGGCTTTCCATAGGATCTTCTGAGGTTTTTCCTGAGAGCAAGCCTGTCCGGGACTGGGCAAGCAGGTTGCCAGCGCCACCATTTCGGTGGGTTGAGGCACAAGAGAGGTCCCATATACAGACACTACCATCGTCGAGTGCTGCAACTGCGCGTTCAATAGTCTTGTCTTGCTGGTCAGCTAGAAGCCCGATTCCTGTTGCCTCGCGATGCTCGTTTCGAGCATTTGCTTGCGACTTCGGAAAGTCGACCCATGCAACATTGATTACAGCATGGCGGTGTACATATTCCTCGTAGTAGTCAATCTCCTCGCCAGGAAATGCAGGATCCCAATTTGCCAGCGCGCGTACACGTTGTCGGCGCGCCCGCGCAGCGTGATCATTCGCAGCTTCGCTCGGAGAGTTGCGTACAAGCTGCGCGATCTCCTGTGCCAGTAGCTCACCGCCAGGCAACGTTGTCACAGCATCGCGAAGTTCTGCGAGACGAGGGTCCTGGCTGTTGAGGAGCTCCCGCCGACGTCTCACGCGCTCTGCCTGCGAGTGGTCAAAGCATTCTTTCTTCCACAGAGCATTGTCGCGGCCGAGAGTCAGATATCTGGTTGACACGAGTTGCAGGTGCACGAGATCGGCAACATGGAGGTCTGCATGGAGTTAGTTAGCACTGTACCACTTACATTGTGTGACGCGTGAGACGCCTACATGACAGGATATGGAGCACGACTTCGTCCGGAAGGCGGTCCATGTTGTCACGCGTGGCCGCTGGCAGCCTGACAAACGTCCCCAGGAGCGGGCGCAGAGGCAACATTCACGGTGGCGATCAGTGGTCAGCGCGATGGTGTCAATAATTGCTGTCCCGCGCCGTTCCAGGCAAAGCTGCGGGCAGATGGCAAAGTGGCGCGAAGCAAGGCAAGGAAAGTCTTGTCGGGAGAGTGGGCTTTGACACAAAAGGCTCATTCGCTGGTTGGATCAGCGAAGTAAGTCACCGGCCGAGCGTCCCGGAAGCAGCGCGCGCGGTGACGATTTTCTCACAACGCGGTGATATCGAACACACACGTAGGATGAGGAGATGAAGACGATGCAATGCTGTGCTGTGCTGCGGGCGTGCGAGGGCGCGAGGAGCGAGACAGCAAGCCGCTGGCCCTTGGAAGATGTTTGGTGCAAATGTCTTGGCGCGCTCCCAGACTTCGAAGTTCTCCTCCTGAGGTGTGTCGAACGTACTCTGGTCAGGGTGCACGCGCCTGCTTTCGTCGAGAATGGATCGCTCTATCACGAGCCGGAGCATTCTCTTGCGGTTAGTATCAGCCAACTTCCTTTCCGTCTTTCCTTTCGTTTCATCGCCATGCACCACCCTCCATTCCACGCACCACTCCCACAAACCACCGCTGGCCGTACGCGACCACGCCGCAAATAACGGACAAAGCAGCGACGCAGGAAACTTCCAAGCCCACCCGCCGACCGAAGAGGCCTGCTTGTGGCCTCTAGCGAAACCTCCAGCCAGCCCGCGCCGCAATCCCTCCTGCAACACTTCGCAACACCCACCCCACCGTTAACACGACTGCGAGACCACCGCCCTCCGCCTCCACCACCATGTCGGCGACGCTCAAGTCGGCCGCGAAGCCGGGCAAGAAGAGTCGTATAGTATCGCTACGCATCTCGCCAAGTCGACTCGCGCAGTGGTCATCATCACACAGCTCGCCGGCCGGCGACACATCAGCACTGCCATCCATCAAGAACGAGGCATCGCCGTCTGTGCAACTCCCAGATGTCGCCGACAAGTCATCCGACTCGAACGCTACACCTGTGCCGCAAGGCAATGATGTCGTGGACAACAACTCGCTAGCACCGCCCAAGGTCGATGGCAGAAAGAAGAGAGGGGGTGCGACCGCGAGCGGACGGAAGCGAGCACCGCCTTCCATCGACCCGAATGCACCACCTCGAGAACGAGGCCGGCCAGGTCCCAAGAAGAAGCCAAGATTGTAAGTACTGACTATGTGTCGCGATGCTTTGTTACCGATCATACAATATCCTATGCACTCGCTAACGCATAAGCCAGGCCTGACGGTACCATTGACCGCACGACTGAGAACGCGAATGGAGCCAAACCTGCCAATGCTATACCTGCACACAAGTTGGGACCCAAGGCCAATACTGGTGCCATCAATGCCGGTCTGCGCGCCCTCGATCGCACAGGCAAGCCGTGTCGGAGATGGGGCAAGAAGTCCCTTCAGCTAAAATCATTCACGGGCACTACCTGGAATCTGTCATCTTGGAAGGCACCACCAAAGGACCAGGACTTCCCAGGAGATGTCAAGAGCGATAGTGCCAGCTCCAGTGATATGAAGCTCAATCAGAGCAGCGCTGTGCAGAGCGACCGCAGTCATAGTCACATCGGAGAGGACACTGTCATGACTGGCATGCAGAGCTCTCCGGCGCCCATCGCCGCGTAAACGACTTGACGAGATTGCTTGGTTCTTCTGTCAACACAAAGCGGCCCGACGTCTTGCACAAAAAGTCATTGTGCTTCAGAAGGCCTTTGCGGCGGCGGACTTTCGCTAAATTCGACGCAACGATGCAGAGGACCTCCAGTCTCTCGGGACAACTCCATGGGTTTTGGCTGCCCATTGTAATACTAGATCCATTGATTATTTCGGTTGAGCATGTTTGTGCAGCACTTCAGCGAGGCGTTTTGGATTGATTTTCGGAGCATCACAGCACGCTGAGATGGTGATAAGGAAACATTCGGTGCTTAGGCGATACAGCGGCGCATGGAGAACAGGAACACAGGCCATTTAGTAGCAAGGTGTAATTGACCATTCTTTGACAACGTATTCGCCTCTCAATCACCTTCCACTGCTTGTCATCAGGCACCCGTGGCAGGAGGTAGCACCAGAGCGCCGTTCCTGAAGCTTGGTCGGCCAGCTCCAGCTCACCTTCGTCCAAACGAGCTCAAGACAACCGTGACGAAATTGCAGTCCAGCACACTTATTGATTCATGATCATTACTTTCACCGTTATGTTTTGCACCAGCTCAGGTATTGATGGCATCGTCCCTATCATGGCCCAGTGGCAATCCCGTTGTCCGCGTGCTCAGATCCCCGCATGTGATGCGCAGCAGACTGGCGCTTGCCCGCAAGCTACCGTCGTTATCGTCCATAGATCTTGGATCTCGTGCTCGACATCATCTTCGGCACACTTTGCTCGACTTGCATGTGAACAATGTCGGCACCCGCTACTACGTTCCTCATGGTCCAAGGGCATCCGTGAGTGCACGCACGAACGAACGGTTTCGACAACCCATCCAGGTCGGGACCTATCGCCGTTGCATGAGCGTCTGGCGCGATACCCACCCTGCTCCTACCATTCCGCGTCAGCCATCGAGGCATTCGCGGACCTGGCACATACTTTCGAAGCAGGCGCTACGGATGTAGCTGTCCGGCACTGCTTGCTGCTCCTGCTTTGAGACCCCAGAATGAGCGATCCCTACTCCAATCGAACCAGCAATCCACGACCAATCCCGGATTACTACAACAACACCTACTCCCGAACATCTTATGCGACAGTAGCAGCTGGAAGAAACGCACTAGGCACCTCGGACCAACATTCAAGGCAGCCGACCGAGCCTGGAGACGAAGAGGGAAATCGCGAGCGCGAACCACGCGAGGCGACATCGATAAGCTGGCACGATATGGCGGGAACAGGGAGATACGATCAAGATGGAGGAAGGAGACCAGAGACGGGCAGCGGTATAACGGGGACATATGGTGGAGATACGATTCGATACGATGCTTTGGGCTGCCACGAGCATGAGGACCACCCGGCCTTCTTCACGCCCTCATATCTTCGACACTCCAGGCACGTGCAGAAGCTGAAGCAAGAATACGAGGAACATGTCGCTCACCTGAAGACACTGGCAAACAGGAATCCAAGACCATATCATTCGAGCCTGTCCACCAGTTCGAGCTTGACGAATCTCAACAAGCTGTCTTCACAGCACGTACACCGTGGCCCTGTGCAAGACGTGATCGAGAGGCTACCGCCTCCGTCTGCCGAAGAAACACAGCTGCATCCGTTGCCTAGCAGATGGAACGAAGATGACAAGTGGAATGGACTGGAGATTCTGGCTGACGGCACCGAGGCTCGTTTTAATGGAGTGACCAAGACGCAAGATGATGCAGCATCAGTGAGGTCCGACCACTACATACCGAAAGAGGTTGGCATTTATTACTTCGAGGTGACGATACTATCTCGCGTAAAGGATGCCATGATAGGCATTGGGTTTTCCAGCAGGAAGGCAAATCTCAATAGACTACCAGGCTGGGAACAAGAGTCTTGGGCATATCACGGTGACGACGGCTATGTGTTTGCGTGCACCGCGAGTGGCAAGGCGTATGGACCCAAGTTCACCAGTCAGGATGTAATTGGCTGCGGCATCAACTTCAAGACGGGCACCGCGTTCTTCACCAAGAACGGGACACATTTGGGCACAGCCTTTCATAATGTCAGAGCGGACAAGTTGTATCCCTCCGTGGGAATGAAGAAGGCGCAAGATTCCTTACGCGTCAACTTCGGCAAGACGCCCTTTGTCTTTGACATTGATGGGCTGATCGAGCAGGAGCGCAAGACTACTCTGGCAGAGCTCGATCGGGCTGACGTGTCACATTTGCATCCTCCCGACGACGAGAATGCACTGATTCACAATCTCATTGGGCAGTACCTTGCGCACGAAGGCTACGTGGAGACAGCAAAGGCGTTTGCGAAAGACGTCGAAGAACAACAGCAGGCCTTCAACGGGCCATCACAGCCACTCCGAGTTTCAAGTGAAGACGACCAACACGCGAACCACCGCCAACGAATACGAAGGAGCATTCTCGACGGCGACATCGATCGAGCGCTGAAATATCTCTCAGCCTACTATCAAAACCTGTTCGATGAGCGGAATAGAGACATTTACTTCCGGCTTCGATGTCGAAAGTATGTGGAGATGACAAGGAAATATGCCGAGATTTCGGACGCTGTCTCGTCGCCCACAACAGTGACGAAAAGTATTGACTCACTAGGCAGTAACGGTCATGCAAATATCGAGACGGATGAACAGCACGATCAACAACAACCAGATACACAGATGGAACTTGATGATCAGTTACGGAGGGAAACTTCACAAAACCTGGACCCCTCAGCGAACGATGATGTTGATATGGATGTCTCACAAGAACTGCCCCCAAAGTCTGCCTTTATGAAAGCAGACCAAATCTTGATGGCATGTGTGGAGTATGGACAGGAGTTGAAGCAAGAATGGAAGTCGGATCGGAGGCCACATATCCAGAAGCATCTCCAAGACATTTCGGCGAGTTTCGCTTACAGGAATATCTACGAAAGTCCCATCAGCCATCTCTTCTCTTTGGACGGGCGAGCCGAGATTGCAGAAGAGGTTAATGGCGCTATTCTAGGTGGGTTACACACATCATGGAGTATTCATTGCACGCATACTGATACATCCTTATAGTTTCGCTCGGCAAACCCTCCTCTGCAGCGCTGGAAAAGGTCTGCTCCCAGACGGAGGTGCTCTTGGAAGAATGCGCTGGCAGAGCAGGCCCAGCGGCAGCGGCAGCTTTCGTGAATGTCAGGGACGACTTTCTGAAAGATTAGTGT
Source organism: Cercospora citrullina (assembly GCA_013365195.1). Lineage (NCBI taxonomy): Eukaryota > Fungi > Ascomycota > Dothideomycetes > Mycosphaerellales > Mycosphaerellaceae > Cercospora > Cercospora citrullina. The sequence continues at coordinate 494,034 of JAASFF010000310.1, forward strand.
TCTGCAAGTCCTAAAACTGGAAGAAATCTCGAGATGGCCCTCAGATCCAGATAGATTTGTCTGATGCGGGCAATGATTTGTTGCTGACATGGTGAGCCTGACCGGGACGACGACACTCTTCCTCGACTTGCGGCCACCTTCTCTGCTTCCCGCCGGAGCGGTATCCAGAGCAAGTTCCTTGTCATTGTGAGCACAGAAGCTCTTTGCCAGCGATGAGCGGGGATTGTTGGAAGCGAGTATTAGTGTTGGCAGACGACTGGTTTTGTCGTTCCATAGATATCGCCATCACTACATAGTTGAACATCCCAGCTCTGTCTCAGCTAGGGATCACAATTCATGACAATCTACCCATCAGTAAATTGTCCTATTCCGTATTGTGTCCGATCCCATCCCATCAATCATACAAACCCAGACCATAAATCATCAAGTATCGAATATCATCATGAGATCATAAGCTCCTCTCATTCCCAACCCACATATTCCTCCTTCATTGTGACGAATCACGACAAGAATTACTCCTTATCCACAGCAAAAGCCTTCATATCCTCCAATTTTATTTTGTTCAACGCCTTCTCATTCGTCGCTTTCAAATAAATCTTCGGCACGATTTTATCGCCTGCGGGTTCGCGGGTTCGGGCTTCGAAGGCTTCGAGCCAGCGTGAGGCGCAGAGACACCATTTACAGCCGGCTTTCATGCCGCCGATGGAGCGGAGGTCATTACCTTGGCGGGCGGTGAAGTCGAGGAATCTGCGAAGCAGAGTGATCAGTACTAGGCTAACGAGGGGGTGTGATGTTGGGAGGGTTACTTACTCGTCTGTGACCTCAGCTGCAACGGCATGGTTGCCGAAATCTGCGCCGGGGACTTCGCAGTAGCCGTTGCGGAGGAAGCCCGTCATGGGGGAGGTGGAGTGGAGGGCCAGAGGCTGTTTGAACACGTTAAGTGATTTGGACATTGTGGTGGTGGAGTCGGTTTCGTTGTTTGAAGGGAAGGTGTTGTATTCGAGGAGAGGTTCTTGATCGTGGTACGCTGCGAGGACGAGGGCGAGGAAGAACGAAAGATATACGAATATTACGGTGAGTGGATTTCGTTTTGGTGCATGCGGAGCGTTTGGGGGTTGCGTTGAAAGTGATCACTTCCCACGAGAGGGGATGCGCTTGTGAGCTCGTGTAAACCATGCCAGTGAGCTTCGCTTAATGACGTAGTGTATGCTTGATTGGTCTATTGCGATCGGAGTGTGGTCCGTTGGTGCTGTAAGGCTGTCGAGTGTTGTGGGCCTGGGCCCTCTTTGCCATGATCGAGACCATCGAACGTTCAGAGAATGAATCCAATGTTTGGGTTCAGATTCTCACATGTACATTACATAACAGACAAGCTATACTTCGTGGGTATCATTGAATCATCTCACTTTGCTTCGCAATGCTATGCTTGTCGTCCGCCATTGTCAATCGAAAGCCAACTTCAACTTCATCGTGATCCAGATGCCTCACCAATACGAGGCTCATGACCTTGCATACTAGCCTTCAAAGCTCTCTGCAACTCCTCGTCATCCTCGTCGGCAGCTTTTTGGCCCTGTGATGCCCTTGCCTTCTGTTCAAGCAGACTTTGTTTTTTGATATACTCCAACACAATCTCCTCCTCGGTCTTCTCCTGTCGCGTCTTCTCGTCCACACGCTGACTGGAATCGCGCTCAAACTCTTCTCTCGTTGTGCCGCCCAAGTGACCAGGGTCGTATTCTGGAGGCCGATCAGCGGGTGCGAGCGTGTTCTCCGAGATAGCAGAACTGCGTCGGCCAGTGTCACTGTCACTATCAGTGAACCCTCTCTGCTCTTTCAGACTCTGAGCAATGACTTGCTCCAGTTCTCGGTCGTACTGAGAGCGCTCCTGCTGATGCCGCTCTGCGTCCGCGACGCTTGCTTGCATCGCTTGACGCATGGCCTCATCTTCGGAGGGGTCCACTTGAGAAGCATGACTCTGCTGAACTGCAGCGATTTTGCCCCTTATTTGCTGCTCTATGCGCGCATCTTCAGTCGCATCTCCGTGAGAAGTCTCCAGCACCGAGAGTCGGATCGCTTCCTCAACTGCACGTCTCTCAATTTCGTCTGGCTCCTCCGTATAAGCACGATCGGTTCCCATTGCCAGCATTGATTCTTCGGGATCGCGCCGGGGAGTATTGGAACTGCTAGCACTGCGAGTGTTGTGACAGCTGTCCTTCTTCAACTTGCGGGCTTCGAGCCAGTGCTCCTTCTTGTCCATTTGCTCTTTCAAGATATCGCGTACTAGTTCGTCAGGATTGCGCTTCTTCTTGAGGTCTTTCTGCAACGCTTTCCAGCGCAAGACAACGTCCCGGCGCTCTTCCGGTGAGGCACTTTGATACTCATCGAAGCCTTGTGCTGTTCGCGCTGCGATGATGTAGTTCTGCACACTCGAGCCAAACTGCTTCTGAATCTCCTTGTACACGCCCTTCATAGTATAAGCTGGTATGCCAAAGAATGCGGCTCCAGGCTTCAATGCAATACCACCGAGCCCCTTGCCAAAGCCTTTGACGAAGCCGGCCGGGCCTTCCTTGGCGGCACCTTTGATGGGCTGTGTGACAAGCCCAGTGATGCCATCGTATAAGCCGTAGCCAAACTCTTTCGTGGCAGCGCGCATACCAGACCTGAAATCAGTCACTTTCTCCGACTTTCGAACGGTATCGTCACCATAGAGCTTTGGAGCATTGTGGAAACCTTTCGATAGACCCATAGTGAAATCCAAAGGAGACTTGAGACCGGCGCCGACAATTCGATGCACACCCTTGGCCGTATCGGTGCTGGTCTGGAACTGAGACTTCCAGTCGATATCTTTCAGTGCATTGCTTGAGCCTTGTCGATGCGATGACCGACTGCTTGAGCGAGACTGTGAAGCACCATCACCCTGACCACTTAATGCATCAGCCATGGAAGATGAAGTAGTCTTGCGACCAGAGTCTGTTTGTGAACCAGGAGACAGAGTTCCTACATTCAGGCGTGCCAATGACTCTTGCAGATTGAAGCTTGATTGCGACCTGTTGTCAGAGCCCGAGGGTGCGATAGATGATGTGTCCGTATTGCTTCGTGGGGTATCTGCGCCGGTATGGGAAGACGTGTCGGTGTTCATAGTGCCTGCATCATCAGACTTTGGGCTCATTACACCAGATTTGATGGAGCCAGTCGAACTATCCGTTCTGTCAGGGGCTTCCGGCTTCTTCCCGTCCTTCTTGCTCTCTTTCTTCGCCTTGACATCGGGATGAATGTGCAGCGCCTTCAGTGTCTCGATCGGAAAATCAGCCACACCCAGCATCATCGTACTCATAGTACCAATCAAAGCTGTCGCACCACCAGTAATTGGATCCCAAGGGCCTTCATCGGCTTCATACTCCCGCGGCCGATACAGCTTTAGATCATTGAAGTCGAGCAGACCTTCTTGCGCAAGCGTACACGCAGCCATTGCACTCAACCGTGCTTGAGTACGCTTGATACGCCAGACCGCCGCCCGCGATGGTGCCAAACTGCAGCGCAGCTTATCAACATCCAGAAACTGATGGAAGCTCTGTGCACCGACCTGACTACCTTTTTCAGAGGCAATCTTCGAGGCCATTTCGCGTGCGCGCTCTTGGCTCTCGGGTTCGAGACATTTCTGTATGCCAGCTGCGAGGTTTTCTGCAGTTAACCGCTTGTTTGGAATTGGCTCAGGTCCAGCTCCCGCTCGCGCTACCATCGATCCCCAGAATTGCTGATCGCCAAAGAAAGGCACTACCAACGTAGGTCTTCCGGCTGTGATACCCGCAGCTGTTGTACCCGCACCTCCATGATGAACCACGCAAGAGACCTGCTGGAAGAGCCAGTCATGTGGGACGTTCCCAAGCATGTAGACGTTGTCCGGCTTGCCAAGCTCGTCGGCACCAACACCTCCCCAACCCTTCGACACAAGTGCTCGCTGGCCAGTCTTTGCGACTGCCTCGAAGATCAGTTTCGTCATGGCCGTTGGGTCGTCCAGCATGATAGATCCAAAGCCAATGTAAACGGGCGGTGGACCGGCGTCCAGAAACGCTTTCAGTTCAGGATCCGGCGTATAGTTCTTTGCAAGGTCAAGGAAGAAGAAACCCGAGATGCTGATATTCGCACCCCAGTCGCGTGGTTTCGGGATCAGAGCTGATGACCAGCAATACGTGTGCGGTATCTTGAGTCTCTGGAGCATACCCGGCGCCCACATCAGGCTAATCAGATCGAGACCCAGACTTCTCTGTCGGAATCGATTGATAATGTCTCCCAGTCCTTGCCATGTAAGCATATCAATCAATGCATACGAGATGTAGTTGGTCAGGTTGGCATCAGCATTGGATGATTGAATGTTTGCGAGTGGGTGGGGGAAGCTCTGGGTCGGCGAGTAAGGCATCGTGAACATGACGTGAAGCGGTATCCCAAGCTTTTCTGCACAATGAATGTGGGCAAATGAAGGGGGATTGGCGATTATGCAGTCAGCCACAAACGGCTTATGCAAATAATCGCCTTCGCTCGGCCCATGTGATGTCCAGTCTTCGACCGTGTCGTCCTTGGCTTCAGGACCAGATCCATCTCCCGATTCGAAGCATGACCTCCAGCAACCTTTGAGATACTCGCCAACCTCTTTTCTCCTCTTCCCGACATCTCCTGCTCGCAAAGAGTCGAATCCAGGCATGAGGCCAGGGTTCTTCACCATGAACGCCATCAGAGCTTGGGGATCACCTCCAATGCTGAAGAACTCCAATCCATTTTCGGTGACGAAGTCCTTGAAATTTGGATGTGTGGCAAGCCGAACGCGGTGTCCATATGTCTCACTCAGTACCTTTCCCAGAGCCACAAATGGCTGCACATCGCCTCTTGACCCCACCACCTGGATGACCACGTTCATGGGCGGAGGTGGTGCTTGTCCTTCCTCTCCACCGAGCGAAGGTGGGATATACGGCGGCGGTGGAGCATGTTCCTGGTCTGCCGCTGCTTGCAACTGCTTCAGACTGGGCACCAGCAACTGAGAAAGACGTCTGTTTCGTTGATCGATCCTAATATTCACTCGTCCATCTTCCGCCACGCTTGCCTTCGTTCCAATGCCTTCCTGCTCTTGCTCGACCGTGCCATAATGTTCACCGTATGCCGGAGGAGGTATGTCGTGCTGTGTCTGCTCGGAGGCGAACGAGTCCACATGATGTACAGGAACATCTCGGCCGATATGTCGTCGCTCCGAATTGGTTCTGCTCAGGTGATCGTTCTCGCCAGCGACAGCAGCTTCGGCCTGCTGGAGCATGGCTGATGGCAGTTGGTCCTGGTCGCTCGAGCTTGGCCCCCCGACTGCGCGTTGATCGTTTGTCGATGTCATTGTCGCGTGCAAAGATTACATATATACGCTCAGTCGTATTTCGTTCCCGTCGTATTCGGGTCTCGAACGATGTGGTTTCTCTGCCCCAGAAAACTATGGCATTAGCTTCGGCAGTATCGTGTTTCTATGCTGGAGCCTGCTGTGAGCACCACGCAATTTGGACCTCAGGTCGCACGACAGAGTTGCAGTGGTTGAGCAGCTCGTGTAAATGATTGCGGCAGCTGAACTTCTAAGAGACACGAGAGGTACAGAACAAGCTTCCCTGTTCTGAACGCCCGCGGTGACGTACGGCGCGTGGCTTGTTCGCATGTGATCGGCAACGTGCTGTCAGGCAGACATCTGCTGTGTCTCTATATTGTATGCAACGACGTTGCGCGAACTTCAATCAACATGTTTGGGACTTCGAGGCAATTGGACGATGGACTACAGTACATAAGATGCTTGGATCGTTTGACTTCGCTGACTAAGCGCTGCGGCAATGAGGTAAGGTAAGATCCCGTTCATTATGCTACTGGCATGTAGCCACTCCTGAACGGAGTCGATAGGTCCATTCGTTGCCCTAGCAGACTCCACTCTCTCTCTCTCTCGGAGTGTTTCTGCACGCTCAAGTTGATGCCTGGTCCTTCTCAAGCGTATGCACGCTCCATCGGTCTCGCCTATCAATACGCACGCTGCTCTGCTATACGCCAGTCATCTCATCGTCAGAGCCGGTAAGATCAGTGACGAATGAGCGTGAACGCCGCATGCTGGATGCGCTGCTCATGCGGTTTTCTCCGGTTGGCGAATCTCGCGCCATGTTGAACACCTCTTCAATCATCTCAATCCTCTCACGCACATTCAGCTCCACCTGCTCTGACGAGAAGAGAAGCTGCGCGTGCGCTGAGTTGCTGTTCTGGTGGCGATCGTTCTCGTCATAGTCGCTATTTCTCTCCAAGCTGTATGATCGCGTCAACGATGGCGAGTTGGATTGGCTCTGAGAGCGGTCAGCTGGGTGGAACCGGCTTGTTAGGAGTCGATTGCGCCTCGACCGGAGGCTCGTGGAATTCAAGCCATCACCTTCCGCTGTTGCTGCTCGACGCTCGCGGTACAGCTGCCCAGTCAAGGGAATGCTGTTGATGACCGATGAATGTGTGCTACCCAATACGCGTGGTGGGCCGGCGTCGAAAGAGGCCATGGAGGCCATAATTGCAGCTTGCAGATCATCATCCTCATCATCGTCCTCTGTATTATCGTCCTCCAGCGCCTCTTCGCCCATGTCATCGACGTCGTGCTGACTCTTGCCATGCTTCTGACGATAGGTATAGAGTTCCACCTCGGACCGCATGCATTGAATAGTGATTTCTTGCTCGCTGCTGAGCAGTAAAGTGGGCAGAGAGAACTTGCTGCGCATGCCTGCCACTAGACCGCTCACGAAGTTCACAGTGGGTGCATGCTGTCTCACCATAGGTGGTAGGTCAATTGTGACATTGTGAACACGCGTGAGCGTCGCGAATGGATTCAATACCAGTTCAATGTCCGGAATGCCGTGAATAGAAGTGCTTCTCGGCTCTCGAGTGGTGGGATCCCACCAATAGTGCTCATCGGCCATGATGCTGTGGCGGTTGTGCCTATCCATCGAGCTTTCTCTCTGTGGAAAAGTGACTGAAATGTTGACGATGCGGTCCTTTTCATCTCCACCGCGCTCAAGCAGACGACATAGCGCTTGGATCATGAAGTAGGTGTTCAGCGTAACTGCCTTGCAACGCTTGGCAGTGGTGGGAAAAATCTTGATTTCGATCTTCTTTACCATCTGAAAGCCGTACTCGTCGTGGACAGAAAACTTCTCGAAACGGTCGTCTGAAGCGCTTTCGCAGTAACCAAGTGGCTGGTACCCGGCATCAAGAAACTCGACGCCACCTGTGCCGCCTTGATGAACATGGACCTCGAAGAATCGCTCTTCGTAGATGATGGTCTTGATGGTGTCCCTGAACTTCTTGTTGACGGTCATCAAATCGCTCACTCGGTTGCGACGTGGCTCTTGGTTGTGAGACTTCGTTTCCGCCTCGCCGCATACGCATTTGATAAGTTTGTTCTTTGCTGGTAACATTGCGGAAATGACCTCGCGAAGCATCTCCTCTGCCATAGTGTTGAGCAGACATTCACCGTTTTTGGGAGGAACACATGGATCACCGCGCTCTCCCGTTGGCCAGATGATGTTTGTGGGTGTCGATGGAGCATCATTCGCTTTAGATGGGTGGACGTAGTCAAAAATCTGATCCCATATCTCGGTCGGGAGATAGCTCGTCCTCGAGAGCAAAGCCCTCAGTCCGCCGCGGCTCAGCCTGTCGTCCATCGTTCCTGTTGCGAAGATATCCGTCACTCGCCGTGCGCCTCACTGACACCAGAATGTCGCGGCGACCTGAAGAAGCGCGCAGCCCAAAGAGTTCAGAAGGAGAAGGAGCGAAGTTCGATGTTGTGTGTGAGTTGCCGGATCCGGACGAATTAGGCCGCGCCAAATGTTGTGAAGTTCAAAGTTCAGTGGTCGTTACCGCCCTTAAGAAGGGTCGGTGCAGGTGGCAGCTGTAAAGTGAAGGCGAACGGCGCGCGGGCACCTGCTGAACGGGAACAAAGAAGAGAGCGCTGCAGATGCGCTCACATGCATGGAAGTGACGGGCCTCACCTGCAGCAATGGGTCGGTTTCTGGAAAGTTTGCTGGATCACTTTACCGGGACAAGATTCTGAGCCTTCCAGACATCTCTGCTCACAATTACTGGTCCTACTCGAATCCTCTGACGGCGCAACGCTCACAACCTGGACGGAACATCGAGCGCTTGCTAGGGGTATCTAGCGACAGACATCAGCCATGAGTGAGCTTTGCATAGATAAATGGTACTTCACAAGCCAACGATGAAGTGTCCTTCAACTGTCAATTTCATTTCTCATATCTCATTTCAGTTATTGGCACAAGGTGCGAGCTTCTTGGCTCCAGCACCTGCGAGCATTCAGCCCCCAGCTTTCCGTCTCGCGGTTCTCATTGCAGCTGGTACTCCTCCACAAAATCGCTCTGAAAGTCAACCATAAGCCTTCGCTTAGTGACCGACCATCGGGCCCTGGGTGACATTCTTGACGCCATCACGGCCAGAGTTCTTCATGATGTTAGTTTCTTTTCCAAATTCCAAAGAGTTGTGTGCATGTACGTACCCCAGACTCGACGATGTTGCCCTTTTCCAAGATTTGCTTTATGACATCGTCCTCGTTGTGCGTGCCGAACTCCCCCTCGAGTGCGCCTTTGGAAGCTGCATCAAGGACGCCGGTGTTGCCTTGGCTGAAGTTCGAGATTGTCAGCCTTCGGTTCTCACATAATGCCAGCACCATGGACAGGCTTCTGCTGAAGCCTCTGCCCCTCATGGACGTGTGCGGGACAACTCACTTGTGTGTCAGAAAGATCTTGAAGCCAGCAACAACCTGCGCCAGCGGGATGCTGCTATCCTTCTTCCAGTCCTGCACTGCCTTTGCAGACTCCACAATCACGATGAAGTCGTCGTTGTTGCCCTTGTAATGGACTTTGGTCTGTGGGTCGTTGCCTCGCATGTCGTCGGTGATGTGGGGTTTGAGCGTGAGAATTCGGTATTCGTCAAGGCTGAGTGGTGTGTTTGTCGTTGTTTGATGGCGTTCAGGAGATGTTGAGTCGTCGAAACAAAGGGCACGAGACCTCTTTTGAAGCTCAGCCCAGCAGCTTCCAAGGTGCATGAGGAGCTCCATTGATGACGTACGTGCGGATCGCCAGGGGCAGCAACGACCAACGTGTGAGCCCACCACGACCACGGAACGCGACACACGTGCAGGAATGCCATCATCGTCATCTCACGCAACAGGCCATGCATGCGGCCCATTGTGTTTGACATGGCGGTAGAAGTGAGTCACGGACTTGCATCTTTTGCAGATCTAACGGAACTGTCATGCCATAACACCTAACTACAACGCGATTCGAGCCAAACAGATATCCAAAGTCCTTCTACGACATGTCCAATGTGTGCTCAATCCTATTGAAAAAAGCTTCGAAACATCCTGCTCTTGCTCTTGCGCGCTGTCTTTGGAGCCACCTGTTGGCCAGAACGGAAAGGCACGTCTTCCTGCCGTTGTACTGATGCCGCAGTCTGCGCTCGTTCTTGAACGATACTGTACACGAACGTTTGCGGCGGTGGCGGATCCTTCTCTGGCGGCAGTGAAATGGCCGACGGCTTGGGTACCGCCTTTTCATCAGCAACATCTCGAACACTTTGTGCCCTACGGAGAGGCTGTTGCTTGTTTTCGTTGTTCAGGAGCGGGCTGAACGGGCGCTCCATAGTCATTGTGAGGGTTCTGAGAGCCGACCTCTTCTTGGATCTGGTTGGATCCTGAAGCTCAAAGTCTGCTGGTAGGAAGGCATCAGGCGCAGTATGGAAGCTGACTGGTTGCATCAAAGGCCTTGTGCTCCGAGAACTGGCAGTGTTGAAGCTTTCGCGCCGAACGCTTTTGTTGGGGCGTGATGTGAAGTTCTCTTCTCTACGCCAGGAGTTGACACTGGTGTAGCTTGCTGTTCGCTTCGAAGACGAGAAGTTACTCGTGATGCTAGCCATGCTGAACTTGCGAATAACATGGTTCGCGCCAGCCCGGATGGGATCCGAGCGACGCATCATGCCTGGATACGGCAACAAGTCTTTGGACCAGACGTCAGACAGTATGGCTTCGAGTCTGTATCTTTCCGCACGACGGGGTGCCAGCGTCTGGACGTGACTTGGAGTTGCAAGCGATTGCGAGCGAGGTATCTGCAGCGAGTCTTGAGACGCGTTGTCCTGCACATCTTTCACGGCTTGCGTATTTTTGATGATGACCTGATTGAGATCGGTGATGGCGCCGACCGTGGCAGAGCGATGGACTGACATGCGGCGTACAAAGCTCCCCGGCTTTCCAAATGCCTTGCCGATACTCCGCATGCTGTCAGTGAGTGGCGATTGAAGCTCCAGTACATTCATCCTGCCTTCTGCCACTGCTTGTGAAGCCCGCTCGATCCCATTCGAAAGCTTACTCCGCCAGACTTCTGCTTCCACTGCAGAACAAGCTGTAGCAATAAATTCGTACATTTTCGCATGATGCTCGAAGACAATCTTCCAGGAATGAGGCGCGGTATGGCATTGGAGGCCTTTGTGGTTGTCGGTTTCTTGCAGCGTAGTATTTGCCAGGGACACGCCTGCAAGTATGCTCCACATCGAATGATCACCGTCTTCAACAGCGAGAAGCAGGGTGGAGTCGAAGAGTACGGAGATCACGTAGGAGCCTTGGATTCGTTCCTTGCCTCGATACGCGATGTGTAGACATCCGCAGATAATGACCTGTCCTAACAGCTGTAGGAAGATGGACTTGGGTAGTTGTCCAGAGCACGATAGGCGACTTCCAATGAGCGTAGTCGTCTCCAGTCTCTTTGCGCGACCTGGGTCGTCTTTGGCGGCATTAGTTCGCATGCACATGATTTTGAGTTGCTCTTGTAGCTCAGATATTGACACATGAGCACTTGGGTCGTCATATACTGGAGTGAGCTTCCGGAGGTCTTCGAAAAGTAACTCATAACGCGGCATACGCTGGATAGGCTAAAGAATGTTTTGTGAGCATGGTGCGCTTGAAGATCTGAAGTTCGCATACCTTGATCAATAAGTCTTTCACAGTCATAGCTCGCTTGTGGTTCGCAGCTCGACTGTTCAAGGCACCCAGGTAGGTCGATAACGCTTCGTATCCTTTGTCGTATTCTGGCATCGTGGGGATTGAGCGTGTGATCTCGTCGATGTCCCGTTGTACGAGCTCATAGTTGAGGCCGTACTCTTCATATGCTTCGAATCGCTTGAGCTGTCATAGAATTCATTTAGCAAGATCACGGACTGTGTTGAGGGTGATGATCTGGTACATGTTTCGAAAAGACTTTGGCCACTGCGGCCACAACCTGTGGGCTGCAAGAAAGGACCACTCGCTCATCCTCAGTAGATCTACTGAGGTTGAGCGAGCGCCTGCCGTGACGCATTGTCGCAAGAACAGTGTGTCCAGTCGTCCCTCGTGTAGGCACAATGTCCACGCTATGCCACCTGTTGTGGACCCTGGCGCCCGTGGAGGCCGGTGCTTTGGCGGTGACCTGATCGTACTCAGAGAAAGGCACAACATGATGGAGATCACCCAAGATGTCGTTATGGAGATAGAGGATATCTGCGATTACTCTCTGCGCAGTGCGTCTCGCGAAACTCGTTGTTGTTTCCTGGTGTCCCAGTATTGTGAAATAAGCCTGACACGGCAGTGGTCAGCAAGGTGTCTGAAAAGCAAATGACATGCCATACATTAGAGAGCGCCTTGACATCTGCGACATAACTCTCCTCTGTCCGTATGAGCTCTTCAATCTTCTCCCTCCTCTTTCTTGATCTCTGCTTGGCAGCCTCGTCAACAATGGAGCGTGCACTGTCCACTGAAGGCCGAGGGTCTGAGGCGGACACGACACTGCTCCGCTGGTGGCCCCTCCGCCATTTACTGGCCCGTCGAGAGATCGTTGCTATGCTTGCGCTTGCGACAGTGGCCGTCGCTGATCGTATCGAAGTGATGAAGCGAAGAGACGAATTTTGGGAGTCAGACTTATGGTGTCCTCCAACTTGTCGGTTCCTACGAGGCGACAAAGGCGGTAGTGGCAGCGGAGCTCTATCAAAATCATCCAACGTCCACCTCTCTGTGCGTAGCGAGACATGTGGAGGGACTTTGTGCTTCTTTCTCCGGAGCTTGCTGACCCAACGCTTGAACGGTGCTTCTTGCTGCTGCAAGCTTTGTATGTCCTGGGCTTCAGCATTGTCGTTGTTGGGCAGGCTGAAAGCGCACTCGTGGTACTGCGAATTCGAGGAATCGTTGTCAGAATCGTGCTCCGGCAGTGTTGTATCGGAACTGCTCTTTGGTGAGCTTTGGCTAGTCCTAGCATCGCCGTGATTCTCTTGGGTGAGATTGACCAGCGAGAGGGAAACAGGTCTGTGAGCGTTGAACAACCTCGACGACGAAGTGCCGCTGTGTGCGGACGACACCAGATCTTCTCGCGCTGTTTCAGAATAGCGTCGCTTATCTGAATTCATAGAGGGAAGTTTTGTGACATTGAGACTGGAGGCCGAATTCGTCAGACCCAGGGGGCTACAAGCGCGGCCTCTTGCGAAATCACCATCTAGATGCGACGAGCATGGAGAGGCAATTGAGGAGGAGGACCTGGGAGATGTGCTTCGAGGCTGGAGGCGTCGAACGGTGCCCTGCGAGCTGGCACTGGTTGAGGAGCGCGAGGATCTGGTTGGAGGCTGTCGGCTTGTTGAGACCGTGAAGGGGCTGTGTTGTGAGAGCGGCAGCACATATGCCATCGTGCTGGCTGTGCAAATGGCAGTACTCGCGCAACGGGATAGGGTTCATTGTACGGGAGCAGAAGAGATACGCCAGAGACGATGAACGCATCATGGGAAGGAGGAAGTTGTGATTCCAGCAATGGCGATCGCATGTCTTCTTGCCTTACAATCTCCATGCCGCCCACCATTACCTAGAGAAGTCGAATCGCAGGAAGGCGCATTCATTGTTGGCGAGGTCGTCTCAGTCGTACCTGTCGGGCTTCAGCGCAACACAGAACGCGCCACCGTACGGCACGGGACTACATCGGAGTGGACAATGACAGTTTGACGTCGTCGGCGTCTAAAGGTCCGGCAGTCGTTGCTTGTGATGAAATGTTGGAGGGCAAGATCATTCGACTGTGCCGAGGGCGACATCGTCTCGGGTCGTGGTGCCAAGACACGCAGGGTGACTGCCTCTCATCCTTGAGCATCACCTTCTGCCTCCCGAGCGCATCTCCGACCACTTCGCTTCGCCGCCTCGATGCAGTACGACTGACGCTACTACGATAAGTGACCACAAAGTCAACGTGAGGAACCCAACTTATGCCACACTGACCGAACCTGGGCCGTTCCAGCCGGTTCCTGTAGAGAACCATCCGTGGTGCGGCACGAAATTCAAGCGACAGTTGAGTGGGGACCCGTCTACGGCACATCCATACTAAGTTAGCATCGGCGGGCTTCCCCAGCTAGTTGTGTGCAAAATCGCGCCTCATCCAACCATGCCTCGTCGGAAGCCAGGGTAACGACGCACGCTTGCGACACGATGAGAAATGCGACACCGTATCATAAAACGTCTGCGAGACGGGAGAAGGCGCGCGTCTACGAAACCGCGCCGCTAGGCGATCAAGTTCAAGCGCTCGAGTCGGAGAACCTTATGGTCTATGGGACCTTGGCGGCTAAGAAATGACCATAACTTGTTGGCCTCAGCCCCTCCATAAGTGGACTTATGGGTCAAGGCTGGGAAAGATCCGCCGGGATACATCACTTCTCCTGGTTCTCGACCACGAGGGCCATGGATCATGCCGCCTTTGATGTGCAATTTCTGCAAATACTCGCAGCAGATACCTCGCGTCCTTCTCGGCAGCGTGTGATGGCTCTGCGTACCGTGGTCACGCTCGGGGAGCAGACTCCATCAGTGCCTTGGCCGCCACGCGCTGCGGCCTCAACCGCTCGCCAGCCGATTGTCACAGGGAATATTCGCCTCGTGGCGCCGCGATCTTGAGAAGTATATAATGACTTGACTCTCGCCATTTTTACCTTTCCTCTCCTGTCTTCACCACTTCTTCACTCTTTTTCACTCCTTAGCAGCTCACAGGCTTTCCTTTGACAGGATCGCCATTCCACTCCTTAACAGGTAACCAGCATCACAAGCTCATCGCGAGCACCGACCTCACCGTCTCGACGACGCAAAAATCGATAAAGTAACTTCGATTGCAACTTACGACTACATTCATTATGGCTGTCATCTCAAAGATTATCTGCCTCAGCGCGATGCTGATGGCTGCGCCAAGCGCGCTTGCAGCCCCTGTGATACGCGCCGAGAACTGCGACTTTGGCGCGACTACTCCTCCAGGCTGGACTGATGGCATGCAATCGCAATGGTGCGGCATGATCAACAACGAAGTTGCCGGTCTCAAAATGAAGGAGGACTTGACTACAGTACGACCTATGGTCGAGGCTCAATTCAAGCAGGCGGGTATTTCATGCCCACCGGATTCTGCATTCCCAAACATCGACAACATGATGCAGGATTCGTCTGCACGCGCTGCCATGTCTCAAATGAAGGCCAACTACCCGGCTTTCGGTTCCATGGACTTGACACCCGAGGACATCCAGAAGGTGTACGCCGACCACATCAAGACCGCTTGCACAAAGACGGGCGTGCCAGAGGACATGATGGTCAAGATCATCTGGATTGAAAGCAAAGGCCACCCACTCGTCTACGGTGGTTTGACACAGATGGACTACGTTGCATGGGGCCAGATGGCCGAACAAGACGCCTCTCTCAAGAACCGCTACATGCCCGGTGACAACATCGTCGCTTCTGCCATGTACCTCAAGGGCAAGAAGGACGCCAACGGCGGTGATTGGGAGACTGTGTATCGAAATCACTACCAAGATCCAAAAGCTGCCTCTTACTAAGTGCTGAAACCGGGCGACGGCACAAGTCATCAATTCCTGCTACTGCTGCTCTCCTGGTCTGATTGAGCGCATCCAAAGCACAGACGAAAGACACACCAGAGTCACCAACGACAAAAAAACATTCGTTTTGATACACTTTCGATTCTTGATACCCGAACCAACTTTTTCCGCATCTTTCACTCAAGCTTTCTTCCAGTGGTACTTGAGTGAAACGATTGCCATGATGGAAGGTACGACTTGGGACGAACAATGGACATTTTTGGGACGGGGAATTTGCATATATTGCATTCTTCACGATTGAACGAATTGGACATTTCACGAGGGTGGAAAAACACGAGAGAGGATAGATGGGAGAGGCATATCCGATCGCTTCCCTTTGTTGAATGAATTACTTTGCCTCTCCAACGACATTTTTACAATTCCTCTCCATCTCTGTCAATTCTCTCACGTCCGTCGATGCTTCTCGTAATTGCTTCCTCTTGACGTCTACGCGTAATCTTAACCAATGACGTGCAGGTCGTTACATATATGTTCTTTAAAGTCCAACTCTCATCTGGTATCAAAGATGCCTCCATCAACGTCATCCCACCCAACACCACCCTTCTTTTCTCCTTCTCCTTGGGCCTTCTGTGTTGGTCGTCGTCATCATGCCACTATACCATACCCTTTCCGCACTATACCTCCGATCCGAAATTGAAGGACGTGCCCACGTGCAATCCCTGCCCAGGGCGCGCGCGGGGAATATTCGGCTGGGGCAAGATTGTGGACAACAGCAGACGTCAGCCCTTTTGCTGCAGCTTTTCCTCGTTCGGAGGGTCTCGTGCCGTTTGCCGAATTTCTTGGAGATACGCGTCCTGCGTATTCGCTCGGGCTCATTTGGTGGCCGAGTACTCTGAAAGAATGCAAGAAGTGGAGGAGGGCTGAGAATTTCTTGTAAAGGGGCGAGCGAGGTTGATGACGCTGCTGAGAAAGAGTAGTGCGGTCAGATGCTAGAAGCGGAAAGAGCGAGAGAGAGCTTGCGCTTTTCTGGGTCATTCGCTCTGCTGACAGAGCATTTCATGGAGGTATCTATCGACGATGAAAAACAAGCAATGCTACAATAAGACTCAGTTCGTGATGTTGATGTCGCTTTCGCGCGGCCGTGATTGTTGATGTTGGGTAGTGAGAAAAGGCAATCAAAGTGAGATGCAACACAATATGTCCTTCCTGTTCCTGCTCGCTCTGCCCGCTGCAGTGCAGTGAAAACGCCATTCCCGTGTCCGTGCTGTCTGTCGACATGCAGATAATCCTTTCCCTTCCCTTCTCCAGAATAAAAAAGAATGCCATATTCAATCAATCTATCGTCATCCTTTGCGGAACAACTCCGAGTGGATGTGGAGGGCCGTTGATATCGTCGCCGGCCCACTTGCCGTCTGCCAATTCTCCTGAGTTTGGCACCTTCCTTCGCTGGATATGTGGCTTCAATCCTTTGTTGAAGTTCATCATGCACACAATTGCGGTGCCGATGGTGACAACGAGGAGCAGGAGTGTCAACACGGCGAATGTAGTGAGTGACGATCGCGCTGCCTGGTAGTCCTTTTCTCGCGCGGGAGTGTACATCCTGACCAGCTTGAAGATGAAGTAGGCCATTGCAGCAAAGTAGATGACGATGATGCAGAATTGGCCGACGTAGCTTTCTTTCCGGTTGAAGTATGCTGCAAGGAGCAGAATGATGATGGTGATGGGAATGGCCGCGATGGTGAGATAGAACTCGGAATCCGATGTTCCCGTCACTACGACGACGAATTGTACTGTGAAGCCGAGGAAGAAGAAGAAATCAAACTTCAGCAAGGCGATGTAAATCTGATGATCATGTTAGTGACAAAGTATTATGCGCACAGGCCAAAGGTCGTACCTGGTAGGTCAGATATCGCCTCTTCAATCGCAAATCAGCGGAGATGTGCTTGTAGATGGTCCAGGCGAATTCGTTGTACAGCTTCCAGGCTACAAATGACAGCAGCACGGTGCCCAATGCTATCACACACGGTGCGGCGACCAGGAATGGCCTGAGCTGCCTCCAGGTATCATCCTCGATTTGGCCCCTCCCGAGCAATTCTTGCACGGCCTCGTCGACCTGATCCATTTGCACGGACGAGTAGATCAACATTCCGACATTGTATATGCATATCCCGATGACTTGAATCGTGTTTTTCAGCCTGAGCGCGTCCCATGCCAGGACGAGTTCGTATATGAAACCGAAGATAAACAGCGCAAGATAGGTCGGGATGGTGTAGGTCGCTGAAGGTCGCGATGCGCCAGGCTCGTCGCTTATTTCCAAGCTCGCCTGGAATTCGCCAAAGACGTAGACTTCTAGGGCCAGACTGGCGATGGCCTGGACCAGGACAATGAGCATAAAGGCCCATGTCCATCGTGTATTGGGTATATACATTCTGCCGCACTTTCTGCTTCTGCCGGGTGTGGAGTTGATCACGTTGCGAGTGGCCAGGCCCTGACGATCATGGTATCCGCCAGGCTCGTAGCCGGCGCTGGGGTCGGGGTTGTAGATGGGTGGGCGCTGCGACGAGAAGGAGTGGCCGTGGAGCGGTTGATATGACGAGTCTTGACCTCCCAGCAGGCTGGTGCGATGTTTGTGTTTGGAAGACGTGGTGGGCGAAGGAGAGGGCGCCGTGTGCGCCCGATCTCGGTTTAGCGAGTGATCGGGTGATGATTGTGTTTGAGCGAATGTCTGCGGCAGGAGAAGTCCCCTAACGCTGGTGAGGCTGTGGACTCGGTCTGGCTTCTTGGGTCGAGGTGGCTCGCCCGATTACGAAGAGCGCGGCCTTGGCCCGCCAGCAGAATAGGCGCAGCGTCACACGCCGAAGGATACTTTGCGACCAGCTCAGGGCGCAGGCGCAGTAGCGGCAGGAGGAGAGTGCAGCGCGAGAGTTGGGTGTGCAACTGCGACGGTGACTCGAGACGGCCAACGATTCGCGCGGCCCCGCTGGTGGTGTCGTCTGTCGCGGGTAGGCGCTGGGTGAATGTTGCCTCAGACTGCACTGCTCGTTTCACCACGTCGTCCGCTGGTAGGGCTGTCGAGCGTTGGGCCTCGGATTGGGGTGGAATAAGCTTCAGCTGACACTTGTGCTAGCGGGCACGGGATGGCGTGGTGGCGGTGCGTATGCGAGAGTAGCAATATGCAGTCGGCGGCGTTGGAGGAGGAGGGCGGAGTTGCAGTGGGCGTCTGCTTGGTGGTTATGGGAGAGAGACAGAAGATGCAGTGGGTCAGCAGCACTCGGCCTTCGTGCCAGCGTCGTGGCCATGCTCGCGGTCGCGCCTGGTCCCCTGTTCCAAAAAGGCAGCGCTAAGCCCGCCAATGCTTGTGGCGCAGACGGAAAAGCGCGAGGCCGCCCGCTGAAAATAATGCCACGCACATGCACCTCCCGACAACGCGACACCACAACATCGCGTGTACAGCAGTGCAGCTTACGGTCAGTCTACTCCTCCTCTCCTCCATCACTCCATCATGATGATCATGTACATAACCTTAGAACCGTTGCGAATGACTCTCCGGAGACTGATCGTAGACACTCCATTTCTGACTACCCTCCACCATCTGCCTTTACGCGTGCTTTCTACTCTGTACACAGCACATACTGATAGAGTAACAGTAGATAATGTCTAAAGAAATTCTCATCCGTCGTCTCAGACCCCATCTGTTCCACGGCTTCCAACGTGTCCACTCCGTTTCTGCAACGCGTGCCATCTCGTCTTCAGCCTCCCATCTTGCAAAGCAACCGCAGCCCGACGTGACACATGACTATCAAAAGAGAGTAGCCCAGCTGGAAGCTCGCAGACCCAGAGCAGAATGGTATCCGAGGATAGGCAACATCGCGCCAGTGCGAGGTCTTGGTGAGCGAAGGATATCGAGGAGCACCATAGAACAGCATGGAAGTCAGCTGCAGCCTGGCGAGACATACAAGGAAGGAGCGTCCTCAGAGGGCTTCACCTTAGCTGGTAGGGTGGTTGATTGAGAGGCAAAGACAAATCCATCTAATCAGTCACAGGACGCATCAACACAGTTCGCACGGCTGGCTCTAAGCTCGTATTCGTTGATATCGTAGTTCCTGACGGCACAATACAAGGCGTTGTCCAGCTGAGCACTCTGCAAGAGTATGACCCGCACATTACGACCGACTCATTCAAAGCCTTTAGCAAGACTGCCAGGAAAGGCGACTCATGGTTGTTGAGAGGCCACATTCATCGTACCGAGCGCGGTGAGCTGTCTATCCTGGCGACGCAAATACCTGCTTTGCTGTCGCCTTCACTACATCAAATTCCAGAATCTCTCGAAGGTGCAGAAGCACGAGCAAGAACCCGCCATGTCGACATGCTCGTCAACCCGGAAGCCATCGAGACGATCAAAGTGCGGCATCAGGTTGAGGCCAAGATGCAGGACTTCTTCAACAGACTGGGCTTCACCAAGGTCACGACGCCGCTGTTGAGTTCTATGGCTGGGGGAGCAACAGCGCGACCTTTCGAGACTGTAGCCACCGAGCTATCTGCCGAAACGCTGAATCTTCGCATCGCGCCTGAGCTTTGGCTGAAACGCTTGATTGTCGGTGGGATGGACAAAGTGTACGAAATTGGACCTGCTTTCCGCAATGAAGGTGTGGACGCTACTCACAATCCGGAGTTTAACATCTGCGAATTTTACCAAGCGTATGCTACCATCGAGGATCTCATGCAGACCACGACGCAGCTGCTTTACGCCTTGAATGAACATGTCTATGAGCTCAGAGAGCAAAAAAAGCTTCAACACTTGAACCACGTTGACCTCAATCCGATGACACCCTCTGGTGAGCGCAACCTCAATTGGCCAACCACATTCCCGTCGGTCGAATTCATACCAGCGCTCGAAGAAAGGCTCGAGATCTCCTTTCCGGATCTCCAAAGTTCCAATGCACATGCAGAAATCCTTGAAGTCTTCAGCCAAAACAACCTCTCCATCCCATCGAACCCAACTCTCCCTCGACTCCTCGACGTCCTTGCGGCAGAATACCTCGAACCATTATCATCCACAAACCCAATCTTCATCACCCACCACCCGGCCTGCATGTCCCCTCTGTCCAAACACTTTCTGTGCCGGAGGACCTCCCAAGTCGTCGCGGCCCGTGCGGAGCTCTTTTACCAGGGCCGCGAGTACGCAAATATGTACGAAGAAGAAAACAGCCCGTTTGAGCAAAGGCGCAAATTTGAGGAACAGATGCAATTCAGGGACGAAGGGAAGGACAAGGAGGCGATGAAATTGGACGAACAGTATTTGCGGACGCTGGAGTGGGGCTTGCCTCCCACGGGCGGCTGGGGATGCGGCGTTGATCGATTGGTCATGCTGTTTAGTGGGAGAGAGAGGATGGGTGATGTGTTGGCTTTTGGAACGCTCAGGAATGTGGTGGGGCTGGGGAAGGTGTGAGTGAGGAAGGAGCAAGAGGGAAGGAAGAAGAGGAAAATTCCGGCGAGTCCTGCACTGTGGACCGTAGCGGGCTCTATGGTAATCGCCACTCATTGCCTGTGGACTCATATTCTGAGGAGACAAATCAGCATTTCCACTTGCAACACTGAATCTCCATTCTTTCTCCAACCACATATCAGTGGAATCCAGAGCTCCTCGGCCATACACGTGTCCACTACAGGTGCCATTTTGCCTGAGCGAATGGTCGCAACGATGGGCCAGCGAAAATCTCGCCAGCAAAGTACGTGCGTGTCTCTGACAGCTCTTTGCAACACAGTCGTTCCCCTTGGTCAAGCCGAGCAGCAGAACACTGGCAATCTTTTCGGAGAGAACTAAATCATCGGTGATCACTTGTACGGTTAACGGTTGAGTCCGAAAGATTTCCGCAGGACAATTCCATCCTGGTTCAAGCTTGGCGGCAGGGACTTCATCAGAATTTTGGAGAAAGATGTTTCGGCACTCCTATTCTTCGGGCATGTCTACTGGGGATGATTTTGTCCTGGTCGCAACTCGTCGGCAGAAACGTACACCTTCTGTCTGAGAAAGAGATACCTGATCTGAAATCCAACATACATGCAACATGCAATGATGGCTCCGACAGGTTTTCGGTCGCTACCATGACTCTTCGCTACGCTGGGGAGCAGAGCGTCTAGTGCTTCCTTGGAGCAAGCAGTACTTTTTCGCGATCGGCTTAATCCTTCATGGTCCCGTTTCAGACATGGCTTTGCAGCACGACTTTTCCATTAGCTAACCGTGGGAGCTGCAAGATCTCACTGATTTCAGAGACAAGCATGATTTCTGACAATACGGGCAGCTCGATTTAAGTCACTTTGCTCAACTCAGCTCATGCTTCACTTCGTAACCTCATGCACGTCTCATTCTCACACCCCATCCTCATCAACCTCCCACCCCCTTACCAATTCCTCCACCACCTCTCTTATTCCCTCATCCTCCTCACCACCCTCAGCTACCCCAACCAACCTCTCCACAACCCTCCCCTTCTCCTCACTCCAAACCTCATCCTCACTCACCCCCCAAACTCCCCAAAACCCCTCCCAAATACACCTCTCAACCTCCTTCACCCACCCCCTCTGCTCCCCACACTGCCTCGCCAAAACCTCCACATACTCCCTCCTCATCTCCTCCCTACAGTATTCCAACGCCATCAAATCCGACCCCAGGTCATCATACTCCTCCAACCCATCCCATTTCTCCATCACAGCTTTCGTCGTCTCCTCATCAAACTGCATCGCATGCTCATGCAAAAATCTGACATTCCTCCGCAGACGAAATTGTAATTCTCGACTAATTCGCTCGAGGAAACTTACCAGGTCTGTTTGTTTGTCCGCTGGGATGGTGTCCAAGTGGCTGAGATCTTGGGTGTGGATGGCGAGGGCGACATTGTCGATATGGGGGAAAGGAGGAGGGAAGCGCTGTGCCTTTTCCTCGCTTTCAGTGTCTGTTTCTGGTGTTTCCAAGAGGCGTTGAGTGAGTTCTGCAAGTCGTTCTGGGTGGCGGAAGTGAAGTACCACGATTCTGCTCTTTGCTTTGTTCTTCTGTTTCTTGTTGGCCTTTTGCTTGCGAGTTTGAGCGGGCGCCATGATGTTGACCGTCTGTCGAGTTGATGAAGTTCAACTTAAGAAGATGCTATGATTTGCGGAAGGGAGCACTCGAGTGAGTGGGCTCGAACAATGGGCAAGATAAACGACGTGAAAGGGTGACGAGCGCAAAGTCTCGTCCACTAAGAGAAGAGCGATGTGACCAAGAGTCATCAGTTGTAGCAAGCCATGAGAGTGAGTGCGAAGAGCTATTTCTGTAATGTTCCAGAAAGGGAACGATGACTAGTCCGTATGTTTGCTGCATGTCGACCGTTGCCGAGAACAAGTGAAAGCTGAAGCAAAGTGAGAAGTGAAGCGAGGAGATTCTCGTAGTAGGGATTATTTCATCTTCAGCCAAGTGCATGGCGTATGAGTATGGACAAGACACTAGCTCTATAATCGTGAGGCAATGGCCGATATCCAGTGCAACTGCACCCGTCAGCTCAACCTGCCAATGATCCTGCAAAGCCGTCCTTGATGGTACGGTAAACGCCGTATCGCCATGCTAATGTTGTAACAAACCTCATGCCTCCTGTGATCCTACACTTCCTTGACCCACTTCCGTAAAGGTCCTCTCACTCTCCAAATGCGCCTCAAACGCCTGGCAGACCTGCGCTCCTAAACCTCCGTCAAAGTACCGGATTCAGCCAACATCCTGACCCTTTCGCGCATCGTCTCGAATTTTTTGATCGCTTCAGCGTGTTTGTCCCGTCCCATGATCCAGGCTTCGCGTGATATTCTCTCTTCCTCGACCGAACGTGCGTAGCTGCCGAATCCTCCAATGCCGCTGACAGTGTCACCACTTTGCTGGAGCCACGTGAATCCATCAATCCTAATGCGGTCTTCTGCCTCCTTCTCAAAGGACGCAAAGTGCTCGAGATACGTCTTGTTCCAAGTGTGAAAATCAACAAGATAACTCGCAAAAGAGTTGGTGTACGCAACCCAGCTTGCCTTGCTGAGTCTCGTTGGTCCTTCCGGCACGGCTGGCGCCGGCTTCGCAAGCAGTCTCGGTAGACGTGTGTTCTCTGTGGGAATCGCTGCCGATGCTTTCGAAGTGAAAGGCAGACTAGAGCCCAGGTCGTTCATATCCTTCAGTCCATCGTTGCCCCTAGCAAACGGCTCCGTGTGGCGTAGGTCGTCCAAATTTACATTGAAGCTCGTTTCTCCAGCCGACTTGCGCTCAGCTCGGCGTGTTGAGCTTGAGGTCGGTCGATGGTGCTTCGTCTGCTGTTGCGATTGTTGTTGCCGCCACTCCGATGGTTCCACTGAGTACAGGCGAGGTTCTTTCGCAGTCGCTGGTTGTGATGGGGTACCCTGTGTTGCGGGAGCCGTCTTATCGGCTTGTGGAGGCGTGTCAATGTCCATGGCATCGCCCTCTTCGACCGGTACAGTACTTTGTGCAGGGCGACCAGTCTTGTCCACCTCAAATACAACGTCCTCATCGTCTTGTACCACGTGGGGATGTTTGGCTGTGCCATTAGTCTTGGTGGCACGGCTACCCCTCCTGCTCGCTGCTGTCGAAGCAGGAGGATTCGGTGGTGGCGGAGGCCAGGCAAACGCAACACCGTCGCTGAAGGTCTTCTGCCATGCTTCAGGGCTAAAGGGCGTACTTGGGCCGGGCAACGACGTATCACTTCCATTTGGTCGGGGCATTGATGGCGTAGGCGACGCGCGGGCACCGGCGGGTGTGGAGTCCGTCGTTGCCGCGCGCTGGCCGCGCCTAGATGATGTCCGATGAGTTGGAGACGGGCGTCGGGTGTTAGGATTCGTGAAGTAGTCTCCAGATCCCTCGAACTTTCCATGGAACCCATTTGGTGAGAAATTCGTATTTATTTCTTCCACGCTGCGGCTCTTGCCAGGTGTCTGTTTGAATGTGTCGCTGTCGATGGGGAATGAGAAACTGTGGTGTGAAAGTTTGTCGTCAGCAAGCTTCTTAGGAGAGGCTGCACCGTGAACAGAAAATCGAGCCAGAATATCAGAAATACAGGCATCGAAGCTTGCATTGCCGGTCGTGCCTTCATTGCGTAGCTTTGCAATTGCAGCCTTGAACAAGGAGATATCGAGCTGGTTGAGCTGCTCGACATCGGCAAGTCGCCTCTTCGTGAGCTCTGTCCGGAGAGCTGCGAGAGCCAGTTCTTCGACAGATGGTTGCATTACCAGCAAAGCTGTGGCAGCAGCATTTCTGCGAGCTTCGGTCGTAGCCGTAGGGTTGGAACTGTTGGTATCAGGGGGTATAAATACGCTTCGCCCAGTTGCGGGCGAAACTGAACTCGGCATTGCCCATGATGGAACACTGGTTTTGCTGGGCTTACCACCCTTCGCAAAACCAGCGCCAAATTGGCACGCGATCCAAGTTTCGCGATGAAAAGACGACGGGTTTGAAGAAGAATGAAGGGAAGGGGTTTCATACATGTTTGCGCTTTTCTTGCGCTCCTGCATGCTCGGTTGCTCACTGTCAGTATGGGCTGCTGCGTCATTCCCAGGCGCTGGAACACGTCCATTCTTGGTGAACAATCGGCTGGGCGGCTTCGGGGTCTTAATGTTCCGAGCCGTAGGACCTCCATGTTGAGCGGTATTCGATGTTGTACTTGGCTGCGCTGGCGGCGGCATCTCTTCGGGTGTTTCCGTGAGATCTTCGTCCTCAGAAGACTGTTGTGAGTCTGAGCTTGAGTCGTCGAACATTCCGGCGGAAAAGCCATTGCCCTTCCTATCATTTGTAGGACTATTGGCATCGGCCTGTTTCTTTCTCGTTGCTGGATCAACACTTCGAGCTCGTGTAGAGGAACTCTTGGCGCTCTCTGGCGATAGTTTTGTCGTGTCCTTCACACTAGCCGAACGTCGTAGGTTCTCGGCATTGAAAGCGGTCTTCTCGCCAATGTACGACGAATAAGGCGTACTCGTACGGTTCCCCTCGGCATACGGCGCGTCCTCATTCGAGCTCCTACTCTTAAAGGGTCGCAAAGGGTCCGCAAATGGTCGTTGTGCGGTCGTTGGCGACGTTGGCGACTGTGTTGCAGAGGCTGGCGGTGGTCCCGGAGGTGGCGGAGGATAACCATTGCGCCCATAGTCGTCTGACTTGTGGCGATTCACATAATGACTTGACTGCGGGGCTGCTCGCTCGTCTGAGCCTGGTGCATTAGGATCAAACCCTCCGGGTCTCTTTGGTGTCACAGGGGGCTGTTTGCGCTGAGCCTGTTTCCTGACTCCGGGCTGACCAGCATTATTCTGTTGGAAAGCTTGCCATGCTGATTGATGGTTCGCGGCCTCTTCTGGGTTCGGACCTCCACTCTTGCCGTACCGCATGCCAGCTCGTATCTGCTCTTCCGTTGGCATCTTTGTGTCTTGTCGAGCAGCACGTGGCCGAGCTGACGTAGGAGCAGCACCTGGCGTGGGCGGCTGAGGTGATCGTGGAGGTGCTTGCCTCGGCGGAACGTCTGGAGGGGGAGGACGTGGCGTTGTGTTTGGCTGCTGCATGTTCTGCCATGCACGAAACTGCTGAGTTCGTTCTGCAGCTGGATCTTTTCTAGGGGGCATGTTTGCACGCGGGAAATTGGTGAACCTGTCAGCACCGGTGGGCTGAGGGCCTGCCGCGGACGCTCCTGGCCTCTGGTATGTTCCAGGTTGAGTTCGCCTTGGCGGAGGCGGAAAATCCGATCGTGCTGCATAAGGGTTGCCAGTCGTGGGCGCACTGGGCTTGGTGAAGGAGGACGGGTATAGTCCCACTTTCCGTCGGTCTGCATCGTACTTCGCCTTCGTAGTCGGATCACTCAGAATCTCGTTCGCGGCCTGTATGGCCTGAAATCGCGGCACGCATTCCTCCTCTCTGCCCGCGTTGCGATCGGGGTGGAACTGCAGGGCGAGCTTTCGGTAGGCTTTGCGCACATCATCGACGGAGGCGGTCGTGGGAAGGTCGAGGTCCTGGTAGTCTGCGAGTGAGGCGTTATTAGTGCATATACCTGGCCACCAGCTGCAGGCCGGACGTACAGTTGTGCTTCAGGTCGGGCTTAACCATGATTGTCGAGTATGCAGCGGATCGTTAAGACATGTAGATGGTGGCCGAGTGGGGATCGGTGCATCAGGCCGCGCGCAAGAGGCGTGGGTGCGGTTGTCGAGTTGGTGTCACGGCAGACACATTGACTCGCATGTGCAAGTGAAGGAGTCTCGTGATCGCGGGTAGTGGCAGCGACTGGAAGGGAAGGCGCAGCGCGTGTGCGTGTGTCGTCGGTCGCGGTGTCTCGGTGGTGCGCGCATATGAGGCAAGAAAGTTGGCGGCGGGGCAGGGTTGAGCGTTGTCTGGTGAGCGAGTTGATGGCGAGGAACTGCGGAAGCTGAGCCCAAATGTCGGCCGTGGCGGGCGCGGCGTTGCGCTCTTCACTGTTCACGCGGTCGGGTGCTGGAGGAGTCGAGGCTGCTGTCGCTGCTGCTGGCGGGCGGGCGGGCGTATGCAATCGCGCATCCCACGCTGACGAGTGTTGGACCGTTTGCGAGTGGTGGGTGAACGCGACCCAAGAACGCTGATCGTCGTGACGTTGCCTGCGCCAAAAAAAGAAGGTTGATCTGGGCGGCAGTGCCCGTTCGTGGCTATCACAAGCTTCTTCCCCGTCTGCCTTCACGCCTACGCCCCGTCTTTCCTCACTGTTCGTCTCCATCGTCCCCAGATTCGAGCATATGCACTGGTATCGGCTTCCCGATCCATATCAAACCACGTTCCCAGGCCCGTCACCATTCCCCGGACCCCATCGCCGAGCTCGAGGACATCTAGATCTTCGTGGCCGTTTCATCACGAATCAGCAAAGCATGCATACCATGTTCAGAGCGCCTCTGTACAGCTCGCTCGCGCTGCCATTGGGTTCGAGCCGACACGGTGACGTTACGATGCATGAGTACTGGCCACCGCTGTGGCCACAGCCTCACACGCTTTCCACGCTCTCTTCTGCCCGACTTTTACCATTCGTTCGGAAAGCCTGAGTTTCTCATACTGTAACCAATCATCCGACGTTCTTGGCACGTCGCTGGAACATCTAGACCATGGACAGGTAGTTGCAGTCCATGTCTGCAAGACCTCCCGGATGGCCTTCTTGAATTGCAGGCTTGTTCATGCAAATTGCGTGCGATTGGCCGAAAAGGATACATTTCCGAATCGCCCTTTCCCCTCATACATCTACGCATGCGACTTCATCCCCGGAAGAACGAGAGCGAGCGCGCATGAACTACACACTTCCATGCCTCGGAGCAGATCTCACTCTTACTCGAGCTGCAGATATGACGAGTGGCGACAATTGTCCCAGTTCTGCCGCGGCCACTCGCGTGGCCTCTCTTGACAGGTGAGAGCGAGGTGACACAAAACGAGTACACTGCCATGATCCCTACAACCTCCCGACCTTTTCTTGCCATGGTTCCAGAAATGCTGCGAAGCTCGTGCTGTGAGTTGCGCATACTCGAACCAAGCGCACCTATCTCTTTCAACGAACTTGAAAGGCGTACACGGAATCCTCTTTTCGATTTCAACTAGCGGCTTGCCAAGTTGGTCGGATTCGATCGCATTCATAGGCATGTTGAGATGTACAGCGCTATACCAGGTATTGTCTCGAATTTGCACCTTTGTAGGTGAATCGTGGTTGCACACATTAATCTGCAGCACCGTTCGCTGGTCAGCGCGGGCCGCAGCTCTCATCGGATTGCTCGGAAGCAATTGTGTTCCGCTGTCTGTCAAGAAGTCGCTTCGGCTTCCACGAGTTCCATTGACTACTGCACGTATCAAGCAAGCATCACAGAGAAGAGTTGGAACAAGCACTAGCGATCACTAAACTAGAGCAGCATTGGCGCAAAGCATGCTATTATTTAGTATTCAATGACAAGCCCCTGATGGGGACATGCCCTGCTGTACGATGCATATCCCGGTCCACCACGAACCAGCTCATCTCCCGGTTTCACGTCGCGTCGCAATGTTATGGATACACCATCTACATTGGTCAAATGCCAGATCTCGGGCTCAGAGGTACTGGAGTGCTTCCGCCGCACATGACAAGAGAGAGATGCTGCACCTCCAGGTCACCCGACCTTGCTGACGACAGACGTCCCCATACGGATCCAATTCCCGTTCGAATTGTGAGACGAGGACATTCTTTGAGGAACATACAATGTTACAGGATCTAGAGACAAAAGTCCTACTTACATGATGAAGACCTCGTTCTTATTCTCGGTTTGGACTCTCTTCGCTGCCCAGTCACTCGCTTACTACGTCTTGGACACCGATTTCTTCACTGTCGACACAAATGGCTCATTCTTCGACAAATTCAATTTCATCAATGAGACGGATCCGACTCACGGAACTGTGTCGTACAGAAACTACTCCGATTGTCGAGACCTGAATCTCATCCAGAACACAACAGAAAACATAATCATGCGTGTCGACAGTACGAATGCTTTATCAGGCGACGATGGAAGGCCGAGCGTAAGAATAGAAAGCAAAAAGAAATTCTTCAAAGGCTTGATCGTCGTCGATGTGGATCACATGCCGGCCAGTATTTGCGGTGTATGGTGAGTGTAGCTTTCCCTTCTGTCGATGTGAAAGTGGTAAAGCTAATGGGAATACATCTTCCAGGCCAGCCTTCTGGACATACGGACCCGACTGGCCCAAAAATGGCGAAATCGATATCATAGAAGGCATCAACCAATTCCAAGCCAACCGCATGACACTCCACACAGCTCCCGGCTGCTACACCAAAAATCAATCCACATATTCTCAACAATATTCCGGTTCTCTCTTATACACAAACTGCACCGCAGGCACAGGCTGTTCCATCGGCACCCTCGAGACTAACACCTACGGCGACGGCTTCAACGCAATCGGCGGTGGAATCTACGCGACCGAATGGACAGAGAAGTACATTTCAATCTACTTTTTCCCGCGAGACCTCTGCGAACAAAACGATATTATCACCGGCCCCCTCGGCAAGAACCCTGATCCAAGCACATGGGGCACGCCATTAAGTCGCTTCGATTTGACATGCAACATCGAAAAGAACTTCCGAAATCACAGTATCGTATTCGATACCACTTTCTGCGGAGATTGGGCCGATGGAGCGAATCAATGGAATTCGACAATTCCAGTGAACACAACTTGGCCACCGTACGCGACATCAAATTCTGGCTCTTGGCTGCAAAGCGGGAAGAAACATGGTTTTGGACCATATTTTGCGTCGAATTCGACTTGTGCGGCAAAGACGGGGATGATTTGTAAGGATTGGGTGAAGAAGCGTCCGGAGGCGTTCAAGGAGGCTTATTGGAGTGTTAATGCGCTGAGGGTTTATCAAGAATATGATGGGTTGACGAGTTATGGGGATGCCGCCGGGTCGTTGCTGGACGTGGAAGTTGATGTTGATCTGTCGTTGGGGAGTGGTGATGAGGAACAGCAGGAGGAACAAGATCAACAGCAGGATGAGAAAAGTCAACAGCAGGAAGAGGGAAGCCAACAGCAGGAGGAATATCAACAGCAGGAAGAGGATTCACCGAATCTTTTGGGAAGAGAGACATCGCCGCGTGACGGGTCCGAACCTCCCAAGCAAGGCCATTTTGGACATCACAAGCATAAGCGTCGGCATTAGATTCTGAGTGGATGTTATCATTCTTGTAAAGCTGTATAGTGGCATGTTGTGTGAAAAGTCCACGAACCAATAGGACAAAGTTGCAGATTACTGCGTCAACAACAGGTCTTGTGCTGCAAAAAACAGTGTTTGTCGACAATCTACATCCGAAAACAAGAAGTTTCTGGTGGTCGCCGTCTCAAATCTTCACTGCACCATTAGCATGTGACAATCAAAAAGTTCACCTGCACTTCAGCACTTCTTCAACGGTCGCGTGAGACTAGACCGCACAACACAACTCACCCTGCTGATCAGGTGGCCACCACGAACACCCTTCACTATGCCCGGACAGCGTCGTTACGCTTTATCAACACCAAACACAAGCCTTCCGTCGCCGCAAACAGATTACGGCACTGGCGCAATGCGACTAGGTTCCACTGAGGCGCGATTCGATGCGTTCGAGTCCAAGGCTTTTCGCGCGAGGCAGTTACCGCGTGTCCAGGAGTCATCGAGGCGACTAGATGCTGTCGCCAGCGATGGGGTGCCTGAGCCTTGGTATGACGAGAAGGAGGTGAAGGTTTGGAGAATGCCACAGAGAGTGGTGAGCGGTCGTAACCAAGGCAGCGACCAGCTTGGTCCAGTCTCCAGAGCTGGACATCGAGGCTATGCGATGCAGCTTGAAACTATTCCGGAGATATTCATCGAAATGGCGTGCCCAGTGCCGGTCCAAGTCTCTCTCCATGCCAAAGTTCGGCGCGGCGGAGTCTGAAGAGGAAGTGTCAGAACGAGTTACAAAACGAACAGCCGCCTGCTCGACGCCTCCAACTTGACTTGACAGGGCAAGAACAAGAAAGCCTTCAAGGCCTTCACTTGTCGATTTCGCAGTTGCAACGCCCGTGGGACATGGACACAAGTCGCGACAAACATGCAGACTTATATCCACCAAGAGCAGTGCGCACAATGCAGAGAACAGTTCCACTTTTGTCGCACGGGGCCTTTTCTCTTCTGCCGAATCCACTTCCAGGCGACTCGCGTTCTGGAGCGATGCGAATGCAACCACCATCAGCAGCGATGCACTCACAGGCGTCAATACCGACCTTTGACGCTCAGCGCACGACGATATTTCCTCCACTCCTTCCAACTTACCACAAAGCATCTCCGCCTCCATGCGCCCCTCATCTTGCGGACCTGCCAAGCCACCCCAACTTTCTCTATTGGGTTCCTTCGCTCTCGCGCCAGATCTTGGAATGGCTGAACGATGCCAATACGGACTCCACGCAACTTGATATCCTTGGACTTGCTTTCCGCGATTCTGGCAACTCGATCCACGAACAGTGCAAAGCGCCTGGACCTGGGTACGGAATGAAAGTGACCCGCATGACGATCTCGGACCAAGCGGGCACAGATCGCGCTTACCGCCAGGACAATCCATCGATGACGAATGGTGCTGATTTTCTTGACTGGTTTGTCATCCAATTCGGCGAACTTGCAGCCCCAAGAGGTCGACCAGCACATTATTGGGTCATGGCATTCCCCGTGTGCGCTGTCACGAAGAGGCATTGTGAACTCATTCGCTCGGGACAGCCCAAAAATGGAGGCGCGATTGGGGCGAGCAGTCTGTGCAAGACGACATGGACACTGGGTAGAACGAATCGACTGCCTTTGTTGCACGGAAGTGGAGTGAGGGAGGCATATCTGCAGAACTTCTTCAGCGCTTGTATGTTTGGAGCTGGAGTGATTGAGATGGAGAGCGTTGGAGGACTGTTTGACTAGGTTCTCGGTCAGACGAATGCTCTTGATGACTTGTTTGTGGCTGTACTCGTGACCAGGGAGAAGTGTGCGAGCATGGAGAATCTGACTGCAGAGTCGTAAATGCTGAAGTGCAATTCAGCCACGACCGCTAGGCTGCCATATCGCGCAGCTTCAATCAGACGCTGTTTTATCGGAGAGTCTTCGTTGGGTAGCAAACAAAGTCGCCCATTTCGCCACTGCACCGTTATTAGCGCTAGTCTTGGTATCTACCGTCGTCGCACTATGGCGGTGCTGTGATTGCTGTCAGATTGCAGCGCCACTCGTCCACGCCGTGCCATGCTATGCTGATGCACGACTCGATAGACGCGACTCTCGACGCGACTTGTGGTTGCTGCACCTGTTCACGCGCGACAGCATCGATGTCCTTGCGGGCGGTGGAAAATTCTGCCGCGTGGACAAGGACACATCTGTCAACGGGCCAGGAACGGCTCTTTGTGCAGACCACCGGTTCCCATCGCGCCGGGATGAATATTGATCGGCGACCAGGCGTGTTCCCTGCCCGTGGCCGCTGCAGCGTTGCGACTGACGTCTTCACGACTGCCAGTTGTACCGCAGCACACTGGGGCACAGCACGAAAAGACCGACACCGACACCGCCTCACGCGGGCACATGACCTGGCCGGTGGACTGCCTACAGCGCGGTGAGACTAGTACCAGGTGAAGTAGGGAAGAACGAACGCACGCCTGGGTCAGAGGCGCAGACGACAGGTCAGGACAGTGCTCTTGGCGTCATTTAGGCTTTGTTGATGCGTCGACGTTCACCCCACTCAAGGAACACCCCAGCCTCGCGCAGAACGACAACTCACACAAACACTACTCGGGCACGTCACACTCTACATTGCAAACATTTCTCCTCCTGCTACAAATACTATGAGTGCTCCTGCCTCGGCCGCGCGAGAGGGAGCGTCAGCATGGTCGACGCGGATCCAATCACCTCCTTCTTAGACGCCTACCACGACTCCGGCCAAGTGCCCAGCATTCCAGAACGCCGGCCAGCAATTACCTGTTGTTGCGGTGACGCCGCCTGCGCATACCTACGACACAACGAGCAGGCTTTGTCGGTGCTGGAGCGCGATGTCCGGACTGCCGCGCAGATTGGCAAGGTGAGTCGATTCAGAACCCGACATCCCCAAACGCTGGTGCGGCTCGGCGGACGGTGTACACGCGCAACGGGCTTTCCATGAGACCGTGTTCGCGTGTATGCAAGATTGCACGCGGAGGGTAATGACGGGAGGAGGGAATCGCAACGCTGCGTGCCGGAAAAGAAACGCGCAAAGATGGCGTCGTCGCTAATATTCTCGCTGCAGGCGTTGTTGACGCGGCATGAGGCTTACATCCAAGACTCCGAGAAGGAACGAAAGGCTATGGCCGCACAAATTCAGTCGCTGGAGGTGGAGAAGCAGGCTTTGGAGAGACAGAACGCCAACGCTATTGAAGAGAATCGATCACTATTGGATCAGCTCGAATCACTGAACAATGCCGTCGCCGATTCCGACACCCAGGTCACGAACTTACAGACGACGTTGCGGAGTACTCAACAGGAACTTCAGAAGTTGTCTTACTTACAGTCACGAACGGAGAGTCTCGAGCAACAGCTTGCGGACTTTGAGAGAGAACAGGCATCATGGCAGATGACCTTCGAACAAAAGGACCAGGCGGAAAAGACGGCGCTTCGCAGATGGCAGGAAGCTCAGCGAACACTTTCACATCTGCAGGAGCAGATCGAGCGCATTGAGCAGGAAGCCAAAGAGGAAAAGGAACGCCATGTGGAAGTGCTGGGTCGCATGGAACGACAGCACATTGTCGAGAAGGAGCTGGACTCGGCAGCCGGCAGGCTGAAAGGCGCAGCAGCTGTCAAGACTGCGGGAAGCGGGACGAATGTGGTCTCGCACTTCGTCAAGGATATCCTCCAGGACAATGCAAATCTGCAGATGGGCATTGTCGAATTGCGAGACATGCTGCAGAACTCCAATGAAGAGGTGGAGACCCTGAGACAACAGCTGTCTGTACACCAGCCTGTCGTCTCGGCAGCAGATATACCCGAACCGACTACCTCGCCCATCCGTCCGCACCTGAAGGAAGAGATGAGACGAGCCACATCTCAAGAGTTGCATGTTCACCATCACTACCATGCACCAAACACGCCAAAGACGCCTATCGTTCGGAAACCCAAGAAGAAACGCTACGGTGCTCTGACTCCCGGTCACTATACACCTCCGACTTCTGGTCTGAGCACACCTCGCCATTCTTTCTCAATTCCCTCGAACGCTGCCGCCATATTGTCGCAAACCGCGGCAAGCCTGCCCGGACAACGAGCGTCACATCAGAAACGATGGTCATACATGTCAGACCAATCATTCGTGTCAGCGCACTCTGTTCAAAGCAGCTTCTCTGGTCCGAGCTCGCCGCAGTCTTCAAATCGTGCCTCTTCAGTCTTCGATCGTGTCTTTAGCGATGCCGGACAGGAGTCGTCTCGCCCTTCAACGCCCGACACAGAGGATCCAGGGTCGCCAATGTTTATCCCCATAGGCTCGAAACGCATCACAAGCGCACCTATGCACTCGCAGCGCCCTTCGGTCTCCTCACATCGTGGACGACCTTCTCTGGACTCTATCCTTGACACCAGCACGGAGAACCTCCGCGAGCTCGACGCTCAGCAGGCGGCTCCCGAAGCAGTAATACCTGAGGAGGACGAGCTTGATTGGGAGAACACTGACGACACCCCTGGAGGTGACACTTCTGATGCAATCTCGCCACTCTCGGATGAAATCCAACAAGCTCTTGAGCGACCTCGGCTGTTACGGCGTGCCACGTCGCATGAATCTATAATGTCATGTCGTGGCATGGATATTCATACCCTCAAGTCTCGACCTTCGCAGCTTCTAACACCTTATGGGAGTCGTTCTTTCACACCACAAGCAGTGATCAGTGACACCACTGCGCAAGTGTCAGCTTCAATGTCACGGCCATCAGGCAGTGGCCATCGCATGCTGAGTGGCATGAATCCCCCTGCCGCCAGCCGACAACCCAGCTCGAATAAGTCTGGGCTCGGCAGCAGAGTCGGTGGCTGGATGTTCGGCAAATGGGGCGCATCGCCCGCACCTACCGTGACGGTCACCGATACCAATGCTTCTGTGAGCCCACCAAAAATGAACAGAAGTGTAAGTGTCGCGTCTGGCAGCACGGGTCGATCTACCGAAGATGGAGATCTGACACCCAAGAAACCCAAGCTACGGCCTCCGGGTATCAACCAGTCGGGTCCCATACCTGGCTTTGGACCAGAGATCA
Source organism: Cercospora citrullina (assembly GCA_013365195.1). Taxonomy (NCBI): domain Eukaryota; kingdom Fungi; phylum Ascomycota; class Dothideomycetes; order Mycosphaerellales; family Mycosphaerellaceae; genus Cercospora; species Cercospora citrullina. Next base: position 528,721 of record JAASFF010000310.1, read on the forward strand.
AGATCTCACATCCACCAATTATGAAAAGTCTTGACAAGAGTGCACTGCAGAAGGTGTTGGATGAGTCGGCGCAATAGATGCTCGGGCATATGGAGCGATATTCATGATCTTTCCTTTTCTTACCAGTTCTGAGATACCCCATGACGGCGCGCGGGTCGTAGTTTCTAGATATTCCTTCATGCATGCGAGTGATCATGCTCGTTTACCATCCTCAGGCACCCTTGTGCCACAATGCATCCAGTTCCCATTCACTTGATGCGCTTCCGAAGAGGGAAAGTGTAGAGGGGCCCACCGAATCTGTTCACGCCGTTCGAAGACCAGACGACCCTCTCTTATGCCGACAGCCTCAATCGTCACTGCCTGGCTCGCATTCTATGAGCCGGCAAGTTGATCGTCTTGCCTCACTAGGGTATCACAACGTCCTCTCAGTCGGCTATGGACATGCTGTCTCTGAGCACGACAGGGGCGCACTTTTCAAGGCCGAGTCATCTTCAGCTGAGGAGCCGTGAACAGCCGGCTTGCTGCCTTGGGTATGTTTGCATGTGACTCTGTTCCGTGTAACTTATTTGCGTGGACTTTCACATGCAAGTCTCGAGGCCTCGCACAAAAACTGTCAAACTCTTCAGCAGAACTTGATCAGCTACCACAACCTCGAAGACGCTTTATCGAACACGAGAAGCCGTTCACATCATTGGGTCTCGATTCAGTGCACCAACAGGATCGGAATTGACGGGTCTCGGCTGGACGGCATTGCAAGAACAACGAGTATCCAGTGGGTACAGAAACCGCTTCCAAACCCGGTACCCGAGATGGTGGACAACGCGATGGAGACAGACAAAGCAGAGGGCCCAAACTTACTGGCAATCCGACAAAAGCCACCGGTGCCCCATCAAGGCTCTGCTCTGCCCCTGTCTGCAGCGAGCGAAGATTCCACCCTCGCCACGTCTCCGCAGAGCACAATCACCGCCCTCAGCAATGACCAATTTCTGCAGAAGCCCATTGGCGTGCACGCCGGCACCACTTTCTGGAGCTTCCCAGCCATCCAGAAGTACACCACAGAACAAGCCAAGGACGTCCCGGCAGCAGCTCGACTCCATGCCATGGCTATCCACCGCATCGAAAAGCATTGGCGCGGAGTTGATGTTGCAACCTGTTGTCTGCCTCCTGAGCTGGAGAAGAAGACGCCATACTCACTCGCAATGCTCACTCGCCTCGACAAGCTAGCGTATCTTACCGCAAAGAAACATGAAGAGGCTCTTCGCCTAATGCGGTACGCCCATAAAGCGCGTCGAGCTCTCGAGGAAGCTCGTGAACCTAAGCTCCCTTCAAGGGTATCAACCACGCCTACTGCTGTTTGGAAGCAATGCAAGGCCCATGTTGTGGAATCTACGATCTGGGAGAACAGCGAGGGTCTGCTCTTGCAAGACATCGACCAAGCCATTGCGATGACTCTTGCTGAGAACAAGAAAGAGAGAAACCAGAAGCAATTCTGTGTCCCAGAAGGTCAGACGAAGAGAGATGTGAAGAAGCGCGTGATGAAGGAGAGGAGAAAAAAGAAGAGAGAGGTGGAGAAGGTCATCCGGACCGTAGTAGGATCGAAGGCACCAGGAGTTCCTAAGCTTCCTATCGATGGCAAATGTGAAACCAAGAAGCAGCGGAATGAATACAAGGAGGTTGAGAAGTTGTTGGGCAGGGGACTGACGAAGGGGGAGAGGAGGCAGGTGGGCAGAACGAGGAAGAAGATCGCTGCGTCCACGGCTGAAAAGAACGGACTCAAGTACAGCTTGGCTTGGTCTGGTCCGAACGGCAGCATCTCAATGGTGCAAGGACTTGAAGCAGTCGGTGAAGGGGGCGGTGCGCCAGACCAGGAGAAGACCGCGAAGCGAGCAGAGAAGAAACCAGGATTGAGTGAGGAGGGTCTGAAATTCATCCAGGAAAACAACTACATCGATGAGTTGTCTCTGGAGCACTTGGTGATGCAGAATGGGCTGTCCACCGCCAAACCTGCCGAAGAAACCATGGATCTGGACGCAGGATCTGGCCAGGATACCTCAGCAGACGCCTCTGAGCACGGAAAAACTGGAGCAGAGACTGGAGCAGGCAAGGACATCGAGCAATCGCTGAGCGCTGCGATGTGTCAACACAGCATCTCTCAGAGCAAGAGGTCTGACCTGGGAAACGACCACGAGATGCACCTGTAAGGAAAGAGCTCATCAAATGCTTCGAGGCACGCTGAAACGACGAGAAGTACCACACGCTGCTGCAGACCAGCCTGTTGGGTCGAATTGAAGACAGCAGATATTCCGTCTTCAATAGTCCCTTTCACAGATTTAGGCGCTCAAACACCGCTCTCAAGTGTATTCCTAAAGACAACAACAGACGGCGATCTGCCAACACTGTCCTAATCACAAAAAGCATACCACACAGACAAAGTGCCTTTAGCATGAAAATCTCATTAAACCAAAATTCTGTTCTCATAGACAAATTTCATTCATATGTATTCTATCCTCATCTCCTCTCTACAAATTCGGCTTAAACTTATAACCCTTCTGCACAGGCCTATTCCCCGTCGCCACAGGGTCCCACCACGGCCAAGCAGCAGGAGCATCATTCTGCATCGTACCCGTGAAATTCGTCGGCCTCTTCTCCAAGAAAGCTCGCACACCTTCTTTGTTATCTTTGCTTGTGAACAGTTCGTAGACGATACGGCTGTCCAAGAGATGTGTGGCTTCGGGTGTGCTGGGACCGCGGTACATGAGTTCTTTGATGAGGTGGAGGCTGACGCCGGAGCAGTTTGCTACGATTTCGGAGGCGAGTTGGAGGGCGCGGGGAAGGACTGCGTCCGGGGTCTGGAGCGTTTCGGTGAAGAGAGAGTCGAGGAGGGGGTGGGAGGCAGGGTAGACGGAGCCGGTGGTGCAGAGGTGAAGGGCTTTGGAGGTGCTGGTTGTGGGAATTCTGTTAGTACTGTTCCATATCATAACAAGCAAGCTTGGAGGAAGGCAGGAGGTGTATAGAGATAACCCACCCAATCAACTTCGGCAACCAGAAACTGCTCGCAGCCTCCATGACAAGACCTCTTCTGGCGAATACAAATCCAATCTTGGCGTCCTTGTAGGCGATTCGAATGTTCATTGGCAGTGTCATTGTGATTCCTACGCCTACTGCGGCACCTTGTACAGCTGCGATTGTTGGTTTCCGGCATCTGTTGATGGCCATGGTCACTCGACCTCCTCCATCTCGGTGATCCCGTACTGCTTCTTCACCTCCTACAAATCCAGTGTCAAGGTCTGCACCGGCGCAGAACATCTTGCCAGTTCCGGTCTGGACGATGCATTTTACGCGGTCGTCGATGTCGAACAGGGTGTAAGCGTGCTCGAGCTCACGCATCATGGTGGGAGTGAAGGCATTGTATTTCTTGGGGCGGTAGAGCGTGACGAGCTGGACTGGTGTGACTTCTTTGGCGTCCTCGGGGACGTTTGTTACTCTGATCTCGGTGAAGCCGATGTCTGCATAGTTTCTGGGAATGGGAAGCTCGACCAGAGAGGGCGATTCGACGTATTGGGAGCCCTTGCCTGAGCCGGACATGGTGGTTGCTGCTGTGTGTGGATTCTACGAGGCTCAAGAAAATAGTGAAAGACGACTCTTACAACAATACTTGTGATGATCTATAGCAAATGGCAGTACGGTCGTCAAACAGTGCTAACCACGGCAATTGCTGCATGTGGTAGAGCTCCAAAGCTACTCGAAGCTTACGAGTCTGGCTGTATTGAGGAGGATCCGGGGCTTTGCCGAGGTTTGCTGACTGTACAGACCCTCATCACGTGTGGTCTGCGACCTTCCTGTCTGAGGCATCAGTTTGTCTCGTTGTACTTCCCAGCAGTTCGGCTCCTCAATGCCGGCGGAGTGTTGATAAACCCTGGCACCTGCGCTATGCCAGTCACGATTGCGTCTGGATCTACGCCTAAAGGCGCACAAGCTGTGGTTTATCAGGCAAATCTGCTGTTGCTTTCGGTTCCGCTCGTTACCGAAGCTGCGAATCCACCGCTGCAATGTTCGAGTTTCGAGGTCTAAGTGGCAAGCTGGGAGCCAAGTACAATATGGTCCATGCCACGCGACATAGGCGCCTTCTTTTTGAGCAGGACCCAGATTGAGATATCCGACTGTGCAAGATGGTGCCTCCGCTAATCGCCCTGGAGGAGCACTTCCTCTCGACTGCTGTTCTCGATGCGTTTGACGATCAGTATTCGGAGCAGTTCAAGGCCATACCTGGAGTCAAGGAGAAGCTCACCGACATCGATGGCCTTCGGCTGGACGAGATGGAAAAAGGCGGCATCACATTTCAGGTCATCTCACATGCCTGCGCTCCTGGAGGCCCCAGTCCGGAGATGTGCAGAGAAGGCAACGATCAGCTGGCCGCCGCGGTGAGGAAACACCTGAACCGGTTCGCAGGCTTTGCAGTACTGCCCGTGGGCAATCCAGAGGAATCAGCAATTGAGCTCGAGCGATGTGTCAAAGATCTGGGCTTTCCTGGCGCCATGATTGACAATCATGTGAATGGAAAGTACTTCGATGGCGACGAGTACGATGTGATGTGGCAAAAGGCAGAGGAGCTGGACGTGGCCATCTATCTGCATCCTACATGGCCTGCCGATAACATGATGCATTCGTACACCGGAAACTTCTCAGAGGGCGCAAGCCGGAGTATGGGCGCATCTGGATGGGGTTGGCACTCGGAGACTGGGCTGCACATCCTCAGACTGTACGCTGCTGGGCTCTTCGACAAGTTTCCCAGACTCAAAATCATTATTGGGCATTTCGGTGAAATGCTCCCGTTCATGCTGCAACGTGTGTCGAATCTCAGCAGTCGGTGGGGTGACCAGAAGAGGAAGCTGCTCCAGGTTTGGGATGAGAATATCTGGATCACGACATCTGGAGTCTGGAGTTTAGATCCGCTGAAGTGCATCCTCGGAAATACGAGAATTGATCACATCCTATTCAGCGTGGACTATCCATTTGAGAAGAATGAGAATGGCCGCAAATGGATGCAGGAGCTGCAACAGAGTGGTTTGGTGAACGAAGAGGAGCTCGAAATGATCGCCTACAAGAACTCTGCCAAATTGCTGAAGATCGAGCTGCCGCAGGCGACCAACGCGGCCAATGGCACGAACGGCATCAATGGGATGAACGGCCATTGATTGCACGGCAGGTTCCGCGATGCTTCGCGCATGCCGTCCTACCAGCGTGGCGCGGTATGACTGAAGACGGACAGAGTCGGATGGATGGTGGCGAGGACTTTGGAGCAGAATTTCAGCACACAAAGACTGTGGTAATAGCATCTGATATAGATTGACGATTAGACGAGTGACGAGTAATGAATGATACGGATTTCTTGATCCTTCTTGTAACGAGACAGCTTGCAAAGATATATGCCACCGAGCATAGCCGTCTTGCAGGGATGCAGCGGTACCTGCCTTAGCTTCCCATCGCTTGCATGAGAACAACCAACCTCTTTCCTCTTTACAGCAGCCACATCAATCTGCATGTCTGCCTATTATCCTGTGCATCTGCAGGCAATTTTGTGCATTACTTCGAGTGCATACCGGTTGCCTCGATGTATCCTCCATCCTGCACCCACGGGGTGGCAAGAATATGAGTTGCTTGGCGGTCGAGGGGCGCGTCGCGTACCAGCCCGATCACTATCACGACCAGCGGATCATCCTC